>CAKNXH010061066.1:51233-82412 GCA_932178445.1 Andricus quercusramuli | reverse complement strand
TATATATAGATATTTAAATTTGTTTTTTTTTAAATCTTTTTTCCAAGATCCCACTGCATTTTTTGTCACGTGTTACACCAGTTTCAAACATTTTTTTCAATATGTTTGTTCAACAATTTTTTACAAATTTTTTTTTTGTAAGTAAAGATACTTTTTTAAACATTTTTCAATGACATCCATTTGTATGAAATTGCTTTTCCAAAACCATTTTTGTACGAAATTTGAACATATTTTGTTTTCAGGTTCTGTTAAGACTTCAATTAACGTCTCAATTGTCTACGAAACCCTTCCTTGTAGGCACTCAGGACCTACAAACTTGACATTTTTGTCTTCGGCATGAGCTGTTTTTTAAAAATTAAAATTAATTATTTTAATAAATTAAAAATGATATCCCTAAATTTTCTTCAACTTTCTTTTTCAAAATTTTGGTTCAAAAAATTTTTCTACATTTTTCCTGTAAACGAAGAAATGTTTTTTCGAAAATTTTTTTCAACAAACTTTTTACATTTTTCCTGTAAACAAACAAATGTTTTTGAAAAAATTTTTTTCAACAATTTTTTTTTTTTTGAAGAAACCAACTTTTTTAAACAAAATTTTTTCCCACATTTTTATCAGAAAATTTATTTCATTCCAAAAATTGTTTCTCTGAAAATTTTGTTCACATAATTTTTTGTGAAGATATTTTTTTCTATGGAATTTATTTGTAAGAAATTGTTTTTCCAAAACAATTTTTTTTACAAAATTTGAACATATTTGGTTTTCAGGTTATTTTAACACTTCAATTAACAGGGAACAGAAATTAAGGGAACAGGAAGTGCGAGAGAAGTAGAAGGGAGTGATAACGTGCAAAATGAGAATGAAAGATTGAGGAAGAGACTGAGTGAGATTGAAAGAAAGTTGGAAGGGGAAGAAAGGGCGAAGAGAAAAAATAACATAATAGTCAAGGGATTGAAAATAGAGAGTGAAACAGGGGAAATTGAAATCAAAAATCTGATGAGAGATATTGGAATTCGGGTAAGGGTAGAAGGAGTTAAGAGGCTAGGAATGACGAAGGAAGGAAAAGAAGGAATGTTTGTAGTAAAAGTAGGGAGTGAGGAGGAGAAAAGAAAATTATGGAGAACAAAAAATTATTGAAAGGAAGAAGGGAGAGAATTGAAGAGGATTTGACTTGGAGGGAGAGGAAAAGGAGATGGCAAATAGAACAGAGAGCATGGATAGAGAGGAAAAAGGGATGCATGGTATGGATAGGGCGAGACAGACTATGGATAAATGGGGAGGAGTGGGTCTGGGACGAGGAAGTAGAAGAAATAAGGAAAAAGGGAAAAAGAGTTGAGAAAGTTAGAAGAAAGAAAGATTCAAAAGAGGCTAGAGAGCAAACAGAGGGGTTTCCAAAAAGCAAGGCGGAAGAAAAGTAAGGAGGATAGGGGAGGGAAGGGAGGAGAAAAAAGTGAAAATAGCTTTCTGGAATGTGTCAGGCTTGAAGAACAAGAATGAAGGTTTCTGGCGGGAGTTAGAAAAGTGGGACGTGATTATGATGAGTGAAACCTGGGCGGATGAAAAGGATTGGAAGGGGATGAAAAGGTTGTTACCTAAAGGGTATGTGTGGACAATGCAAGAGGCAAGGAACGAATACGTTAAAGGTAGAGGAATGGGCGGCATGGTATCAGGGGTGAGAAAAGAATGGGCAGTAAAAGGTAAAACAGAGCAGGACAGGGATGAAAAGGAGGGAACAATGGTAAGAAGGATTATAATGGGGAAAGTCCAAATAGCGGTGGTTTGTGTATATAGAAGAAGAGGGGAAGAGGAAGGTTGGAGAGAAATAAGGAGGTGGATGGAGGAAAAGAAGGAAGAATTGGTTTTGATAGGAGGTGACTTAAATGCCTGGACTGGCGAGCAAGGGGGAGGGATTTGGGATGGAGAAAAGGAGGCATATATAAGGAGCTTCAAACATAGGGAGATAGACCGGGAGGGGAGGAAGTTACTAGACATAATAGGAGAAACCGGATGGTTTATATGTAATGGCAACATGAAAGGAGCTGCGAAAGGAGAGATTACATTTATAGGTAAGGGAGAAACAATAATAGACTACATCTTGGCAGAAGAAAGAATGAGTAATATGATATGCAGTATGAATGTAGGGAATGAGATAGGGTTAGAACACTTCCCAGTAATAGCTACACTGAAAGGTGGCGTCCATAAGCGTGGCAGAGGGGGAAAGGAAAGAGGGCGGGAAAGGAACACGAAAATGGGAGTCTGGGGGGTAGATAAATTAAAAGTGTTTGAACAGAAGATGGAAAAGGAGAATGTTAGATATGAAAAAGAGGAGGGTGTAGACTCGTTAATCAGAAGGTTGAAAGGGTCGATTGAGAAGGTGAAGGATGAGATAGGTACAAAAGAAGGAAGAGAAGAGGGAAAGAGAGGATGGTGGGACGAGGAATGCAGGGAGAATAAGGAGAGAATGAAAGAGTCTGTAAGAAAATGGAGGAAAGGAGAATTAGAGAAGGCGGAGTACAACAGGAGAAAAAGAGAACATGAGAAGATGCTGGAAGGGAAAAAGCAAAAAGGAACGGAGAAATACAAGGAAGAAGTAGAAAAAGCAATCAAAGAAGGTAGGGTCTGGGATGTGATAATCAGGGAAAGAGGAGGAAGGAAGGGCGTGAATGAAGAAATAGAAATGGATGAATGGACGGATTATTTTAAGGGTCTGTTAGGGGGAGAACAAAATAGGATCAAAGGGGAAAATAGAAAGACAGTCCAGGGAGAAACGGAGGAAGCGAACGAAATAACAAGAGAAGAAGTAAATGAGGCGATAGATAGACTGAGAAGAAACAAGGCCACAGGAGAGGATGGTATGGAGAACGAAGCGATAAAGTATGGAGGAGAAGGGATTAGGGAAGTGATGTGCAGGATATGCAACAAAGTCTGGAAAGGAGAAGGGTGACCGGAGGAGTGGATGACAGGGCTGGTAGTACCGTTTGTTAAGAAAGGGGAGGGTAAGAAGGTAGAAGAGTACAGAGGGATCACTCTCATGCAAGGGGGCTATAAAATATACACAGAAATTCTAAGAAAAAGGTTAGAGAATCAGACAGAAGAGAAGCAAAGTATCCCACACAACCAAACGGGATTTAGAAAAGGGATGGGGACAATAGACAACATTTACGTACTCAACTACTCGGTTAACAGAAACTTAGGGAGAAAAAGAGGGAAATTAGTTGCTTTGTTTGTAGATTTCAAAGCAGCTTTTGACTCAGTGAATAGAAAAGTGCTATGGCAGGCAATGAAAGAGAGGGGAATAGAAGAAGGGCTGGTGGAGAGGATAAAGGAAATTTTTACTGAAACCAGGATTAGGGTGAAGATACGCGGGGAAAAAGGGGAGGTTTTCTGGACAGGAAGAGGTCTAAGGCAAGGGTGCCTGTTGAGTCCACTACTTTTTAATTTGCTGCTGGCAGACCTAGAGGAGAAGCTAAAGGAGAAAGGGAAAGGGGGGACGATCCTGGGTAATAGCAAACTATACTCCCTAGCATACGCGGACGACGTAGTTCTAATAGCAGACGATGAGAAGGGGATGAACCTAATGATAAGAATGTTCGAAGAGTACGTGGGAACAAAAGAACTGACGGTGAACGTAGGGAAGACCAAGGTGATGTGCTTCAGAAATAAAAAAACCAAAATAGGTTACGTTTGGAAGATGAACGGACAAACAGTGGAAATTGTGGAGGAGTTCTGTTACCTAGGTTTTTGGTTTGAGTCAGGAGGGGGAAACGATTTGCAGGTGAGGAAAAGAATCGAAAGTGCGAGTAAAGTAATGGGCCAAGTATGGGGTATAGGAAAGAGAAGGTTCAAGGACGATTGGAGAATGAGGGTTTGGTTGTTTGATGCGTTGGTTTGGGCGGTGTTGTGTTATGGAGTGGAGGCTTGGGGATGGAAGGAACATAGGAAAGTGGAAAGCATACATGAGAGATTTCTGAGATGGTTAATGGGGGTTAGTTGGAGTTGTCCAGGATACATGATAAGGGAAGAACTAGGAAGGGAAAAAATGGTAACTAGACAAATTAAGAGAGCCTGGAGGTTTGAAGAGAAGCTGAAAAGGGGAGAGGGGAGCAGAATAGCCCAAGTATGCTTGGACGAAGTTCGGAACAAGGAGACGAGAGGCAATTTGGGAAATTCAAAATGGGAGGAAGAAAGGAAAAAAATGAGGAGTGTTTGTGATATACAGGAAGGGGTTCTGGATTGGCAGAACATTGAATTAGAGCTATTAGTAAGGCAAGGAGAAGAGAGATGGAGAACGATTATGGATTCGAAGTACAATAGATGGTATATGATGGTCAAAGGGGTGACGGAACCAGAATATTTGCAAAAGATGAAAAAAGAAGACAAATTGAATAGGGTGATACGGTTTAGAATGGGAGAAGGAGTGAGAGCTTGTAGATATTGGATGGATGAAGAGGACAATCTGTGCAGAGTATGTGGGTACGAAGTGGAGTCATGGGCACATGTGTTAGAGAGGTGTACGGGAGAGGAAGATGGACAGTTGAGTGTGGATGAATGTGTAAGATGGATTATGGATGGTAATGGACAGGGAGTGATGTGGATGAAAAAACTGGAAGAAATAAGAGAAAGCAAGGGATCAGGGTAGAGCCAAACGGGTAATCCTGTTTAAAGGAAAATAACGAGTAAAAATGTTTAATTTTCAAATCGGTCTAAATGAATTTGATGGTAAGAGAAAACGGAAGCCCGGGAAGATCGCTCATTCTCTGTAGTTTAAGAAGAGTAGTACTAGGATTATTGTTGTTATATAAGGCGATGCATTAGAAAGTAAGTAGCGGTTAAGCTAGACTAAGGATGAAATGTAAACATATGTAAAGGGAGCGGAGGCCCTCAAACCCGTAAAAGGGAGAGTTCAAATATACAATACAATACAATTGTAAGAAATTGTTTTTCCAAAACAATTTTTTTTACAAAATTTGAACATATTTGGTTTTCAGGTTATTTTAACACTTCAATTAACTTTTCAATTGTCTACGAAACCCTCCCTTGTAGGAACTCAGGGGCTATTGAGAAGTTAATTTCAGTATTAGCTGAACCTGAAAACAAAATATGTTTAAATTTTGTGAATAAATTGTTTTGGAAAAACAATTTCATAAAAATAAATGTCACTGAAAAAATTTGTTTGAAAAAAATTATGTAGAAAAATTGTTGAGAAGAGAAATTTTTAGAAAAAATTTGTTTCTCTACAAAAAAAAAATGTTGAAAAAGAAAATGTCAATAGTAGACAATTGAGACGTTCATTGAAGTGTTAACAGAACCTGAAAACAAAATATGTTCAAATTTTGTGAAAAAAAATGTTTTTGAAAAACAATTTCATACAGATAAATGTCATTGAAAAAATTATGTAAAAAAATTGTTCAGAGAAAAAATTGTTGACAGAAAAAAAGTTATCGAATGAACTTGTTGACAAATTTTTTTAATTTGTTAAATTTTTGTAAAACAAATTTTGGGACATAATTTTTAATTCATGAAAATAATTAATTGAAAAGATTTAAAATTAATTGAAGTAATTAATTGTAATTTGTCAAAAATCGTTCATTCCAAAGACAAAAATGTCAACTTTGTAGGCCCTGAGTGCCTACAAGAAAGGGTTTCGTAGACAATTGAGCCGTTCATTGAAGTCTTAACGGAACCTAAAGACAAAATATGTTCAAATCTTGTAAAAAGCTTGTTTTGGAAAAACAATTTCTTACAAATAAATGTCATAACAAATTTTTTGTTCGAAAAAATTATGTGAACAAAATTGTAAGAGAAAAAATTTTGGAAATAAATAAATTTTCGAATAAAATTGTTGAAAAAAATTTTTTCTGAAAAATTTGTTTGTTTACAGCAAAAATGTAAAAAATTGTTTAAAAAAAATTGAATAAATATTGGGATATAATTTTTAATTTATTAAAATGATTAATTGAAACGATTTAAATTAATTGACGGAATGAATTTTAATTTTTGAGAAATAGCTCATGCCGAAGACAAAAATGTCAAGTTTGTAGGCCCTGAGTGCCTACAAGGAAGGGTTTCGTAGACAATTGAGACGTTAATTGAAGTCTTAACAGAACCTAAAAACAAAATATGTTTAAATTTTGTACAAAAATTGTTTTGGAAAAACAATTTTATACAAATGATTGTCATTGCAAATTTTTTTTTCGACAAACTTATGTAAAAAAATTGTTCGGAGAAAAAATTTGCGGAAGAAAAAAATCTTCTGATAAAATTGTGGAAAAAAGTTCTTTGAAAAAAGTTTGTTTGCTAACAAACAAAAATTTTGAAAACAAATATTGAATAAAATGTTTGAAACAATAATTTTCGAAAGAAATTGTTGAAAAAATTGTTCGAAAAACATACTTGAAAAAAAATTTTGGGACATAATTTTAAATTCATTTAAATAATTAATTGAAAGGATTTTTAATTAATTGAAATAATTATTTTAATTTTTATTTTAAAAAAACGCTCATGCCGAAGACAAAAATGTGAAGTTTTGTTTCGAAATGAAATTTAGGAAAATGCTTCGAGTCCCATTTATTTTTCATGTGACTGCTACTGTGCCCTCACAGCCGCATGTTATTCTTACGAAGGGACCGGAATAGATCCTGTTACAGTTTCTGAAGAGGTCGACGATTTATTAGTCTGATTTACTTATCCTGTTGTGACATCACACTAACACTCACCTCAACAGAACTGGTAGGAACATTCATTTCACTGTAAAAAAAAGTATCATTTCAAGGCTAGTTTCCGGTATTGAAACAGTCCTCCAAAAATATAGTCTCGAGTGGCTCTATTCTAATGCCACTTTATTTTGATGCCACTAAACGACGATTTAGTACAACTTTTTTGGATCGAAACAGGACCGAAGTGAGAATCAAATTCTTTCTGTTTCGAATGTTCTCTGTTTCTCTTAAGCATGAAGTTGCAAGAAATTAAAACAATTGGACGCTAAAAAAATGATGCTCAAATAAAATGGAACCATAGTTTTTACAGTGTTGAAATTATTAAAATTTAAGATACTTTTTCTTAATTATTATTACACCGCATGTCTTAACATGCTCTTAATCGTTAATATTTTTGCAAACTTTTTAAATGCTTCGTTTCGAAAATTTCTTAATTACAGGTGAAGGGTATTGCAGCCAAAGCAAATAAATTTCGCGGAAAAATGCCCCTTTCACCTATTTCAGTACTGTTGAGCCCTGGAAGGACAAGTTATTCCTCCATAGAGGGCTTAAAGCTTTCATTTACGTTTTTTTATCGTGCTGGTCGAAATAATATGTTAACTTTAATCATCCCCTTTAAGCAACCGTGCCGGGAGTTCTTGACTGTGTGAGGGGTGGCAGGGGTACATTTTCTGAAAGCACTAATTGTCCTCTACAATATGATGTAGATTTCAGTGTGCTGGCTCATGACTGGTGAATATTGGAGAAATCTGTCGCTACGAATCCATTTATATCTCACCTTTGACCGACTGGGCGTTGGCAGGTGGGCCATTCCTTGATCGTCTATGTCTAAGGTTTCACCTCCAGTTACTTTTATCCTGCTGACGTAACACTTGACAAAAAATTCAGTCGGATCTTAGACTATAAGGAGCGGCCGCGAGTGTTGGAGGTGACAACAGTTGCCTCTGGTTGCTTTTTTAGAGGTATGATTTGCCACTCCGTAGGTTTTTAGTCGCTTGCTTACCAATAGTCTCTAAAGTTTCTTACAATGCGACAGGTCTTCAATAAACACACCTTCTGATCTGCTGACAGTATCCTACAGTTTTCTAAACGTTTAAGAAATTTATTGCATCTTGCCTGCACATTGTCTGTAGCCGAAATTACAATAGGATGAATAGATGCATGTTTCAGATTGCTCCATATTGTCTTTACTTCATGGCTTAGCTTGTCATACTTATGGATCTTGGGTGTATAGATTGCCTGCAAATTTCAGTTGAGTGGAAGATCAATGTGGATGATTTAATCTCTTTCACCATCTTTCTCTTGCATCACGATGTCGGGTTGATTGGCTCGGATATAATGATCCTCTTGGATAGTAACATTCCAATATAAGATATAATCTTCGCTTTCTAGAACGGGCACTGGAATGTATCTATAGAAAAACATCCAATCTGTTGAAAGTCTTAGGTTTAGTGCAAGTTGTTGATGTATAATGCCCGCTACATCATTATGTCTGTGCGTATATTCTCTCTGAGCCATTACGCGACAACCATGAATAATGTGCTGGATGGATTCGTTGGTATCTCCACATAATCGAAACCGGTCAACCACGTCTTGATGTTACACGTGTTGCAATGATTTCTGCTGCTGACAACTCTGTCCTGGATCGCGATGACGAATCCATCCGTTTCTGGAAACAGGACGCCCTTTTTCTGCCAAGTATTGAATGCCTCACTATCCACTTCATGTTGATCTAACGTTTTGCGGTGATCGCCGTGGATGCCTTTTTGTCTCCATTGCGTTTCTAACTCCTGTATAGTTTTCGCCGTGATATTCAAGGCGTCCTTTAAGGATGAATTCAAGGGCGTGTGATCAAGATCCGCTTCACAGATTGTGCTGTGAACCGCAACATTTTTCTTGCTGGTCATGGTAGAACTCCCCTTTGAATTGCCGAATTACTGCAGTGCATTCGGTGCTTCATTTCTACGCCGATCGTTCTGTTCCACCTTTCCAAGTCGATTTTAGACCATTCGATGAGCCCAAAAGAGTACGTAAGGACATAAGCATAGGTATTTATTTGCCCTGATCATCTTTGCCGAGTTGGAAGAACTCTTCAGAATCAATCTGAGTCCTGTAGAGAAGGCAGTTGTTCGGCTATTCTCAACTATTGTATGCTATATACCCTTAGATTCGAGAATACCCAAATATTTATATGACTCGCCCTCAGCCATTGCCTAGATGTCATTCTTGAACTCATTCTCTAGCTCTGCGGTTCCTAATTCTCCTCTGGTTGAATGAACTGTTCTGCATTTATCTAATCTGAACTCTATGTGTATATTATTGAAGAACTGCTTTGTGACATCGATCACTTGCTGCAGTTTCTGGTCTGAACTACTGTATAGCTTCAGGTCATCCATGTATAGAACATGGGTCACTTGATGACCATTCTCATTATCATATATTCTGAATCCACGACACATGATATTTGGTGTTTTGCTCAATGGGATCAACGCTAAGCAGAACCGTAGTCCATTATCAAAATACTAGAGTCTTGTACCCAAAAGCATAATCGCACGACTTAGGCAGTCGATGATGCGTGAGCGGATTTTGTACATTTTTAAGACCTCAAGAATATAGTCATGTTGCACGGCAGGAAACGCTTGCTTGTAGTCAATGTATGACATGTGCAAGTTCCTTTGATGTTCACGAGATTGAGTCATGGAAACAGCGTCTATGATGACTAGATCTTTACTGCCTCGTGATTTTTCACAATATTCTCCTTGTTCTTTTGTAAGGATGTCACTCTCATTGAAGTGAGCATATACCTTATCTGCAATTATAGCTGTAAGACATTCACAAATTGTTGAAAGACAGGCTTTCGGTCGAAATTTAGATGTATTTTGATCAGCCAATTTTTCTAGGCAACATTTACGTAATACCTTCGAGCATAAAGCCTGGTATCAGATCTGGGTGTGCGATGATCTTCTGAAAACACCTAGCAACGCAGGGTGCACACTCGTCAGATACATGTATCAAAAGTTGTGCACTGTACCCCAACCTTTCTAGTTACTTGCTGTTTTTAAGACCGCTGAAACATCTGAAGCTGTGATGTTCGTCAGCTCCATTTTACGGTTATTGCTAGCTCTGGCTTTCTCTAGTTGGAACCACGCAGTGTCCACGCAGTGTCCACGCAGTGTCCACGCAGTGTCCACGCAGTGTCCGACAAACTATTTGTCGCCACACTTTTCTGCCCTGGCGCACCTTCTCAGCTTCCTTCACGTCTATGCATTTTCTCACGCAATCTTTTATTTTTCTATGGCTTCTCATGACTCTTCGAAATGGGGTCTCATTTACACATTCAAACTATTCCTTCCTTGGTCTGCCTCTGGGTACGCTGCCATTTACTCAACCTTTATATATTTGCTTTGTCAGTCGCTCATCTTTTATTTTCTCAACATGCCCGAACCATATCTCGAACCATTTGTCTACCGAATAGTACAGTCGGAATAAATATAGAATTATGTATTGCTCTCTTAGCTTTATTTGATATATTTTCACTTCTGAGAATGGGTCATGCTCTACCTATAACCTATTTACCCTCGTTCATACGCCTATCTAACTCCCCATCTTTTTTCCCCCATGATTTTAGTTTCATTTACGTTAATTTTGCGGCCCATGTTCTTAATGCATGTATTAAGTTTATTCAACATTCCTTGCTCTACTACTACAATATCTCGAAATCTACACCTTCTTCGTCGAAGAGAGCCATTCTTAGATACTTATCCATAAATATGATAAATATCCATGAGGACATAACGCATCCTTGTTTCACGCCTTGCATAATATCGAACCAGTTACTCAGTTTCCCGTTAACCCTTACACTTTCTCTACTACCTGCATATGTTGTTTTTATTGCTTGTGGGAGCCATTCATTGACTCCGTACTCTTTAAGGACTTTCCAAAGTTTACTTCTATTTACCTTGTCAAATTCTTTTTCTAGGTCAACAAATGCACAGGAAGCTTTCTTTCCTAATATCAAAACTTCTTCTGTGATCTGCTCAAGCCAAATATTTGATCCGTACGTGATCTTCATGGCATTAATCCACTCTGAACTATATTGGGACGACAATCGCCTTTTTGCAGTCAACTGGAACTTCTCGCATTTTGATACATGCACAGTGAATCCCAAAGATATTATTTATCTGAAGTTGGATAAAAACGCTGCCAACAATTGAAAACTACAATTATCCGATGGCAGATAATTTTTATCAGGAGGTGGATAAAAATTATCCGCCGTCGGATAATTGTAGTTTTCAATTGTTTGCAGCATTTTTATCTAACTTCAGATAAATAATATCCCTGGGATTTACTGTGTGAATTTAGCAGTTCGAAAAACCTGTGAGGTATGTAGTCGCTACCGTATTTAAGCATTTCAGCGTTAATACTATCTACACCAGCAGCCTCACCTTTATTCCAGTTCCTAATTATATCCCTAACCTCACAGGCACAGACTGTCTCAACCAGGTTTTCTAACATATCGCTTTCTATATCGCTGTTGTGTTGCTCCATAGCTACATCACCCAATAATTCCTTAAAAGTCTCCCAAAGCATCTAGTATCCCGTTTGCATCATGAAGCATTACACTCTTGCTATTTCTCATGCTGACTAACTCTGCACTTCTACTTTATTTTATATTGATCGATGCCAATTCATAAAAGAGTTTTTTGCTACCTTCAAAATCGAATTGCATTTTGTTCTCTTCTTCTTTGATTTTATCTTCACTCCACTTGACTAGTAGTCTTACTTTTCTGTTTTTATCTCGGTAATCATTTCCAAGTCTATTTCTCTCTCTACCGCTAAGGTCTGCTGTGTTCAACTTTCTTTGATACGCTTGTTTCTTTTTGTGGCCGGCTGCGTGAATTTCATTATTACACGACGCATCACCTATCATTCTTCCTACAACCGCAGTACCACACACTTCGGTCGCATTTCTAACAATGATATCCAGAAACGTAGTCCATATACCCTCTATATCTTCATTCTGTACTGGCGCCTCCCAAGTTGCCCTATCTATGCGTTCGTATATCCTATTCTGAAAATCTTTCCGCCCTTTTCCGGTTCCTTTGATTTCTCGATTTTGATTTGCGTTTGTTTCGTCTTTTTGGTTCTCTTTAATAGTGAGTAAACATTTTTCTATTATTCGAAGTTCATGATGGGGGATTGAAATAATCCGAACCAAAATTTAATGAGAGAACAGCAGCGTTTATTCTATAATGAATAAAAAGTATAATAATCGGTTCGGTAGTTAGTGTATAACTGAACTGTTCGCAAAACCAGAGATCACTTGGCGGTGAAAATTTCTACTACGAAAGTCGGAAGAAATAGAGTGTGGGGTTAGTCTTTCAATTTGATTGGTATAGAGGGCGTAGTTTTGAGTCGTGGAGGCTGAACGATAGCATAATAACTTTCAGAGTTCATACTAGACTGATAGTTAAGTACTGCGTGAAACTTAAAATTTCTTTCGGATTAGCCCAGAAGGATTGAATTATTGACCCTAAAGTTTACAGTATTCCGAAAAAATCTATTGACACTACCACATTGAATAAATATAAACAAAACAAAGATAGAACAGAAACATAACACAGCCCACAAAAAAAATTAAATTTCATACCCTGAATCAGGCACATGCATCCCTATGTATCTTTTATCGCTGAATCCGAATCCCACATCAAAAAAATTCATAAAACACAAAATTTTTTCGCTAGAGCCAAAAAACACTCCTAGAATGGGGTGAAAATGAGATTAAGCAACGAGCATAGCTGTTGCATCCCAATCAATCGAATTATACACATTTTAAAATTGATTTGAAATACCCCTCCCCACCTACCCCACGTACCCCCTAACTCACCTAACCCCTAGAAACGAATCCTACCAACCCATAGGCAGGCTAACCCACCTACCCCTGGGAACACCGAGTTTAGTCGCCTATTTTTCTGAAATAATTACATTCGACACCACAAGCGTGCTAAACCACGTACCCCCTAACTCACCTAACGCCTAGAAACGAATCCTACCAACCCATAGGCAGGCTAACCCACCTACACCTGGGAACAGCGAGTTTAGTAGCCAATTTTTTGGAAATGATTACACTCGACACTAGAAGCGTGCTAACCCACGTCCTTTGAACTTACTGGTAGTTTCTTTTAACTCTTTAGGGGTAGCTTATTATTATTACGGTTGACCCAGGACATAACTGTGACATAACTGTGCAGCTGCTCAAATGTCATGATAGAGTGGCCGATGGCGCGTAAAGAGTGTCTTTCAAATGATTTTACTATTTCATCCCAGATCCCACCAAAATGTGGAGATCAAGGAGGAACAAAATCTCATTTAATTTCCTAATTTTGCAAAAACTGTTCGACCATTTTATCGCGTTATTCGGAGCTGGAAAATTTGTAAAGTTTATTCAATTTGCTGCTAGTACCGATCAAATTGTTACCATTATCCGGCGAGACGGTTTCTGATTTTCCATGTCTTGCGAAAAATCGTTTAAGACTGCCAATGGGAGCTTAAGTGGTCAAGTCGTTCACTAATTCGAAGTGAAGTGCCTTAGTAGTTATACAGACGTAGACGATCACATAAGATTTGACCATTTTGAAGCTTCGATAACGCCTTTCTTTGATATGAAAAGGATAAGTTTCCCATGGTATATGTAATTTGCACTAAGTGGTTTTGCGCGAAACCATGTTACGAAATGGTGAAGAATTCGTCAAATTGTGTTTCGCCCATCAATTGGCCTGTATTGTTCACGGATTGCGTATAAAGTAGCCTGCGCGCCTTCATGTTTCAATTCAGGATGTTTTACTCGAATGATAAGATAGATTACATGATGTTCAGGTGGTAGCAAAATAGGTTGTTTTTCATCTTGCGGTAATTCAGAATGCGCGAGTCTTCCACCCACCTTGAGAATGCCGTTTCTTAAAAAAGGATTGAGAATCTTGCCTTTGTTGTTTACTTCCCGGTGTCGCAATAAGGAATTAACTTCATTTAAGAAGACTGTAGCTTGAGTGTGCTTGATAATTGCGTCAACTGCTGCACAGAGTTCTCACTCGGATAATTTACCTCACAGTCTAATTGATCCCTTAGAAGCGTTGTTACGGAATCGAGGACAGTATTCTATCACGCGCTTTAAGTTCTCAAAGAGGAAAACCGTGAGAGTAGGTTAACTCGCTGGCTGCGACATGCACTGCTATCCTCGAAACATCAAGGTTTCGAGTCTTCGTGCATATCGGCTCACGAAGGGTCACTTTGGTTCTTGGCCAACAGCTTTCGTGCATTTGAAGCCAGGAAGGTCCGTGATGCCAAATTGTATTGTTTCTAAATTCTTCAGGCATTTGACTTCGGGATGGAAAGTCAGCCGGATTTTTGCCAATGGGTACATGATTCCACTTACTAGGCTGAGTGACCTCTTGGATCTGAGCAACGCGATTTGATACAAAGGTTTTCAACTAATGTGGACATAAATTGATACAGTGAAGAGCCGCTGTGGATTCGGGACAAAAAACAGGTCGACTAATGCAAAGATGTTGTAAAGCCTTGAAAGTAGAAGTGTAGAGACAAAACAACAACAGGGCCGCACATACTTCCAGTCTAGGTATTGAATCTGTTTGCCCTGATGCAACTCGAAATTTGGAACATGAAAGGGACAAGTAGTGCATTCCTTCATTGTCTCTTGAACGCAAATACATACATCACAGAAGCTATAAAGTTTAATGTCACTTGAATCTTTGGCAATTACACATCGATCACACTTGATTTCATACAAAAGGGGTAATTTTCCTGTCAATTCTAACCATGATAAACAAATATCCGGTGCAACAGGATGGTCCCATGTTATCAGTACTTTCCAAAGTTTTTGTATCATCATTTATTCTAGATAATAATTGGAGACATTTATCCTAAAGAATCTAACAATCTTGCGATTTCTGATAATATAGTTCCCTTAGTTAACTGACTATTTGGAAAGTTACATGAGTGTCGCGCTCCTTTATTGTGAATTCAATTAGATCTTGACGATAATTCCAATGAACCCCTAACGTTTTGATTATTTCTGAGGTATCTAATGACAAAAGTTCTGCTGCCAAATGGTCTGCAATTTCACTCATGAGTCGTAAATCATTGTAGGCCCACGTTTGAATAGTGAATCTGCTCTCAGACTCAAGTTTAATGAAAAATCTCACGAGCTTCTAGTGCTTCTTCAAGAATGTTAGCCCTTTTGTTACCACATTATACACATAAAGGTTTTTTTAAGTCTGAGCGGCAAGAGAATGAGAATGAAATTCATCGACTGATAATTGAGCGAGAACACGTGTGGCTAAAAAAGGTGTGGGATAAGCATCTATGTGACGGTGTTTAAACGAAATATCGCGCTATGGACATTTTCTCATGTCACCCGTTAGAGCGTGAGGAAACGTTTGAAAATGAATATAAATTGTCAAAAAGGTTGTCCTGTATCGTTAGATCGACCATTGGTGCATTGCTCGAGGAAATCCCGAATATACTTTTGGCAGAGCCGTCAAAGACAACACTGATTTAAGTGATGCGGTAGAAGAAACCGCAATAACTATTTTCTTCTTTATTGAATAACGTCATGTGACCTAATTCTTGTTTTTTATGATAAAACCTAAGGATTGTTCTTTCAGGATGGGATTTTTGACTTTATTTTCAAGTGTATGCAATCGTCGAAGAGCTTCGTTATATATGACTTACCGATGTCATCTTTCTTCTCATTTGAATGGAGACTCACGACGTAATGACCGCTATCATTTCTTTTTGTGTTAATAGCAAAATAATCTTTATACGCTTACTTCTCTTTGGAAAGGTGTTTTATATCAGGAACTTACTCAATTTCCCAAAATATTGCATGCTCACCTTGGACCTTAAATGAAATTCTGTGCATTTAGAGGACCCGCTACGATCCAACCTAATTTGGTTTATTGGAAGACCGCGTCGTAGCCCTAAATTTCAATAAGAGCATCAACTTCTGGAGGTTTCTGAAAGTCTGGGTAAGCTAATTCAATATTCTTTGAAATTTGAAGTGATTCAGGATTGATATGCATAGACTGTAACTTGTGTGTGACATGAGGAGTTTTTGAAAATACAATGCGTTTATTATACTTATTGACGTGCGATTTGAGCCAGGCAATAACTGAATAAGTGATGTCAGTGGAGCTAAAGCTTAAACATGAAACTGGTATGTCAACAGAATATTTATGCAAATTAAGTCTTGATGTCATGTTTCCGTAATAAAATTGGGTTTTGAACCACTGTATAATAGAACTCCTCATGCGTGTGGTTTTTCTTGAGAATCAAAAATGTCTACAAGTGCAGTGGATAATAGGTTGTGTGCCTTTTCCATGAATTTTAAGATTAACAGGGCAGACATTAGACCCTGAATTCTTTGAAGTTTCGGGACTTTCAAAATTGTTTTTCTCTGCGTATAAGAGAGAATTGTGTCGTTTATCATATTTTTTACTGGGATTACTGTGACAGTCAGATACAAAGTGATTCGAATTAAAACAATTGTGACATAAATGGTTGTTTTACTGCTTCCCGCCGTTCGTTTACCGTAAGTTTCAGGAATTTTCCACACGTGTGAATAGCGTTCTCTGACTGGCAGTAATAGCAACTTAACCTGGATTGTGATATATGATGCTCATGCTGGGGAAAACTCCTTCTGAATTTATTATTGGCACCACGTTTTCTAACGGATTTTGACTGTATATTGTTTTCTATTTTCAGTTGAGACGTGAGAATCCACCCATTTTTTCGCGCAGTTGATATGTAAATTCACCATTAATAATAATAATAATAATAATAATAATAATAATGGGCTCAAATAAAAAATAATGGGCTAAAATAATGGCTCAAAAGTCGTATACAGGAATCAGAGCATACGCTTCTACTAAGAGAACATGCTGAGAAACCCCTCCATGGTAAGTTCTACGGCATCCTACGTAGAGAAGAGCTCTCGATGGGTCTGACCAACATGTTTCTCAAGTCTGCTGGATTGAGATCGGAGACCGAGGGATTTCTTTTTGCCTGTCAAGACGGCGTCATAGACACCTTAGTTTACCGCGAGCGCATAATGAATATACCTGTACGCGATACCAACTGCCGAGCGTGCAAGCTAGAGCCCGAAACACTTGGACATGTTCTCAGTGGATGCTCTAAATATGCACGCTGCGCGTACATAGAGAGACACAATGCAGCTCTAAAAGTGATATATTACCATCTTAGGCATTTTGATCTATTGCCCGTCTTGCCATACGCCCAGGGGGAACTCGAGTCAGTTGTGGAGAATGATCAGTGTAAGATCTACTGGAATTTCTCATTCTCCACCACTCAACGTATCAGTGCTACGAAGCCTGACATTGTCCTCCAAGATCTGAAGAACAAGATCATTTACGTGATTGAATTCTCGGCACCAGCCGATGGTAATATCACGGCAAAGGAGGGAGAAAAACAGGCGAAATATCAAGCACTTCTTTTCGAGCTGAGTAAGCTGTACCAAGGCTACAAAGTCCATCTTATAATTCTCATAATCGGCTGCCTTGGAGGTATGAAAGCTTCATTTATTAGCCAACTCAACAAGATTCCGGCTTGCCAGCGTCAGGCTCATTTTATCGCGAACCGGATGCAAAAGGCTGTTCTCCTGGGATCACTCCATCTGGTCCGTCAACACTGTTCCTCTTAAATTCTACAAAGATTGGTAGCTCTAAAAAAGTATCCAGAGGTGAAACCTTCATCTCCAACTGTCTTGTCTGCCGCGTAAGGTCATCCGCGGCTAGAGACCTGACTCCAGGGAACAGTGTTGCCCGATGTTATCACGCGTAAATTTCCCGCTCTTGCTTACCTTCTAGGACAGAAGGAGCAGAAGCGGATGACGTACACGTTCCAGTAGCTTTGGGATTGGTTTCTTTAAGGAATCATGATCGAAGCTTCCGGAGCCTACAACTTCTCTAATAATAATGGGCCGCAGAGAAGCTTGACCTCCCATTTAATTCCAGCGACATTACACATGGCCTAGCATCACTAACACCTCTGGTGCTCAAAAGTCGTATACAGGAAGCAGAACATACGCTCCTACTAAGAGAACAAGCTGAGAAACCCCTCCATGGTAAGTTCTACGGCATCCTACGTAGAAAAGGGCTCTCGATGGGTCTGTCCAACATGTTTCTCAAGTCTGCTGGATTGAGATCGGAGACCGAGGGATTTCTTTTTGCCTGTCAAGACGGCGTCATAGACACCTTAGTTTACCGCGAGCGCATAATGAATGTACCTGTACGCGATACCAACTGCCGAGCGTGCAAGCAAGAGCCCGAAACACTTGGACATGTTCTCAGTGGATGCTCTAAATATGCACGCTGCGCGTACATAGAGAGGCACAATGCAGCTCTAAAAGTGATATATTACCATCTTAGGCATTTCTATGGTGTTGATCTATTGCCCGTCTTGCCATACGCCCAGGGGGAACTCGAGTCAGTTGTGGAGAATGATCAGTGTAAGATCTACTGGAATTTCTCATTCTCCACCACTCAACGTATCAGTGCTACGAAGCCTGACATTGTCCTCCAAGATCTGAAGAACAAGATCATTTACGTGATTGAATTCTCGGCACCAGCCGATGGTAATATCACGGCAAAGGAGGGAGAAAAACGGGCGAAATATCAAGCACTTCTTTTCGAGCTGAGTAGGCTGTACCAAGGCTACAAAGTCCATCTTATAATTCTCATAATCGGCTGCCTTGGAGGTATGAAAGCTTCATTTATTAGCCAACTCAACAAGATTCCGGCTTGCCAGCGTCATGCTCATTTCATCGCGAACCGGATGCAAAAGGCTGTTCTCCAGGGATCACTCCATCTGGTCCATCAAAACTGTTCCTTTTAAATTCTACAAAGATTGGTAGCTCTAAAAAAGTATCCAGAGGTGAAACTTCATCTCCAATTGTCTTGTCTGCCGCGTAAGGTCATCCGCGGCTAGAGACCTGACTCCAAGGAACAGTGTTGCCCGATGTTATCACGCGTAAATTTCCCGCTCTTGCTTACCTTCTAGGACAGAAGGAGCAGAAGCGGATGACGTACACGTTCCAGTAGCTTTGGAAATGGTTTGTTTAAGGAATCATGATCGAAGCTTCCGGAGCCTACAACTTCTCAAATAATGATAATGTGCAACGTGCTCAATGAATCGACGGATTCCCCTAAGGTGCGCGACGTTCGGATATGCTTCTGAGTTTGATCTAGTAAAGCACGAATTAAAAAGGTTTTAGACACACAGGTCAGTTTAGTAAGTGATTTAGCGTGACTCTCTACAACTATCTTTTTGTTTTCATATCTGCGTTGGGAAGATTCTAAGCTACCTGATAGTTATTCGCTGACTTTTCTAGAGACGCGATTACTTCGGATGTTTTGAATATTGTGTCGAGTATGAACGAGCGCTTTAAATGTATCTAAGAAACAGGACCACATTTCATAAGAACCGCTTGATTTTGGTAAACTGAAATAGGGTAGTTTATGAGTGCCCACGAATTCTGATTGATTGTTTATGGCAGATGACATCAAATGTGGATCGTCTGTAGGGCTACTTGTGCCTCCACACGCAGTAAAAGTGGTACTCATGCCTAGAGTTAATATCTTTTGTGGATTTTTACTAATTGATTTTTTGATTTTTGTGGGGATTGTGCAAAATCGTTTTTCAAAATTATTGCGTTCATTTTCATTTGTAATTTGAACTTCCGGATCGTCAGTGATAGCATCTAACTGAGGTTGAATCTTCAAACTCGGGCCAGAAGTCCTAATGTCTTCTCAAACGTTCTCATAATTCTAGTGTCTCTAAGTCAGTTTTGTCATCGATGGATGCTGAAAGTGTTTCTAAATTGGTCAGAAAACGTTTAATTTTACCGAGTTAAGTTCTTACTTTTTCAAATTAAGCTTCGATTATTGTGACTTGATTCAAGCATCGCACATCATGGGAAACAGATAATGAACATAAACCGGAGCCGAGAGGAATTGGTGGTACCGAAAAATGACTTACTTCTTGACAAGCTGAATTGGATCCCTTGTAGTTGCGGCGATTGTACTATGCTTTTTAACAGATTGGCGTTCAAGGCAGCTGTCCAGAAGTTCTTGATTGCTTCGATGAATTCTCCTTTAGAATTCTTACGGGATAACCCTCTGGCTGAATGCAATTGATCACAGGTTTCACACTACAAGGGCAAGTTGATTTTCACTTCATTGTCACTGTTTCAATATGCACAATTTCTTGTCAGGAGCTGTAGTTCCGCAAACGCTATAAATATCCCGATTCGAAGGACCACTAAATGTTTATTAGTGAGTAAACATTTTTCAAATATTGAAAGTTCGTGGTGGGTGATTGAACTAATTAGAACCAAAATTTGATGAAAGAACAGCAGCGTTCATTCTATCATGAACAGAGAAGTATAATAATCGGTTCGGTAGTTAGTGTTCAACTGAACTGTTCACAAAACAAGAGGTCAGTTGGTGGTGAAAATTCCTACTACTACTAAAAATCTTGTAAGGGAAAAATCCTGCTGCCCCATCGGACACCGCAGTGATGACACTGCCCGCAAGGGATGTGTGGAATGATTCACCTGTATAGGGCCAAAGGGGTATTGATGCCAGTAGGCGCGCTGCCTTGCAGGGGGACGTTAGGATACGAGGGTGAAACTGTAATGTGTCTGACGACAAGTTAACATGGTCCTTGTCAGAGTCGAAAAGCTCCCATACTTAGACCTAGGGAGGTATGGGGGTTATCACTCCTGGGACAGTGGACTCACCTACGATCGGAATAGGATCCTAACGTGCGGATTATCTTGAAACTACCATGGCTAACTTGCAAAAACAAAAAACTACAGTTAAAGATCTAAGGGTGGGAACTCTTAACGCGCGTAGCCTAAATACTGGCGGATTTAGCGAACTCATTGGGATAGAAAATAAATACAAAACTGACTTAATAGCACTTTAAGAAACCTGCTGGCCGGGAGATTTCGCGTCAATTTCTAAGGATAACTATACTTTTCACTATGGGCGAGCTAAGGGGCGCACACTGGGCATTGGTTTTCTTATTAATAAACGAATTTCGCAAGCGGTTATCGACATACAATTCATTAACGATCGGTTATCATACATTGTACTAAAGGGTAATTTCAGCAAACAGGTATTAATCAATGTGCACTGCCCCACCGAGGACAAAGACGAAGACACTAAAGATCTTTTTTACGAAACAATCGAGCAGGTTCTTGACAAGTTCTCAACTTTTGACGCAAGAATAGTATTGGGAGATTTCGACGCGAAAATTGGAAAAGAACCGATGTATAGGCCTGCAATAGGATCAGAAAGTTTGCACGACGTCAGTAATGATAATGGAACTAGAATAATAAACTTTGCAGCTTCAAAAAACCTCGTTGTCAGAAGCACATATTTTAGGCATAAAAATATACATAAGGCCACCTGGAGATCACCAGATGGTATCACTCACAATCAGATTGATCACGTTCCAATTGACAGAAGACGTCATACAAACATTCTCGATATAAGATCGTATAGGGGAACGGATTTAAATTCAGACCATTTTCTCGTGATAGTAAAACTAAGATCTAGGCTAGCGTTAAGTAAGAAAACAAGCCGCACAGAGCCAACAGTTCGTTTCAATATAGATAAGTTCAAAACAGCAACAGAAACATTAAATTATCAAGTTGAGATTTCTAATAGTTTCGACGCTCTCTAAGAACAGAGAGACGATAACGACAATAATTGCGAGGAGGACCCGGAAACCCTGTGGAGCAATATGAAAAAGGCGATAAAGACAGCCGCGAATCTTACGATAGGTTTAAAGAAAGTAACCAAAAGCAAACCATGGTTTGACGAAGAGTGCAAGCTCTGGTTTGAAAAACGTCGGAAGGCCAGACTAAGTAGTTTACAAAATAAGTGCGATCAAGCACATAAGAAGTATCTCGATATCAGTGAAAGTACAAATAGGCTTTATAAATCCAAGAAAAGGGAGTGGGAAAAGAATAAAATACTAGCAATAGAAACGCATAATAAACCAAATAACCCGCGTGAGATGTACAGGGGAATCAATTTTATAAGGAAAGGCTTTCAAAGTAGAACGGAAGTAATGAAGGACGAAAATGGCAATCTAGTAGCCGATGCGACAGAGAGACTGAATCTATAGAAAGACTATTTCGATAAACTATTAAATGTACGCGAAGCCCCGTTGAAGGTAATCTCGGCGAAATCCACACTGCTGATTTATTAATTGATGATCCTGCTGATATAGAAATAGAAATGGCCATAAAGAAGTTGAAAAATAACAAAGCCGCGGGCAGCGACGACCTACCGTCAGAACTAATAAAAAATGGCCCTTGCCTCACAAGGCAAATTTGTAAATTAATACGCGCAGTTTGGAAAACAGAACACATGCCGGAGGAATGGAATACCTCTATTATTATTCCTATCTTTAAAAAAGGCGATAAAACGAGCTGTAACAATTATCGGGGAATTTCACTCGTGCCTTTGTGTTATAAGATCCTGTCCAATGTAATCTTAGGTATACTAACTCCTTTCGCTGAGGAAATTATTGGGAATTACCAGTGTGGATTCCGCCAAAACCGATCTACAAGCGATCAAATGTTTACAATTAGACAACTGCTAGAAAAAAAAGGGTATTTAATGAAGTAATGCATCAGCTATTTATCGATTTCAAAAAAGCTTACGACTCTATTATACGTGCACGAATGTACTGGATCCTACAGTTCTTGGGTGTACCAAGAAAATTAGTTAGACTTATCGAAATTTGTTTAAGCGGCAGTAGGGGTAGAATACGGGCAAACGGAAGTTTATCTGAAGAGTTTTCGATCCGCGATGGCCTAAAACAGGGCGATGCACTTTCGTGCGTCCTTTTTAACTTAGTTTTAGAGGACGTGGTCAGACAAGTACAAGTGAATCCGACCGGTGGTACCCTCGATAGGATAATACAAATTCTTGGGAATGCGGATGATCTCGACTTACTAGGGGATGATAAAGGAACCGTAGTGAAAAATGCAGAAATCCTGATCTCAAAAGCCAAAGATATTGGCTTGGAAGTTAAAGAATCGAAGACAAAATATATGAGCGTCGTCAGATCCGAACAAATAATGTAGGCGGGGATCTAATGGCCGGAAATATGAAATTTGAAAGGGTTAGCAAGTTCAAATATCTCGGGTCTATTATAACTAGAAAAAATAATATCAAAACGGAAATCAACGCGCGGCTGCACGCTGGAAGTCGGTGCTATTATGCAGCAAACGTGCTACTAAAATCGCGATGGCTATCTAGAAACATCAAAGTAAGAATTTACAAAACGATTGTAATGCCGGTCGTCATGTACGGGTGTGGAACGTGGGCGCTGACGAAAGGGGAGGAGAATAGGTTTAGAGTTTTCGAGAATAAAGTACTTAGAAAAATCTATGGTCCAAAAAGAGACGAGGAGACCGGCGAATGGAGAAAACTGCATAATGATGAACTGCATGCTCTCTACGGGTCAGCAAATATTAATAGAGTAATGAAAGCGCGTAAATTAAGATGGGCGGGGCATGTAGCAAGAATGGGCAATGAAAGAACAGTGGCGCAAGTTTTAAGAGGGAGACCGATTGGTAAGAGACCCTTAGGCAGACCGAGAAACAGATGGGAGAAAAATTTAAGGGATGATCTAAAAGAACTAGGACATGATTACTTAAACTGGATGGAGGATGCACAGGACAGAGATGTGTGGCGGTCTCGGGTAGAAGAGGCAATGAACTTTCGAGTTCGAACGGCTAATCTATAATGATAATAATTATATGATTTGAACAATTGTTTTTGCGGTGAATGGCAATTGACAGCATTTTCAAATTCAGTACTGAAAGATTTATTTGATAATAATTACTTAGGCCTCCCTACCTTTTTGGTTACAATCTCAGCCCTGGGGTTGCTCGCAAATAGCCTTGGCTACAAGTAGGGGGTTCGGAAGGTAAAGAGTCAGTGCCGCCTGAACTGTTTCCAATTGGAATGCATAATATTGCGCAATATACTTGACTGAGTACTCGCGCACCGCAGCCCTTCCAACGCGAGAGTCGCAACCGCCTCTCGCCCCTTGAGCTGCACGGAGAAAAATAGTTCGAGAAACTTTACCAAACTCAGTTGGGTAAAGTTGGGACATATGGACACTTTAATAAAGTTTCATTTCTAGTTTGGTAAAACGAAATTCGGTAACACTCCATACACAAACATGAAAGTACAACAAACTGACACGAATATCTTCTCAACTGTGCTTTAATTGATACTGTACTTGGTAGTTGACATTATAATGCGATTAATTGTTAAATATATGAAACTTTAGATAAAGATTACTGAACAGTTTGGAAAACCGTAAGCTTCAGTGAATCAAAAAAAAAAAACTTTATACCCACTCTACAGCATACACTTATATACACATTAGTCAGTCACGGCCAATCACAAGACAATTTCGTTACAAATACACTGAGGACACCTGAACCCACTCAAACACATATAATATGCATATAAATAAGCCTAATATAATACTACACATATAAGACACTTTCGACGTAACTACGCAAACGCACGCTTCACATTGAGAGGTGAAATTGGGAACTTTCTTATATACTAACTAGAGGAATTGATTCCGCGCTTTTGAGAAACGACCAGTGCCGTGACTAAAGTTTTCATAAAAAGATTTATATTATAAGATCTATATTTTTTGGAATATGTATTTTGTAATTGCCACTTTAATTCTAAGTCATTTTCCACTTTTTCTTTGAATAATAAATTGATTCTAATATTATCTGAGTAAGGTATTGAGATTATAGCAAAGCACAATTCAATAAAGTTCCCAAATTTCGGACGACTTCGTTTAGAAATAATAAATAAAAAAGTATGCAAAATGTCTTGTTACGCACCTATTTGAAGCTACAAATTGAAAATTGAAAATTGTCAAATAATATTTGAACCATTTTTCAAATATTTGAAATTTACAGATCTTACTTATATCAACTTGGAACAGATAAAAATGAAAAGTAGAATTAAATATTTTTGAATTAAGGATTTTCAAAATCACTTTGAAGTCTGTCCCACAGGTTCTTCGCGTAAAATTTATATCCACCACAAATACGTTCCTTGATATTTTATTTTTATATTTCCATACCCCCTCGGGTCATCCTTAATTTTTTTCTAATATTTCAAGCGGTTTGAAAATTTTGTTGTTTTTGAAAATTATATCATCTACCATTGTCAACTTTACGGCAATCGCTTATAAAATATGTCTACATAAAAAAAAAGGACTTCACACAAGATGTGATTTACTTAACTTTTTCTCTCTTCGACCACTTTTAACATTGATGCTCTTCAATTCTCCATTTCTGTTATTTGACTTTTCATTACTCAAAGTTGTTTTGTATTTTTTTGAAAATCAGATCTACAAATGAAGGGAGTGGCGGCAAAAGCATGTAAGTCCGTCGGGATAAATTTTTCAGGAGAGAGAAAAAAACGATCTCCAAAATCGAATGATGAAAAAAATGAGAAATTGCATTTGAGATTTGATGCTGCTCTAGAGATATCAATAAACAAATTTTGGAAAAAGTTAATATTTTTCGAGATACAGCTTGTCAAGAATAGATTGCTGTCGAAAACGTGCAAGTCTATGGATTATTTTTATTTTTTTTTTTATTTTCTAAAATCCCAGTCGACATCAAATATAGCCTGGAAGATTATGAACGCTTGACGAGATAAATAAAAGGCTGAAAAGTGAAAAATTAAATAGAAAAAATCGTTTCTTGAAAAAAATGAATTTTACATCATCACAGCGTTATTTGTATACAAAATATTTACTTCATTTTTAGTTTGTAACTATGTAATACTATAACAGGATGTAATCAAATACAAAGATTTGAATTTTTCCATGATGGATCACAGTTTAGCGAGATAAAACCCCACTATCGGTTCAAATTTGGATACATCCTTCCACCACAATGTCAGGTAGAATTTTAAAGAATTTGTAAGCCAATCGAAACGTCCAAATAAAACGTGTTTTCAAAAAAATTGCACTTACATGGTTATGACATGCAGTTATTTGCATAATTATTCCTATTTTTGCATCTGCTTTGGGCAAAATACGCCATTTTCATTCCACTTTAATTTATAAAAGCTTATTCCATTCCCCCAAAGTTTCTTTACAATTATATTCGTCTCGTTTTTATGGAAATTATTTTATTTAAAAATAATACGTACAATTATTTTTATTTAGTCATGTTTCAAATAAAACAATTCACTGTATGATATTCAATACAAACGTGATGAATAAAATTGTAAAGGACCTTTCAAGAAGTAGAATGAGCTTTTGTAAATTTTAATCGAATGAAAATCATATGAATTTTACCTAAAGCGATTTGTGCTTTTTGAATATTCATTACCTTCAAGCAATTAGATTGAAACTTTCAAATTGTCGAACAAATTATTGAAAATATTACACATGTTTCATACTAGTACTTTTAGCTGGATGAAAAAAATATTATAAAATAAAAACATTTTGAAGAAGACTTGAAATTTATTTGAAATTATAGGTTGTGTAATTTTTTTAAATTAGAAATTTGCATTTGTAAACAAAAATCATCAAGATTTCTGATTTTTAACAATTTTAGGTTAGGTTAACGTTTTATACCAAAAACTGGTACTGTAAAACAAAAATCACTATAGTTCAAGTAGGATATCAAATTTTTAACAGTTTCAAGTAATATTAACGTTTTTCCCAAAAAATCGGTCATCTTGAAGAAAATTCATTGCATTTTGAAAAAGATGTACAATTCTTAATGATTTTCTGTTCTTTTATGTTTGTGTTTTTCATCGGGAATTATTAGTATTTTTAGTAGAAAATTATTAGATTTCAAAGAATATGTACATTAAATATGTCATTAAATTCAAAACCAATGGCTTTGTTCAAAATAAATTATATTTATAACATTTCCGAAAAGATTCAGAATTTCTTAACCATTTCAGATTATGTTGGTGTTTTACACCAAGAATTTCTAGTGAAAATCGGTATTTTAATGAAAAATCATCAGATTTCAATGGAGATTGAAACTTTTGTTTAATTATAGGTTTCAAGCTAGAGATTTCCACCGGCAATGTCGATAAAGGCTTCAAGAAAGATTTACAATTTTGAAACAATTTAAGTTTATGTTAACCCTTTCTACCAGAAATCGGTTATTTCAAATAAAAATCATTTTACTTAAAAATTAAACTTAGGGTTAAGAACAATTTCAGGTTAGATTGAGGTTTTTCGTCGGAAATTAGCATATATTCTATAAAAATATTATATATTAATTGTGACTTTCTTTGAGAATTTTGATGTTCACTTTTGGCTTTAGGGTCAAATAAATTAAGAATAATTGAATTCTTTCGAACGTTTCAGTACACAATGGTGGTCCTTATCAGTAAATTTGATTAAATCTGCAAAAATTACATAATTTCTTGTAAGTACGCAATGCACTTGAAAGAGTTACTCTTTGGTTAATACTGCAGTTGACAAATTATATAAAATGTTATTATACTTAATCAAATTATCTACAGATATATGTGGAAGTGAAATTTTTTTCAATTACACTGAGTAAAACTACAACATTATTTAAAACATTGTTGTTAAATAATTATTCATACATTCTTTAAAGATTTTTACGATGTAGATTTTACCAAAAACCTTTATTACACTATATGGTAAAAAATATTTTTGAAAATATCGAAAAAGATTTTAGCAAGAGAATTCTCAAAATAAAATTATATACCGACGTGATGAAACAGAAGGAAGTTTTCAGTAAATTATATGCACTATTATTATTGCTATCCATATTCTTATTATTTTTTTTCTTCGTTCCTAGGAAATCACTTTCTATAAATCTTCAATGTTCAGTATGGATGTGATTAGTTTTCGATTTTCTAACTTGAAAAGTCAAGTACTGATACCCAAAAATGAACCTGGCAAAGTCGTGAAATGAACGACTGAAACATATTCACACAATATCGAAGGTATTCCTTTTTGACGAAAGCTTCCTCGTTTCTTTCAAAAACACCCACATTATATAAAATTATATTCTTTATTGTCTGAAGTAACCAAATTATATATTATTTTTCACAAATAACTTTCCAAATTCTTTTAAATTTAAAATAAATACAAGTGTCGTTCACTGAATTGCAATACATTATTTTTAAATAAATATAAAACGTGTTTAGCAAAGAGTAATAATAATATTGGGTACTGTCTAAAAACGCAAAAAATTTACCCTTTCACATTAATTCATCTTCATTACTAGACACTAAACATATAAATGAATATGATTCTTCTTCTAAAAACTTTTTCTTGAGGTGTTGGTGATACCACTGTTAACCCTACCTTTGTATTAATATTGTAAGAAAAAAGTTTGGAGAAATTTCACAATTATTATTGTTAATAGCAAATATCATCAACGAATTACACAAATGAATATATCTTCGGGGAAAAAGATCATTTTTCTCATTAGAGCTTTTTGAAAACCAGTTAATATTAATATTGGATGTACGCATGTAAGAACAAAGCTATCATTTTTATGAACAAATTATTTTTTTAAATTCAAAAACTCCACATTATTGCGTTGAAGAATTAGCATTTTTTATCGCTTCTATTTAGTACGACATTTTTAATAAATTAATTAATGTTGTCTCGGAATTATGTCGAGAAAATAGTGAATCTTAAATTCATTATCCTCATTCTTATAAGCGAAAATTCTTTAAACTTTTATGCTTGTTTGCCTGGACAGAAAATGTATCCAACTTTGTTTCTGTACGTATTTTCAAACTCAAAATTAAAACTTGAGATGAAAATTAGTCAAAGTATAGACGGCATGCGCCTACAGAATTCCGACCTCTCACCCACCCCTCATATCATCTGCTCTCGATTCTTATGTCACAGTGGGGCAAAAAAAGTTCCTGTGGGCAAATCAATTTTAGACTAAACTACTTATCCGATTTGGAAGTTTTTTCCTAAATGAAAGTCTATTAAATTTCGAATTTTTCCAAGGTTCAAACTTTAACAAAGGTTGTGTGCAAAAATTTTTATTTAACAAACAAAATGCATAAAAAATTAATTTTGTCTTTTCATGGTTGCTATTTTATTCGAAATTTTCTTACTTGACTTTAAATAGTCAAAATCCGGAAAGCAACTCATTTTATATACAGTCTGTGAGTGATAGCTGTATAACAAACTTTTTCGCATTGTTGTAAACAGATTAGTGAACAAAAGTTATATATTTTCTATTTGTGATAACGAAGTACTTTTGACTGACATTTTTTGAAAGAAATGGGAGGAAAGAATGTTAAATTGAAATGATGAAAAGTGAAATATAAATTAATTATTGTTTATAACAATGTATTAAACAAATTCCTGAATATGCCATTTTCCAATAGCAACATTTCGTTTTTTCTAGGAGAATCAAATAATAGTGTCTTACCAATGGCCCTTTACTGTAATAATTTGCTGCTAGACAAATTGCTACGTTTTACATCACTTTTGTATTGTAGGTTGCACTGTGGTTTTTCTTTTTTTCTTTTTACTTTCTGCCGTTTTTCTGGCCTTCTGATTGCTAGTGACTCAAATTTTCCGAATCATTTGTATTAATTTCCATCGTATGTATATATTTGGTAATTGTATTGTAAATGACAGTCATGTGTTCTATTAAAATAGTGAACAGAGAAATATTTTATGTTTTGGTAGGTTCTAGTTCTAAGACTGGCGAGGTGTAAGTCAATTATCTGAAAGAAAATCATCATCTGTCCTTGACTTTGGAATGATTAGTTCGAGGAAGGATTGTGAAATATTTTGTAGCAGTTTTTCGTAAAAAATGAAGATCTTTTAGTTTTAACAACGATATTTTTGTCCAGAAAAACGAAAGTCGGATGAAAGCTACATTTTTAGCTTCGCAAGCATCTACTTCCCAACCCAGAAGAATAAAGAACTTTGATGAATTTTCTCAAACAACCCAAAAAAGGAAGGTTTGAAATGTTAAAAAAAATGTGACAAAGAACGATAATGATGTACTGCAAAACATGCAAACTTTCGATCAAGAGACCGCAAATGAAATTCTAAAGAAAGGCGTTTTAAACATGTCAAGTGGCATAACATCAGATCCAACAAATATGGAAAAAAAATCATCATCACAAGATGAAAAAATAATATTGTCTTCTGATGACGAAGCGTTTGCGCTTTTTACGGATTTCAAATTACCAAAGAGTAAATTTGAACTCCTTAGGAAACTTTTCGAGGAGGAAAATGCTGACATTCTTCCAGCGTATAAAACGATCACAAAGACTAAAGAACATTGCTATCCACCAAATTCTTCAATGATAGTCAGCGAAAGAGGTGATCCTCTGAAACTTCAACAACTACTTAATCATATCGCTGAACGAATATTAAAAATTAAAGATATCGAACAACCTGAGGAAACAAACAGGTCAAAATGAAAGTGAAGTACGGTTGTGATGGAACGTCTGGAATAAATCCATACGAATATAAATCCGAAAATTCAACAATTTTAACGTCAAGTCCCTTTTTAATGTCAATGGTACCTCTTTGCATTACAACATCAGATGAAGTAACAAAAGTTTGGCAAAATCAACACAGAAAAATCTAAGTGTAAACTTTACCCAGATTTCGGGGTAAATATTACCTGCAACAAAAATTACCCCATGTGGGTAAACTTTCCCTGACGTCTCTGTATTTTTCTGCTTTTACCCACACTTGTAAGGAACTTTTGACAGCTCTGACGATTCGGCAAGTCAGCCTTTATGAAGCCGCACTTATCCGATTTGCCTATTACACCAAACATCAGCTAACTTCACTTCAGCACTTCAATATGAACAGGTAAAAATACGAAGTTATCTGCAACACTATTTACCCTAAGTTTTTTCTGTGAACGTCCTTCTTTTCCAAACTCTTCTCTGCCTATCTTATTTCATTCTGAACAGGAGACAAAACAGAAAATTTTAACTGAGTTGGTAGATATGAAAAACCAAATCAAGCGATCGAAACCCGGAAAAATCATCTTGAATGGTAACACTTATTTTGTTGAATATGAGCTTATTTGCTAGAAATTTGATAGAAAAGTGTGCCAAGACATCACTCAAATGTCTTCTTCTTCTAATTGCACTGTTTGTGAAGCAAAGCCTTCAGAAATGAACCACTTGAAATTTGTTAAAACTAAGGAAGAAAATGTGGATACAGTTCAGTATGGATTGCAAACCTTGCATGCTTGGATTCGATTCATGAAATGCATCCTCCATATTTCTTACCGATTGCCCTTTCAACAGTGGGCATGTAAAACCAGGCGCGGATCCAGAGGGGGGGCCACGGC
>CAKNXH010061066.1:41043-51133 GCA_932178445.1 Andricus quercusramuli | reverse complement strand
AAGCCCAGACCCGAATTTTTCAAATAAGATAATTGAAGTTTACTATCCCAGCAAAAAGAAACTAATTCTGGAGGATTGCAGCGAGTTAACATGCTTAAATTCGCCCGAATTCTGCTTTCTGATTCGTTGAAACGAACTGAGCCAGCGCGAATTGAATGCTTGTCAATTTGCCTTAATTCGTGGTCAAGGTAATTTCGAAAAAAATTAATAAAAATTGCATGCATCAAGTCTCGAACCAGCGATCCCAAGTGTGTAAGTCCAGAGGACAACACTGAGCTACAGAAAACATTAATATATATTAACAACAAATCCTATATGCGCCCACGCTTGAGTTATACCTTAAGAATTCGATTGAATAGGCCAGTTTTTAAGTGTATTCGCGCTGCCAATTCTGGCGAATTGGAGCTTGACTTAAAATCTAGCGGATTAGAATGAATTGGCCGACACTGAAATTGTTGACACTTTCAAATGAATAAGGTCTCCTAAAATATTTTCGCTGAATTCAGACGAATAGGATATTTGAAGACTATATTACTCTTCACGAATTTACACACATAAAAAGCAAGAAAATTGCCATCACGATTACTGGGACTAAGGTCACGATTACTGGGATGTCTACCTTAACTGCATAAATTAAAAAATGGAAAAATTAGTGTAATTAAAAAAAAACTAAAACATAAGGTGTCAAAATACCCTTAAAAAGAAGTCAAAAACTTCGGAGAAAGCTTACTATTTTGAAATTTATCAATATTTTTAAAAACATTTAAATGTGTTTGCTATATTGAACAGAAATTTCACAGAAAAAACCAAGTGTGAATCTAACGCTAATTTCAGGGTACCATTTCCCTTCAAAAAAAATTAGTCTTGGTAGTGTGAATGGTACCACTACAAAAGGTATCGTTTCCCTTGGATTTGGGGTATGAAAAGTCACCTGTAGTCAATTGTTTTTACAGTTTTTGCGGCAAAAACAATAAGTGATAGTTTCGTAGCCCAACTCCGAGCGAGATAGAAGCCCATGTTAAAATTAGGTGCAGCAAAATTTATCCCAGAGTTCTTATTGTGTTAATTTAAAGACTTCAATGTCCGGGAAACCAGGAGATGATCAGAATTTTTTGAGAGCGGGAAACAACAGTGAATTTATTTTTTGGCCGGTATTTTTACAAGTTTTTCAAAGAAAAACCTATCCAATCACTTGAAATATCACAAATTTCATGTCACAAGATATATAATGCAATTCAACATAAGTTTCATTTCAACTTTTTTTTAAATGCTAAGTTCAGTTGTTAACTTTTTCAATTGTGAAATCATTCAGTTTACAATGTGGAATTCGAAAATCTTTTACGATCCAAATTTTCCATTTCACATCTTTATTTTTGTGGGTACATTTTCAATTAAAAGAATGTTGAAATGCAGTTTTTAAGACTTACACAATACACGATTAATATCTTTCGAAACTGAAAATTTTCGACAAAAAATTTTTTAAGTTGATCAACTGTAAATATAAATTAAGTAATGATTTTAAAAATTAAACTGTAGTTCGTGTATTCGCAATTGAACAATAATTGATTGATTTTATAGCACGATTCTGAATCTGATGAAATTAAACAATTTACAGATTTTGACGTTGAAAATTGAACTGTTTCAATTCGAAAGCCGTAGTAGTTAACAAAATGTAAACTTCCGATTGAAACTTTATAACTTATCTGCTGTTTCAGTCTAAAATATACCATTTTTAACGACTTCAATTATGAAAATTATTAATTAAAAAAAAAGAACAATTTTTTAATAGTCAGCAAAGTTTGACTGTTTATTTAAAATGAACAATTATAAATGAAATACTGAAATCCGAACAATTTGAAACTGAATTGTTTGAAACAGAAAGCCTTGAATCGTTAAAATTTCGGAGAGCTAAACGTTATAATGTTAATTTTAATTGTTCTAATTTGAAATTTTGTATTTGCAAGTGAAAATGTTGAATATTGATGTGTAAATAACAAATAAAAATGTATCCATTCAGAAAAAATTCGAGTAAGTTGAGGAGATATATTTAGAAGTTTTTAAATCAAATTTTTAGGCTTTTAAGGATTTTGTAAGGTCTTAAGATAATACAAATATTGTCTTAAGATTCGTGGGAAAATTTTCGAATGATTTTTATTTTGAAAAATTAATTTCAACAGAATATTTAAAAATATTTTAAAACGAACGCAAATTTTGATGAACAAATAAAAATTGAACAGTTATAAATTTGGAAAAAATTGATTTTCCAGTAAAAAAAACATATTTTTAAGAGAACGTTTTAAAATACTTCAAAACAAATTTTAATGTATAAATAACAATTGAATAATCATTCATTCAGAGCGATTTAAACTTAAAATAATTCAACTTCTAATTTAAAAAGTGTTGAATTGAAAAAAATTATAATTTTTCAATTTTTAATTTTTTTAACTTAAAATTGCGTAAAATGATATAATTTTGAAGATTTATGTATTTGTTGATTCATTTTTCAATTTAGATCATTGAAATTAATAGAGTAAATTTATAATTAATACCAATTTTGATTCGTTAACACGATTACTTCAGACAAATAATTTTTAAGGAAAAGAAAAAATCTGCCTCAGCCAGGATTTCAACCGGGAATATGAATATCGCAAAGAGTGGAAATATACGCCTAAATTTTGCTCTTTAAAAATAATCGTTTTATAGTTTATGCTTGACTTCGAAAATTTTATGAGTATTTTATACTTGTTAAATAATGATTATACCATGACATGCAAGACGCAGCTTGTAAATGTAAAAACATGGTTTTTATTGAAACATTTGTTTATTATGTTTATAATATTTGTGAATAATATATTTATATAATTTTTAATAAATATTCAAAGCAAATAAATAACTTTAAAATGATTATTACCTTCTCCCCCTCCCCCTTAAGAGTAGAGGGGAAGGGGAATTATTGGATGGCACCCCCTAAAGCCCTTCTCTGGATCCGCGCCTGTGTAAAACACAAGAGCAGGAAGAAGTCGCTGAGGAAACAAAGAGACATATTCAAAATGAAATTCGCAAAAGCCTTGGAATAATCGTGGATTTAATTAAACAAGGTTCTGGTACCACAAATGATGGAAACACGGCTCGGAAGATTCTCGGAAATTAATTTGAATAATATTAAAATAATTACAAATGATTAAATTTAATGAAAAAAACGTATACATTGTATTAAAAGTTCCGGCTTGCGGTAAAGCTATCCATACTGAACGCTTCCATGAATTTGCCACTGAGACTGCTGAATCTTAACAATTCAAATAATGGTAAATAATCATCAGTGAAAGATTTGTAGTTGATTCTGATGAAGAAACGAAACTTATCTACTGGAAAATGGAGGAATTATACATTTGCTTATCAATTTTGTTTAAATAATAAATTATTGTTTCTAAAAAGTTCAACATCTATATTGAAAGATTTGTGATTTTGATTTATGTGAACAAGTACTGTTGGTACTTCATGCCTGCATCTATGCACAAAGTTCTAGTTCAAGGCGCAAAAATTATTGACTCTTTTGTTGTACCAATTGTTCAATCATCGGAAGAGGCTTAGGATGCGAGAAACAAAAATTTCAAGAGATGCAGAGAAAACAACACCAGGAACTACTTGCAAAGTTTAAGAACTGATTTTCCGAAAGTTGGTCCTTAAAAAGTAATGAAAGATTCAAAAATAGGCCCACTGGTAAAACATTTCAGTGAATTATGCTAACAAAAATTTTCAACTGATGACTAATCGAATGAAGAATTTGTTTATCAAACTTGTTCAAATAATGAATTGTTATTAAATAATTGTTTCTTAAAAGTACATCTATGGTAAATAATCATCAGTGAAAGATTTGTAGTTGATTCTGATGAAGAAACGAAACTTATCTACTGGAAAATGGAGGAATTATACATTTGCTTATCAATTTTGTTTAAATAATAAATTATTGTTTCTAAAAAGTTCAACATCTATATTGGAAGATTTGTAGTTGAATCTGATCAAGAAACAAAACTTATCTACTGAAAAATGGACAAATGTTGCATTTGTTTATTAATTTTATTTAAATGATATACAATTGTTGTCTAGTAGCGAACTATCATAGTAAAGGACCATTGGTAAGATACTATCATTTTATTCTTCTAGAAAAAACGAAATGCTCCTATTGGAAAACGGCATATTCAGGAATTTGTTCATTACATTGTTATAAACAATAATTAATTCATATTTCACTTCTTATAATTCTAAATAAACATTCTTCTCTTCCATTTTCTTAAAAAAATATCAGGCAAAAGTACTTCGTTATCGCAAATAGAAAAGATATAACTTTTGTTCACTAATTTGTTTACGACAATGCGAAAAAGTTTGTTATATAGCTAACACTCACAGACCGCATTTTGAATGAGTTGCTTTCCGGATTCTGACCATTCGAAGTCAAATAAAAAATTTTGAAGAAAATGGCAACCATGAAAAGGCAAAATTAATTTTTTACTCATTTTGTCTGTTAAGTAAAAAGTTTTGCACACAACTTTTGTTAAAGTTCAAACCTTAAGACAATGTAAAATTTCATAGAGTTTCTTGTTAAAAAATGTGCCCACCTTGCGGTCACATTCTCTTCGCGATCTTCACGCGTGGCTCGCAAGTTTGAACGCGCCTCAGACGTCTTTACATCGCGCTTTACGCTCGGTTCCTCTAGATTTTTGAACTTCGTGTTCGACTCCAATGAAAGGAAAAGTTTATTTCCAAATATTATAAAATTATCAAAACCTCTACATATGGAGTGATTGTTGAATTTGTTTTTATTTTAGACTGGAAAGGAGCTTCATTTTCTTAAGGTTCTATCGAACTTAAGGAACATATTCTCATCCAGACACTCGCGCTTCGCACTCGATATTTGATTTAAAAATCACTTAAACCTTGCGTTCCACGCTCGGTTCTGTGCACCGTATGATATGAACAAAAAAGTTTGAGCGCACTTACAGCGCGCGATTTGGTCGTCGCGCTTCGCGCTCAGAAACACATTGATCGCGCACTTTGTTTTCGTGTTATATGTTCTTCATATACAAATTTCTAAATTTGTTTTTTATTTCAAATGAAGAATAATGATATTATTTAGACGACAAATTTTATTAGTTAAAATGTTATTTTAGCTTGTGCCGTTTTTAAAAAAAGTTCATTTTTTACATTTTGAATATATTTACATTACTGTCAATGTTATTTTCACGAATAAAACAAAAACTACGAATCCTATCAAAACATGATAGGAAACAAATTTGTACCTCTTCTTTGGATGGGCAAATTTTGTCTTTCTTATTTTTTTCGTAGCTTGTGTTACTCGTCTAAAAATTTAATTTTCCTATCTTCAATGCTGATCAGGGTCCAAATGCGGATTAATCTTGTTTTTCACCGTAAATTTAGATAATGATTTAAAAAGTTTCATGAAATGTTTGGCCCAACTGATAATTTACAACCTAAAACTGAATTGTTGTATGGGGCTACACTGCTTCTAAACAAAAAAAAAATTTCTAAGTTGTGGCAACTTCGACATTTTTTAAAGTGATCTTGTACTATTTCCAGAATGTGGCAAACATGAAAAGTAGTGATTTCATACCGAACCTTAAATTCTACTTAAGATTTTTGAAACTTTTACATTAATATTTACTCTTTTTTTCCCTGTTGGATTGTCAAAATATTTTCATAACAGTTTCGTAAGTCATCAATGTTATTAAATTAATTCAAAAAATGATGTAATAGTTATTAAACTTGTGATCAAAATTTACAAAAGTCAAAAGTTTTCATGGTTTCATAATTTTAATTTTGCAGTAAAGGAAACATAAGTAATAATCTGTTGCATTCGTCCATATTTATTTTATAAATTGAATCTGATTGAATTTACAAAACGAAACAACTTTTAATGAATTTAAATCTGTTTTATTATGGTCGCACTTTTTTGAAAACTGATTTTTAAATTATTCTCTAATTCTTGTGACGTTTTTAGGATTATCGATCAGCTTCACCATGTCCTTACAAAATGCTCTTGAAGCAATCAGAGAAGAAAGACTTTCGATTCTAGTGAATTTTTAGCGTTGAACACCGCATTAGAGTTCGGGCGCATGCGTTTGATCCGCATTAGGGCCCGGGTCCTAATGCGGATCAACAGCGATATTATTAAGAAAATTTTTTTTTCAATTTTTGTTGCTCAAACTTATCTTCCAGCATCTGCTTTCTGATAAAAATGTTAGTTTCAATCTTTTTTGACACTGATCCGCATTTTGACCCGGGGTCCACATGCGGATCAAAATCATACCTTCACAAAAAATTTTCTCATACTTTTAAAAATGAATTTTGAAAATCGGCACTTCGTGTTTTTGAAGCTAAAGGATCACCCTAAGGTTTTCTATAAGAGAAATTAATTTTGGATTAGAATTGTATTTTTAAACAAGTAGTTTCTGAAACCTGATCCGAATTTGGTTGATTTTATTTATTTAAAAAGGGAAAAGATAAGTAATGGTCTAATTCACAATCTCACAAAATCCCTGAATTGATAAATATTTGAAATATATTAATCGTTGGGGATGAACATAAAGTTCAATTTTAATGTCACCTAAAATATACTCTCGTAATTCATAATCGACAATAGATTCATAAACGAAAATATCAAAGGCACTATTTCTCGATCAGAGTTCTCGAGAAATAGAGCTTTGGCAAAAGTTGTACTTAATTATCTAAGGTTTAATTTGAATAAATACTAAATCGAAAAGTAATTAAATTTGTTGTATTAAAATTTCAATCTAATGCAGCTAAGAAAATGGCAATTTTTCGTCAATTTCATGAGGCTATTATAGATATGAAAACCGGAATGAATTTCCCCACTAAAAGTATAGAGTTTTTTTAGATTTTTCTGTTATTATGAGAGTACATTCATTGATATAATATTGATATCATTTCAATATTGAATAAAATTCACTATGTCTCATAAAAAATATCTGTTGATCCTCGACAACTGGCTCACTCTCGGTAATTGATGACTTAAACCTATGATTAATAAAAATATTTTCCAATCATGATTAGTCTCAAAACTATAATTGTGACAGTGCTAGAATTGTCTGATATTTTTCATCGCGTGAAATCTCAATCAAAAATTAATATTACCTAGCTTTCAGGAAATCTTTCAAAAAGATTTAATGGACTCAGAAAACGATCTATTGACCCGATCAAATTTTTGGTTGTTTAAAGTATTTGGTTGAATCAACCAAAAAATTTAGTTGAGTCCATGGAATATTTTGTTGAATAAACCAAAATTTGTTGGATTGAACCGAATTTCTAAGCATATCCAAGAAAACCGTGTTCCTGGGTTTAAAAACTCTTTTCTGAGTGTGAGAAAAGTGATTTATTTTCCACAGGAAATTTTGATTGATTCAATTATAGTTGTCATTAGATTAATTATGAATTTAATATTAACTATTTGTATAACCATTCATTATTTTTTGACAATAATGATTGTTAAAAAATAAAACAATTCTTCCCCCTGATACTGACCTAACCCAGTGTTTTAGTGAAGTCTATTGCTCCCGTGTGGAAAAATTTTGGGGAATTGATTGGGCCCAAATTAGTCCGTCTAATTGCGAGTGCGGTGCTAATTAGACGGACTAATCTGGTGCTAAATAGAACTGTAACGTTTTTATACTGCTTAGGAATAGACTAGACGCACTAATTGGGTGCTAAAGTCAGTTACTAATTGCGGGCTTTTGAGCAGATATAATCAGAACAAAAATTTGTGTTTTACAAATTGTATTTGTATTCAAAATTACGTAAATTCGAAGACAATGTTTTATAAACATTAAATAACCTTGATAATTTTAATTTTCCGTGTTAGTTTTTTTTCGCCTGTCTCAATAATCTGAATACTTCTCAGTCTTTTGCATTTGCGATGGTCGTTCCTAAATCTTCGAAGAACATTTTTTTGTTGAGCTCAATTTTCCCGTTAGAATTGTTGATGTATGATAAAACATCTGTAATAAAAATATGATTATTATGAATAAAAACGATGCCAAGTAATAATTGGAAAAAACACAAATTAGAACAAAAATGTAAATTAGGGGAAAAAACATTGGGACAAACGTTTTTTCGGAAAAATACTAATTACCTTGCATAATTTTGCAAAACTTAGTGTCTTCGAAAACCAAATCCTTCTTTTCAGTATTTTTTTGCGCCGTGCACTGCATCGCAACGTTTCGCGATAAATATACTTCATCATAATGTTTTTTAGAATCCTGGTTGAAATGTTATCTGCATCAATCAGACTCTTCATAGGTCCCCTCTGAAAAGAGTAAAATAAGTCAAAAGTTGTCATTCCACATTTTATATATACTTTATGCTCATTTAAAAAAAAAATTAATTAAAAGTAATATACTTACAAAGGCATTCCTCATATTATGATCACAACTTCAACCATTCGCTGTCGTGTGAACGTCTGCGCATTTGGAGTTAGATATTATACATATGCTTCTGAATTTGGAGGTTAAACATATATTACGAGTTTTTACTTTCTTGGAGTTCATTATTTCTTTAATATCAATTTTTCACGACTGCTATATTTTGTAAAGAATAGTTTTAAACATTTCATAGCTTTCATATAATACCTTTTCAAAAGTAGATACTTAGAAAACTTCTTAAGCTACGGAAGTATGTAATAGCCCAACACATGGAACCCAATTACATTGTCTAAGTGAAAAAACACGTTTTCTAATCATTTTTATTTTTAATTATTTCCTGTTTAGAATACCGGGGAAAGGATACAAAGTATACCAAAATTTTTGTTGTTGACACTTGAAAATTTTTTTATTATGGGAGTCTCAATAGCACTAGTACGGGAACCCTATTAGACGGTCTCGATTAGACGGACTAGATTCGGCCCCAATCGGACTTAAGTCTGCCCCAAAATTTTTCTACACGGCCTGAAATACTCTTTAATAAGTGCCGTAAATACAGGATAATAATACTTAATAGGAATTACACCGTACGGGCTTCTGACAAGTGAATTTCCCTTCCAATTTTTGGAAAATGTCCGTTCAAATTTCATTATCATTAATAATGAATTATTGATAACAGCATCGATTTTTCCTTAAGAAACTATTTGAATAATTCTATTATAATTCTTTACTTCCGGAAAATATGCCAAAGCATTCTCTCATAATTGATTTCTTTATCATACGCAAATTTGTCACTGTCTTGCGTCAAATTCACGGAATGTTTAATAAAGTCTTCGGAAACTAAAACAAGTTGTTAAACAAAGAATCTTTTGTCTTCCGGTCTTTCGGAAGGTCCCATTGAAGCAGAACGAAATCATGCATCATCATAATAATAATATTTATGCGGAAACGAAAAACGTAATTGCAAAATTATATTTGGTGTTGAAAGTTAATAAAAGGAGTATGTAAATTTGTCTCTTGAATATTAACGCGTCATCATGCCAGAGAACACGCTTACTGCTCTGCTTGGCTTAATTGCCAGTGCAGTAATTTCCCATGGAATCCCTCAGTATTACTATACTTCATATGCAAGACCAGAATCAGTATCGCTTGCTTGTGATCCGGCAGCTGCGAGTGGAATTTCCTCCCCATGGTGAGAATTTTTGTGTTAAATCAAACTGTTTAAAGTGATAGCGAAAAGGTTTACCACTTTAGATCCCAGTCATTTCCCACTTTTCTTTTGAATACTACGTTTTTTTCTGAAATTATCCCTGTAAAGTGCTCACGGAGAAGCACAAGCCAGTAAATTTTTCGAATTTTAGACACACTCGTTTCGAAATTATGAATTGGAAAGTTACGCACCTATCAAAAATTACAAATTTGAACTGACAAATTGCGAAGTAACATCAACACTATTTTTTAAATATTTTAGATTTACAGATATCACTTACATAGAGTTGACAAAGATGCAGATCAAATTCAAAAGGAGAGTTGAATATTTTAGAGTTGAGGTTTTGAAAAATCACACAAGTTTTCTGTAGGTTTTACTAGGGTGGTCCAAACCTATATCTGTTGAAATTTTATTTTTCGTGATCTGGGGG
>CAKNXH010061066.1:0-37573 GCA_932178445.1 Andricus quercusramuli | reverse complement strand
ATATGGCGGACATGAATCATTAGAAAATGTTCAGATCTTGATAAAATCGGTGATATTTAGGTTTTTGGGTTCGCTCAAACGATATCTAATGTCGGATTTTCAACATTCAAAATGGTGGATCCAATATGGCTAACATGAATTATTAAAAATGTTCGCGTCCGTGATAGAATTGATGTTACTTAGGTTTCTATGGTCGCTGATTTTAAATCTGATCTTACATTTTTTTAGGAAAATTGCGGATACAATATGGTGGACATGAATTATTAAAAAATATTCAGATCTCGATAAAATCGATGATACTTAGGTTTTTATGGTGACTCAAAACGAAATCTGGTGTAGGATTTCCAAAGTTCAAAATTGCGGATCCAATATGGCAGGCATGAATTATTAAAAATGTTCGGTCCTCGATAAAATTGATGCTACTCAGGTTTTCAGGGTCACTGATTTTAAATCTGATGTTGAATTTTTTTAATTCAAAATGGCGGGTCCAATATGGAGAATAAGAATTATTAAAAATGTTCGGACCTTGATAAAATTGATGAAACTTAGATCTTAGGGGTCGCTGATTTCCGATTAGAGATGTTCGATTTTTCGAATTCAAAATGGCGGATTTAATATGGATGACATAAAGAATTAAAAAATATTAAGATCTCGATGAAATCGTAGATACTTATGTTTTTGGGGTCGCTAATTTGAAAAAATATGTAAGATTTCCGAAATTAAAAATTGCTGATTCAATATGCATATTTATGTTTTTGAAATTGTTAAACTAAAAATGTGATATATTCAATATGGCATGACAAATTTCAAGTGAACGAATTATAAAAATGGTGGTATAAGACAATACATATAAGAGAATGTAACAGAGTGAATAGTTCTTATAAATTACCGCTCTCGGCCGAATCCAGAGTCACGAAACGCGGACGCTAAGCGGTTATTGACTCCTTTCTTTCATTTTTTTTTTTTTTTTTTTTTTTTTCATTTCCGAATATTTTTTTTAACATACGGTTATTGAAATTGCATGTAATGAACATTAAAGAAGTTAATTTTACTTACTGGTGGTACTTTTGAAAGCAAGGTACACCTTAAAGCTAAACCTTACCTAGAGTTTTGAGTCGGGTAAATTACCCTGGTAACGTACGGTAATATTGGTAAGTTACCGGGTAACTTACCCGACGTTCGTTTTCAGCGAGAATTCAGGAGAATTGATTTTTTTTCCTTCCAAACTTCCGTGAAGCACATTTCTGGCAACAAAAACTTTGCATTCATTGTACATTTGCTTTTCCAATCATTTTTTTTCAATATTTTTTATTTAGTGCACCAAAGACAAATTTCGAAAAAAGATAGAAACTGGTTACTGCATTCAGCTGTTCCTTTGGAAGCGGAAAGGGGCTAAGAACACCTTATCTTCAGTTTAAAAATATCGCACCATTTAGTTCAAATGAAAAAGTTGTTGCAGTATTGCAAGACAATCATACGGAGCGGTCTAAACATTTTCTAAATTTATTATTTTAATGCTCTCAAATTTTCCATTATCTAAATTACTGAATTTTGTAGATGTTACAGGGTTGTCGACCACTGTAAATAAATGTTCAAGATGGTATAGTTAATTTTTGATCATTTGGTTTATTTTGTGTAACAACAAATATTTAAAAAAATATATCCAATGATCGAAAATTAACTATAACATCCTGAACATTATCTAAATACTTTTAGAAATAACAAAAAAACATTATAATTTAATATTCTCATTAATTCTCGAAGCTTCGGTAACATACCGGTATGTTACCGGTAATATGACCCAATTTTGAATGACCGAGAGTTCAAGAACTCTAACGTTACCGCATTCCTTACACATTGAATTTGTTTCCTCTCTCTTTTTTTGGCATATCATCAATTGAGTCACTTTCATGTCGTCAGCATGAAGATTTAATTTCAAAGAATCCAAGAACGTGAATATGAACAATCCGATCAAGTTCTAAACATTTTTGATAATTGTAGTCCCCCATATTGGATCCACGATTTGAAAATGTTTAATTCAAGCATCAGACTTCAAAACGGCAACCCCAAAAACATAACTAATTATCAATTTTATCAATATTTGAACATTTTTAACCATTCATTTCCGCCATATTGAATCCGCCATTCTGAATTTTTTAAATCCAAAACCAGATTTCGATTCAGCGAACCCAAAAATCTAAGTATCACCAATTTTATCAAGGTACGAAAATTTTTAATCATTCATGTCCGCCATATTGAATCCGCCATTCTGAATTTTGAACATCCAAACCAGATTTCGATTCAGCAAACCCAAAAATCTAAGTATCACCAATTTTAGCAAGGTACGATAATTTTTAATCATTTATGTCCGCCATATTGAATCCGCCATTTTAAATATAGAAAATTCAACATCAGCTTTGTGATCAGCGACCCCAGAAACTTATTTGCTACCAATTTTATCCAGATAAAAACATTTTGAATATTCCATGTCCGCCATTTTGGACCTGCCATTTCAAATTTTGTTAATGGAACATCAGATTTGGAATCAGTGACCCCAAAAACCTCACTACTACGAATTTCATTCAAATTCAAACATGCTTACTATTTTATGTTCGCCTTAATGGATACGCCATTTTGAATTTCGAAATCCAATTTCAGATTTGGATTCAGCGACCACAGAAAACATTGATTCTGCAAATATCACATGATTCTGGAATCTTTCTTCTCGAAAACATTTTTTGCACATGTTCTTTTTCGCCTGACTGAAAGGGTTCATGATTTCTAAACCTAAAATTATTTTAAAAAACTATCAATCTGCTTTAAAATTTAATATTTTTTTTTAAATATCAATTTCCGAAGAAAAACGCTAACAAGTTCCGAAACTGTATAGGCTTGTGAATTTTAATATTTCAATCAGAAGTCACACCGGCATAACCTGAAGTTGTTGAAGAATTCTAAATCTTCTTTAAAATCCAATACTTTTCGTTTAAAATAACCAATTCTTTATGTACAAAACGTTCATATAACCAGAAACTATTTAAAAATTGCAAATATTGTTTGAACGAAAATGATTTTTTTTTTTAAATTAAAAATGTAAGCGTTAAACTCTAACGTAACCTGACATTGTTTAAAAATGATCAGCTTTTGAAATTCAATGATTTTTACTCAACAGTGTCCATTCCCGGTAAAAAAAAACCCTAACAAAAACGTAAAACGTGAATTACGAAATAATTTTTAATCTTTGAAATCTAATAATTTTGTATTAAAAATACTCACTTCTGGGGTGAAACGGTGATATAACCTGAAATTGTTCAAAATTGGGAATCTTGATGATTTTTGTTTAAAAATGCTAATTTACTATGAAAAAAATTAATACATCATACAATTTTTATAAATCCTTAGGCTGTTTCTTCTAAATTTCATAATTTTATATTAAAATTTTTTTTTTTTAATACCGAAATGCAGCGATAATAATTGAAATAGAATGCTTATAATATTTTTAATAATTTATTCGATAATTTTAAAGCTTAAATTCAACAACGCAAAAGTAGCAAGTGCAAAGTAGCTTTTTCAATCGAGGAAAAAAATTCCGGGTTTTTTCCTGGGTTAGCATAAGTTTTTCACGGTCATTGAAATAAAAAAACTCAGACCCTAAAACTGGAATTTTTTCAATTTGTTGTCATAAAAAATGACCTGCCAGTTAAAGCCCTAAAAATGAGAACTTTTTTTAACATTAAATTTTCTAGATTGAAGCTTGCAAAACTTTTAATTCAGAAATTTTTTATTCAAACGCTCAATAATTCATACGCATAAAATAGTAGTTCAATTTTTATGTATACATACAAAATTTACCGCTTCCACTTATAAATTGAACAATTTTTAATTGGAAAATTATAATTGTAACGTTAAAAGTTTAATTTTAGCATTTTGAAATTTTAAAGATGCAAGGCTTTCTATTTTAGACAATTCAATGGTAAATTGTTCGGGTTTGAATATTCAATTTGAAATTGCTCACTTTATATGAACAATAAAATATTTTTTAATGTTAAGAAATTGCTTGTTTTTTTTTCATTTAAAATTTCCAATTGTATGGATTAAGAATGGGATAATTTAGTACGAAACAATATTTAAATACTATGTATTTGAAATTGGACAAAAGTGTTTAATTATTATGAATGTATGGATTTAAAACTATTTCATAAAAAATGGTTTTTAAAGTTTCTATCGTACGTTTATATTTGTTTAGTTACTACAGCTTGCGAATTGAAACAGTTCCATTGTTAGCGTTAAAATCTATAAATTGTTTAATTTCAAACAGATTCAGAATCGTCTTGTAAAATCAACATTGTTTACTTTTTAAGACTCTTTCAATTTTTGATTCTTTGAGTGTTCAAAACTGCATTTCAACATTCTTTAAATTGAGAATGTACGCTTAAAAATAAATACCTAAAATGGAAAATGTTTAAAGTAAAGATTTTAGAATTACGCTTTGTAAAATGGATGATTTCGTAAATAAAAATATTGACAATGTAAACTTAAATTTGAACTTATGTTAAACATTGGATTATCAGGCATTATGTAATGTGACATGAAATTTGTGATATTTCAATTGATTGCAGAGGTTTATCTTCTAAAATATTGTGAAAATCTCGGTCAAAAAATGAAATTCACTGTCATTTTCCGGTCTCAAAAAATTCAACAACAATGATTGCGAGATTTTCAAGAAACGTCGTTACAAAAATGTTGTATATAGGTTTTTTTTAATTCAACAAAACCGACTTCAGAACGAAGAAAATAATTTTAAATGAAGGAAAAATGTCGATTGAAACAGAAAAACATTTCTTTGAATCAAATAAACTTTTCGTTGACTGAGAACTAATTTTTTTTTATCTACATAATATTTTTGCTGAGTACATGCCAATTAAAATTACTAAACTTTCCATTGATGATCATTATTTGATTGATGAAAAAGGCTATACAAATATTAATTCTATTTTGTAATCCTATCAAAATATTGAAGATAATTTTTTTTTATATTTAGTACAAGGTCGTCAGCATGGAAATTATTTAAGTGATGACATAAACTATTTTTTCAGGTACGCAATTCCAGGCGGTCAAGAATCGTTGACGAGACGAGATTATCGTAACCTTCAAGCCGTTCAATCTAGCGACTGGTCACAATCTCAAAATAAGGAATACGAATCTCAAGTTCAACAAACTGATGTCGCAGAGTCATCAGATTTCTATCCTTATCCACCAGACACTTGTCGAGCAACTAGAGAAGCCACTGAAAATTCACCTTACATTGTTCAGGCACCAATTGCTGGCGCTAATGAGGCTCAAAAAACTGGCTATACTTTCCCCCAAAATCAAGTAACAACAGATGTTTCAAGAACAGATACTCCAAGTTCTCCAAGTTCTCCAGTTTCTCCAAGTTCTCCAGTTTCTCCAGTTCCTCCAAGTTCTCCAGTTACTCCAAGTTCTCCAGTTTCTCCAAGTTCTCCAGTTTCTCCAAGTTCTCAAATTTCTCCAAGTTCTCCAATTACTCCAATTACTCCAGTTACTCCAATTACTCCAATTACTCCAAGTACTCCAATTACTCCAATTACTCCAAGTACTTCAAGTACTCCGAATGCTCCAATTATTCAAATTGCCTACGATAACTATCAACCCAAAAACCCTCAGAGTCCTGCCACAAATCTCCAGCCCCCACCATATGCTTCTTATCCAGGTATAAACTAATTTTTTTAGAAAAATAAATTTCGGCCTGTCAAACCCAAAAAAATAATGATCAGTATATTCGAATTTCATGTTTTAAAATCATGTTTCGATTTTAAAAATCCATGATTTTTTTCAATTCTCCGCAATTCAAATTTCTAGAAGTTTCAAAAGAATCACGGGAAGGCTAAATGTAGTATAAAATAAAATTTAGTTTCTGCAACTTATGTAATGTCTGAAGTTTAAAACTTTATTTCAAGGGAATTATTATTATATATAATAATCTACAATTCATTCATTCATCCATTGAAATCCCTTTTTGATAGTAATATTTTTAATTTTTAATTTAATTAGTATTTTTAATATAATATATTCCTCATTGAATTTAAAAAATCGTGACGCACAATCTGAAAATTGATTATTCTCAAAGACTTAGTTTTACGATTCTAATTTAAGAATTCTTCAATTTTTAAATAAAGTTTGGAGTTGTTGAATTCTCAACGCTTTAAGTTTGAATAAGTTAATTTTGAAAGTTTACAATTAGAAAGCACATAGTTTTCAAAGCTTTTATAATAATTAAAGTTTAAAAACTGTCCAGTCGTTTTGAATGTCATGTGATATGATACTTATCAATCGTAAATTTATCATCTTTAAAATTTCTATAATTTCAATTTAAAATTATAGTTTTGAATGCGCAATTCTAAAACAATTCGATTTTTGACGCCTTGATACTAAAGTTTTTTTGGTTTCAAAAGCCAAAATTTATAAATATTCTGTTCGAATTTTCTTAATCTTTGGATTTTTCAATATTGAATGTTTTAAAATAGAAAATTTTCTTATTTAAAGCCTTGATACTCATTAAAGTTCAATAATTTTAGATTTCAATGTTCTAAATTCTTCGAAATCGTAAAAAAGCAAATTAAAAGAGTCGACAGTTGCACAATTTTTAGTTCAAAAGATTTTAAAATAAACAATTTTTAATTAACTCTATCCGGAATAAATTCGAAACAATCAGAAGTTAGGAAACTAATTTGTCAAATGCAAGCCTTAATAATGAGAAGATTCTAGAACTAGGCATTGAAAATTGAATTATTTCTCATTTGAAAATGTTATAAAATATTGAACATTTCAAACTGAACTTTGAAAAAACAATTTCAAATTTAAAGATCTAAGATTGCGCAATTTCAAACATTGGAATCATAACGATCTTGTTCTGTATTCTTATCCTTAATTTTTAATGTGCAATGTAATATTTTTAAATTGTCCGATTTTAAGTTGAAGACTGAAAAAAAATCTTTGAAATTGAAAAATATTTTATTTTAAGATTCCAAGGAAGGATAATAATTCTGAATGCAGTGTTAAAAATTGAATGATTCGAAAGTAAAGTTTAATTTTGTGTTTTTCAAAATCAACATCGATGAAAATTGAACCATCTAACATTGATACCACAGAAATTATATGTTTTAATTCTGCAATGAAAATTTGAGTAGTTGAATTTTGAAAAATATAATCAACAATTTCAACATTTTTTATTTTCGAACGATTTAAATCTACTTTAAAAAAGTGCCTATACGTACCGAAAAAATTTGTCTCTTCGTATCAAAATTTCGGTACTTGTAGCCATGGCCTTACTTGAAATAATTGAAATTTTAAAGATTTTTGATAAAAAATAGTTTTAACTTAGAATTCATGTTGAATAAAATTGTTTTCAGTTATAAATGAAGTTAGAATTCAGTTAATTTCTCAACGTTTCGTAGTAGAAATTGTTTCATTTTTCATGTTTCCCATTTAAAATTATTTTTTATTTTGAACATTTTTTTAAAATAATTCAATTTTAAAGGTTTATAATTGAATTTTTTCGATTTTGAACATTGAACTTGACGGTGAAATTATTTTTTGACCTGAAGCAAATTTGTCTACTCAATTTTAATGTTGAGTCATAATTTATTTATGTAATAAAAATTTAAAATTCTATAATTTCAGAAGCTTCAAATTTGAAAAATTCAATTTCTTGTTTTGAAAAAATTTAATTATCAAATTTTCATCGCTTTGAATTGAAATGTATTGAAAATTTCAAGTTTTCAACTTCAAAGTATTCAACATTGCACGCATTTAATTAGAAATAATAACATTTTCAATCCCCCTGAATTTGAAATGATCCAATTTTCAAAATTCTAATCTGAAAATATTCAATTGTTAACGTTTTGATATGGTCCTGTTTTCGTAATTTTAGTTTGAAAATTTTCAATTTTGAGAGCTTCTGATTTAAACAACTACTATTTGAAAGACCTTCAATTTTAAATTTTTTAATTCTGAACGCTCTTATTTAGAAATAATATAAGTTAAATTGCTTTTCATTGCATTCAAAATATTATCCTTTTTTCAAATGCTTACTTAATCTAAAATTGTTCGACTTGGAACATTTTCAATTGAAAATTGTTGAATATTTAAAAAAAAATTATTATTAATTATTGTTTCAAAATTCTTTATAAATTAATATTTAAAAAGTAGTTTAGTAATATAAAAGTATATTTGGTTCAAAAGAGTACAAATCTTTGTTGAATAATTGAAAATTTCATAATTAAAAAATGTACTATCATTCCCAGCTTTGAATTCGAAACTGTATTTACTGAATTTGAATATATAAATTAATAAACATTTCATTTAAAATTTGTTTTGATAATTTATCATTGAATTTTTCTTAAAGATGGAGTATTCAACATTCTTTTATATTTTCATAATTTTTAATTTTGATTGCAATCAAGTTCCAATCCAAAGTTTTTTCTCATTCTAAAAATTAATATAAAATCCATTAGTCCGACGGCCAAGTTTTAATTAATTGGTTTAGATACACTTAATAAGTTACTACATAAATAAAAATTGAAACTTGAATTTTTAAAATGCGTAATCTCAATTCATTGTATATTTTTAATGACACATTATCTTTCGAAAAAAAACTTATAAAAAAATATCTGTTACTAATTAAATAATAATCTGATGTAAAATTTGTAGAAATTCAAATTTCAAAATATTATACATTTCTAAGAAAATAGGTGAAAGTCTTTCAAATATGAGAGAATTTTCAAGATCCAAATTTTTTAGTATTCAACATTTGATTTCAAATTTGAAAATTTGTAAATATTCAAAATTTTGAGATTAAAAACATCAACATCTTTGAAATTAAAATGTACGGAATAAGAAAACATTTTGGAAACAGATTTTTTTTAATCTTGTAACTGAAATTTTCAGTATTTTTAAATTTCCATATATGTACTGAAAAATTGTTTATTGTACTCGAAATCTAATTATTTTACATGTTCTAAATTTTCTAAATTCAACTGAGAAAAGTCCGATTTTTTTAAATCCTGAAATATTAGTTTGATCAATTTGGAAAACTAACAGAACAAATTTTTAATATCAAGATTTCACTTCTTAGTTTTAGTTTCAAGAATTAAGTACTAAAACAGTTCATGTATTTTCAAATATTTTTGCCTAAATAATTTTGCTTTAAGATTTAAAAAAAACTTAATGTTTTGTTCTCTTGAAATAAAAATAAATATAATTACGTAACCAAAAATGCTGCCGAATTTTGTATGTCAATTTTAAAAAATAATGAATTAATTATATCTACAATGAGAAATCAAGGAGTAATTATTTAAATTGAAGACATGAAAATGGCCATTTTTCCGCGCGAAGGGAGGAAGATAAAATTTCCCTCATTAAGTTTACCATCTAATAAATTTAAAAAAATTCGTATTTGCTTGCAAAACCACGAAAATATAGTATGAACTTTTTCAGGCTTGTTATATATGTGCAATACATGTATTCTCTAGTATGCCAAAATTTATAAAAATGTTCGTACTGGAATTTAAGCAGATAAATATTTGTAGATAAATAGTTTACTGAATTAATTGAAATAGTTAAAAACAGAATTTTTAAAAATCGGTATTCTTAATGAATAGGTACTTGAAAAAAATGCGTCTATATCACAAAAAGCAGAGTCTTTAAAATCAATGTATTTCCAATGAAGTATCAAAAAAAGTATTCATATTTCTGATGCAATTCAAGTTTGAAGTATAAGCGAAATCAATAGATTTGTTTATTTCTGAAGTGTGAAACAGCAAACTCACAAATGAATTTATAAAATTGAAGCAGTATTCTATCTTCATTTTTTAAGAGTAATTATTCGAAATAAAAAATAAATTGAATGTTTACCAAAAATTGAAAATTCTATTTTAGGTTGGCCATTTTAATCGATGAAAAATCAAGAATACAATTTTTTGGTTAAAAGTAATCAAAACTGAACTGCGAATTAAATCACACTAAGTGGAACGATCATGAATTTTGAGCTTTCACAGTTGAAGCTTAACACCTTTTTAATTCCCAATTTTTTTTCAAACGCTCAATAATTTACACATATAAAATATAAGCTCATAACGCTTTCCAAACTGAACAATTCAAAATTAAATACCATTGAACTGCAAAATTTTACATAATAACATTTATAAATTGAATAGTTAAAAGATTTCTGGTTAAAAAATATAATTACACACTATCATTTTCGATGCTCGAAATGAAAACTAATCCTCCCTTTCAACTCACATTAATAAAAATGTTGAAAATAAAGCATGTCCCTTCGAACTCGGAAAAAATGTTAAGAATAAAAAAGTGAACCCTTTTCAATTCATAAAAAAAGATTGAAAATCCCCTCTTCGACTCGATAAAAATTTTAAAAAGAAAATTGGCCTCTTGCAAATAATAAAAAAATTAATAACCAAATTTTGGTAGCTTCCAACTCTATAAAAGTTTGAAAAATACAAAATTTCCCTCTTCCGAATCGGAAAAAAATTAATACCAAAAATTTCCTCCCTTCCAATGAAATAAAAATTTTATTTTTGTTGGTTTACCAAGAATCGAACTTTTGAGAACGGTAAAGGAACCGAACGCTAAAGAACGATACAGGGTCCATGGCTTAATATCTCTATTTATTAAATATTTGAAATTACAATTTTTGAACAAACATAAAATAAAAATAGTCAAATTTTACAACGAAGTTGCACATGAAGGCCTAGAAAGAAGTATACTACTCGGAAACCCGTCTTTGAAAACAAATACTCAAAAAAATCAATTTGTGTAATATATTTGCATAAAAAGAGTTGAAATAAAAATAAGGGAAATTTTAATAGGAAACTAATAGGGAATATTTGTATGTTATAATGGTAATAATTGAGAAGTGAAATTGAATTTAAAGTTAATTATTAAGGAATTGTTAACATTTGTTCATCTTTAATATTTCCAAGAAACGATTGTAAATTAAAAAAAAAAACTTTAATTTACATCTCAATCCAAAATCCTTAGAGTTTGTTTAACTGTTCACCAGTTTGAAATATCTCATGAAATGAAAATCAAGAAAGCTTCAATTTCAATCCATGATAAAAAATCATCACTTCGTAATTTTTTCCTTGAAACCAGTGAAAGATGGAAATCCTTCTTTCAAAAATTATTCTTAATTACATTGAATAAAAATAAAAATTATCTCGAAATGAAAAATTTTCCTCTTCCAATTCAGAAAAAAATAAAAAATACTTCCAATAAATTCAATAAAAATGTTAGTAATAAAATATTATCATTCTTCCAATTTAGAAAAAAATTAAAGACCTTTCTTTTAGAATTAGATTTGTGAAATTCATAGGATTTCTTTCATTTTCATTTTGAGTCGTTTCAAATTAATAATCGTTCGATTTTCATTTATGCATAAAAATTCAACAATTCTCCTATTTTAAACGATTCAGTTTCATATTAAATACTTTTCAATAGTTCATTTATAATTGCTCATTTCAAATGAAGAGTATAATATTGCTAAATATTTAAAAAATTGTTTTTTTTTTATATTTGAAATTTACAAATTCAATGGGTTCAAAATGGAATATTTTAGCCTGAAATAATATTTGAATAGCAACACTGGATTTTTCTATTCCAAAAAATTAAATGTTGTAAGCGTGTACAAATTTCCATGGAAAGTCTGAACAATTACTGTACACCTCTAAAATTGAATAAAAGCGTTCAATCATGAATTTATTTATTTGAAATTATTTTCAAAATGAAAATAGTTTATAAAGCGTCAATCGGGCGTTTGAATTTGTTTAACTACTAAGGCTTTAAAATTGAAACCGTTCAATTTTCAACTTTAAAATCCGTAAATTGTTTACTTTCAAATAGATTTAGAATCGTTTTATTGAGGCAATTATTGTTTAATTTTTAACACTCAAAATATAGTTCACATTTGAACATCATTAATTTATATTCACCGTTGATTAATTTAAAACGTTTTTTATAAAAAAATTCAATTTCAAATGCTTTTATTTTTAATTGTTTAACAAGGCGATGATCAGAGTCTTTTTCTAAATCTCTCAAATTCCCCATCTGACAATCAATTTTAAGAATTATTTTTATTTTAATTGAAGAAATAATTTTTATTTAATGATTAATTTATTCAATTAATTCTTGTGATATTGAATTTATTATTTTTATCTACTGAATAATCTTAATATTTACAAGTAACTATTTATAAGCATGACTAATAATTTGCCAAACCATTATTTGCCAATGGCGACCCGTTTACGAAAAAATCAACTTGTTCAACAAAAAAAGTATGGATTAGAATGGATTATTGTTAAAAATGTTGAGTCTTCAAGACTGCATTTCAAAATTTAAATTAAAAATGTACGCTTGAAAATGAAGACCCAAAACGGAAAATTTTAAAGTAAAAGATTTTCGAATTACGTATTGTAAACTAAATGATTTCATAATTTAATAACTTAACAATTCAACTTACCATTCAAAGAAATGAAATAAAACTTATTTTGAATTGAATTATACCATGCGATTGAATAGATTTTTCTTCTGAAAATTGGTGAAATTCCCGTTAAAAAATTCATTCAGTCATTTCCCGGGTTTTCCCGATCTGAAAAGATGCCCTGTTATAGCCCGGCCCAGCGACCACCGTGCTGCAGAGTAATCAAATTTATTCACGAGATTGCATTTTTTTTTTAAACTTTTGATACTCACTTTAAATGTTAATAAGGCTGTTAATCGCTCATATAAAGTATTGATTATTAAATTTTAATATCAAAAAACGTCAAAAATACATTCTCATAAATCAAGCCGTATTACTCAAAAACAATAAAAAAAGATTAGAAGAAGCAAAATAGACGAAAAAGAAATTTCAGTCTTTTTATTTCAGTACCTTATTTTGCATCTTCACTTCACATATATTTTCATTCCATTGTTCTCTTGCTCTAGATGAAAACTTTTGAATAAAAATCTTATTTATATATGTAAAAATTTGTTTCTAAAGGTTCATACTACTACCCACCTGCGATGATGCAAAGCTACAACGCTTACCAAGAAATGGCGAGAAGACAAGAAATAGCGAGAAGACAAGAAATGGCAAGAAGACTATCTTATGCTATTGGAGATGAAAGTCATTACCAAGGTGTACGTTCATATCCAACCCCCAGATATTACATCATCCATAGCACCGAAACCGCACCCGCAGGAGTTCAAAGTCAACAGATTTATCCCATATCCAATGAAAAAACGGAGAAACCTGTGACAGAGGAAGAATTGGACGATGTCATCAGAAAGGCGATCACAGTTGCTAAACAACAAAAGAGCCAACAAAATACACTCTACAAAGAACGTGATGCGGAAGATGAAATGGTGAAAATTCGCAAAGTTCATGAAAAGCGAGAGCGTTTGAATCCAGCATTTTCACCTGCGGGTATCACCTTAGCACCGGAAATTAAATACAATCCTTATAATCTACCACCTGACATGAATTTAAAAGATGGTATAGAGGGATCAATAATTATGCATGAACTTTCAGAGCCAATAATTATGGGAATGAGTGATGAGAGCGATACGAGTGAATGTGATGATTCTGAAGAAGATGATGGCGATTTATGGGGAATAAATCGATGGGAAGCCAGAAGGCAGATGGAAGAGGCAAAAAAGAATGCATCTTCTAGAGGAGATATTGAAAAAGAAAATAAAGAAAAATTGGCACATCAACCAGAGAAACGGAAAGAACGGAAAACTGAATCTATTTCAGGAGTTGACGTAGCAAATAAAACGGAATTCGATAGAGTCAAGAAGGAAGTGAGCAAACACCTGGAAGCTGAAGATATGCAAAAAGAGAAATCTGAAGATATGCAAAAAGAGAAGTCTGAAGATATGAAAAAAATGAAGTCTGAAGAAATGGTTGAAGGGTCTGAAGAATTGGTTGAAGAGTCTGCAGAAAATAAAGGAAAACTACGACAAATTATGCGTATAACAAAACCGAAAACTCAGACTGAAAAATCTGAAACGGTTATTTCTGTTATTGATGTACCATCCACTTCCACAGAACCACTTACAACAAAAGTGACTTGATTAGATAGATTGTTAGAGATTTTTATTAAGTACATTAAGATAACTTTTATTAATATAATTATGATTATTATAAGTTACTTTGGTTATCTTTTCTTTATATTTTTTTCAGGAATAAGGAAAAATAATAAAAGAGGAACAATAGAAGTTAATTTTGTAACTTCATTGCAAAATATTGATTCTGTAACCCACGTCCCTTAGATAATATTGACGACTGTAGCAACGCTTGAAAATTGATGTTGCAATTGTGTTGCAAGGTTAACGCAAAACTTAAATCTTAAACTGTGTGCTGACTTCATTAAATTTTGTTTTACGTCAGCCGATTTCGTCTTCAATTAGAGCATATGCTGACAGACTGAATATTATGAAACGCAATTCCTTCAATGAAATTCGGATTATGCGTTAACATTGCAACATTCTCATTTATTGATAAATAAATCGTTTGTTTATATATGTATGTTTCGGAATGTGATCTATTTTTACCATTACTTCCCTTCTTTAATTATAAAATATTTCTTATTCAAAATATTTGAAATACGCAATTTGATCCATAACAACTTCATAAACATTTATTAATGATTGCGAAAAATATAACTCACAAGAATATCTTCATTCACCAAAGATTTTCCGAAGCATGTTGAGAGAAACGTTTATTCAAAAATATTTAACCAAATTTGTTTTTGAAGAAAGTTTCAATATTATGAAATATCACACTCTTTTTATTTGTAAGTCCTAACTTCCAAATACATGTTTCATAACATTATTCTTTTGTTTTCAAATTCAATTTCGAAAAAATTAGGATTTCAGAACCTAATCAAATTATGTTAAGAAAAATAAACGTGTGCGTTGAGGAAAAAAGATTTATTTTCAAAGAAAAGAACTTTCATAGCTCATAATCCTATTCTTGAATACACATTCGAACATGAAACTATTTTCTTTATAAAAAAATCATCAATTATATTTAAAAAATATTCGCAGGTTAGCAAAAAATTATCGTCGGATGGATTATTATGCTGTTCTTCAAAGATGAAATGAGTCAACAATTCATCAAATATGCTTGGAAACCATAGCTACTTAAATGTAAAACTCATTTCGGCTAATATTAATTTTCAGTAATAGTTGACAAATCTGAAGAGCAGCCATTTTTCATAAAAATTTTACAAATTTTGTCAATCAACCTGAAGAAAAATTAATCACATTCCTCCTGATAATAATTATCAATGAAGGAAAATGATGTCCAAAATGATAACTCTCGAAATTCGATTTCTTATATGAATGAACGAAATTGACATAGTGAATGGCAAATGCAGCCATGGAACTAGGTCTAACCAATTAAAAAAATGCTTCAAGATCGATGTGGACATTTCACCCCAATCGAGCACATGATGAAATTAGAGGTACGGTATGCGTAGCTCTGAAAATCCAATTTCAGCATTGTGAAATGGCAGATATTCAGCAAAATTAAGTGTCCCAAATTCATTCTATCACAGCAATCCATTCTGTCTTACAAACTTCAGTTCTTCCTACGATTCAATCGAGTTCGCATATCAAATCGTGAAGAGAACTATGAAGACTTTTGTGATAATTTTTCTAACTTGGGGACCCATCCTAGTCCAATCGAATCCGATTGCAGAAAATATCGATCAAAAATCTGAACTGAAATTGATAACAGAAAATCTAACTCATAGTCCAATTCTCACAGTCAATGATACCAAAGTTGAAGAAGCCGAACTCGACGCTACAAAACTTGAAGATTCAAAATTGGAAATAAGTGAGGATCTCAATAAGGATAATTCAAAATTTGAGGACGAATCAGAATTGAAGGATGAAGTGATAGAAGAGAAAGAATTCAAACTCAATGATAAATTGGAACTAAAAGACGATCTAAAATTTGAAAAAGCTTTTGACTCAATATGCGTGGATCGTGAAAAAAAAGACTGTAAAGCATCAAATGGCCTAAATACAACTCCAACGAAAATTTGCTTTGAAGTAACTCCCGGTGTTCAGGGTGGAGTAGAAGTTTGCAAAGAAGATGGATCAGATTTTGCGAAACGTCCACAAATACCTCAAGTACCTCAATTTGGTCCTCCAATACAACAAGAACCTCAACAATTTCCACAGCCAATCCAAATAAACTACGAGATACCTCAGAAAAATGATCAAGTTCCTCAACAAAATTATGGAATACCACAAGCTACAATTTTCAACAATGGACCTCAACAATTACCCGTTCAAATTCCAACGACTTGGTGCATTCAAACAGATACGGGATTGCAGCAATACGAGTCCGTTATTCAGATTGAGCCACTGAGTCCCCAAGGATCAGAGTATCAAATTCAACCTCAACAGTTGGATAATTTTCAAAATATTCCATCTAGTTATTCTCAAAATCCATCTGGTTTTCCTCAAGGACCAAGTCCCCAAGGATCAGAGTATCAAATTCAGCCCCAACAGTTTACTTTTCCTCAAAATATCCCACCTAGTTCTCCACAAAATTCATTTTATTATCCACAAAATATAAGTCCCCAAGAATCAGAGTATCAAGTTCTTCCCCAACAGTTTACTTTTTCTCAAAATATCCCATCTAGTTATCCTCAAAATCCATCTGGTATTCCTCAAAATCCAAGTCCCCAAGGATCAGGGTATCAAATTCAGCCCCAACAGTTTACTTTTTCTCAAAATGTCCCATCTAGTTATCTTCAAAATCCATCTGGGTTTCCTCAAAATCCAAGTCTCCAAGGATCAGAGTATCAAGTTCCGCCCCAACAGTTCACTTTTACTCAAACTATTCCATTTCGTTATCTTCCAAATCAATCTGGTTCTCCTCAAAATCAATCTGGTAATCAATCTGGTTCTCCTGAAAATCAATCTGATTATCCTCAGAATCAATCTCGTTATTCTCAAAATCAATCTGGTTATCCTAAATTTCGATATAATTATCCTCAAAATCCACCTAGTTATGCTCAAAATCTACCTAGTTATCGTCAAAACGCTTTTCCTGCTTACCCAAATCTTCCATCGGGTTATCCTCAAACTCCTCCAAATAGTTATCCCCCTTCCATTTCCCCTATTTATCCTCCACAAACTTTCCCTGGTTATCCTCAAAACATTCAGTGTATACCTCCTCCAAATTGTCCATGTTACTGTTATCAAAACCCTCAATCAGTTTTTCCCCAAAATTTTTCACCTTCCTTCCAAATTCCACCCCAACCTCAGCAAGAAACATTTTCTCAGTTTCAGCCCCAACAACAGTCTAGTTATTCTCAAAATGGACCATCTAGTTTTCCCCAAAACACGTTTTCTGGTAATCCTCAAATCAGTGCAATCTATCCTCAAACCCAACCAAATAAATTTTATCCATTCTCTGATATTCGTGGTGACAACCCTCAATTTGCGAAAGTGCAGCCTGATAGTCAAGGTTATCTTCCATTTGGTGGAAATCAATTTGGTAATCAAGTAGGTGTTCAATCTTTAACACTGGAACCTTCTGGAGGTAATTTTGCGCAACCTACTGGTGCTATTCCAACAGTGAGTAAATTATTTATTGATTATTTCAAGCCTTAAAGAATTTTTTGATGAAACAGGGGAAAGAATTTTTACAAAAATAAGAGACTTTTGGGTAGTTAGGGATCAAGGTGATCCAAAAAAAAATTTCTTTGATTTTTCTCAAATGGCACAACTAGAAAGTGTTCCTTTTGGTATCAAAATGACCCCTGATTTTTGGCAGAATTTTAAAAAAGTATGTGGGGATCTTCCAAGCTGGTTTTTGAAAATAAACTGCTATATTTTCTTTTAATCTGATACAATTTTTAGTGATATATTTGTGTAAAAACGTACATTGTATGTCTGTTCAAGTAAACAAAACGCATGAGCAACGATTATTCAAATAAAAGAATTGTGGGACCCCTAAATATATTTTTTCACTTCTGCCAATTAAGGACTTCCTTGAACACCATATTAAGTACAGAAAAATCGTTAAAAAATAACAAGATTAAGAAACGTTATATAATTGGTATCGGTTCTCCTGGTTCCTTTTTTGTTATATTCCATACTTGGCATAGTTTTATATTTTTATACAAAGTTGGTTTATTTGCTGTTTGAGCAACACGAAATTTGGACAGAATTTTGAAAATTTTGAGGGTTATTTTGGCTCTCATTTTTAGCAATAAATATTGATATTCAAGGTCATTCATTTTTCCTTTATGTGGAATTTAGATATAATTGAATTTCCGAAATTAAAGATATTACAATTTTTTGGGCTTTCTTGAAATAAATCAAGTTTGAGATTTAAAAAAAAATTTGGAAGCTTATTACTTTTACAAAAGTTAAAGAAAGTTGGCGATTTTTTATAATTCCTGGATCATATTTGGAAAAGAAGAGTGAAACAAATCTGCCACTTTCTAAAGTTAATATTTAAGGTAGCTAGAAATTTAGATGTTTATTTCCCATAAACTTGATTTGAAAATTGATATAACTTCTTCAAAATTCGGTTTTTCAATTCGTCAAATAATTTAGATTAATAGAGCTTTTCAATTTCAGTTTTAAGTTTTTTTGGAATTATTAAAAATATTCTATCTCTCGTTTCCTATTTTTTGATCAAAATTGTTTTTTTTTCAATATGATATATATCCTTTTAATTAAATCAATTTTGGACAATTTTTTAATTTGTTATCGATCTTTTTGAATGCTTTATATGGTAAATTCTAGTGGTTTCAGCTCTGAACGTTCAAATTAACACAATTTTTAATTGAGTACATTAAAATATGAAAATATTACTTCAATTAGTCTAAAATATTCGTTCATATATAAAAATTATTTAGAACTGCAATAACATTTTTAAATCAATTTAAATTTCAACTTGAATACAATATCTGATTCATTTTTCCATACTTCTATACTTGAACTTCCTTTAAATTTTATTTTTGAAAGTAAAAATTTATTTAAAATTTGTATGCATTCTAATTTCGATTATGAATATTTCCAAAACATCATTTTTTTAATTTATCTGAAAAATTCTTCAAAATTTGTATTTTCCCTTGAATTTCCATTTTCAGTTGAAGTTTTTAAATAAGAATTAAGTTACGATTTAAACTTTCTTTGGAAGATATTCATCCTCAAATTATAAGCAAGAAGACTGCAATTATTTATCTGGTTTTAAACTAATTTATATTGGGAGTGTCTACACTAGGGTGGTCCAGAAATGCATCGCAAAATTTTTTTTCACCCTAGAGGACAAGTCTCCCCTCAAGAAGTTTCCATTTCCGGGGGAAAAAATCCCTAATTTTTTTTTCGAAATTCGAATATTAACACGTGCCACCGGGCACTTCAAAATCCCATTTAATTAATATGGGGAAATTTTGGATTTTCAAAAAATTGAACGCATACTTCAGGGTCTTATCGAAACGTCCCAACTTTTTTAGGGATTGAAGAGGAGTACCTATGAAATGTAACCATACTAATAACTTTCATTTTCAACCAGCCCTTAACCCCCCCCCCCCCCCACAACGCCCCAAATATGACCCAAAAATTAAAAAACTACATTTTTACGTATTATTGTTACTTTTTAGCAATTTCCGTCGACTTTTCCATTCAAATAATCACTAATAGACAATTTGAATACTTCCCATGACTCCTTAAACAATTGTTAATTGTTCAAACAAATGTAACTTATTTCAAAAATTATTTATTCCCAAAAACTGCAAAAAATAATCGTATTTTCTGATTGAAATGTAATTGCTTGTCATTGTTTGGAGAAGTAATTTTTTTCAAACCATTATGTACTTATTTAAACAATTACTTATTGTTTATTCTCAAAATTTCTAAAAATTGACCCAGAGATGTTCAGTTTTTTTTCAAATTGGTATCCTATGCTACTTTTTGTTGAATGATTATATAATTTTGATAAATTTCTTTTGATTTTTAATAAATTTCCATTTGTTTAGGCAATTTTGATTTGCTTGAGCAGTTTTTTTTCGATAACTTAAAAAAAATTGAATAAAATACATGTAATTATTTTTCTGACTGTATAGTGTATAGAGAGAATATATTAACCATTTTTAATTGTTCAAATATAATTTCATTTAATATTATGTTTGATTCAGAAAATATGATTTGAAATAGATTTTTTAGAAAATAATTGTTTAAACAAATTAAATTTGTCTGAATAATTGAAAAATGGTAAATATATTCTTTATATACACTATACAGTCTATATACAAATAAAAATGTATCAAACATCAGAAGATATGTATAAAAATTACAAAATTATTCGACGAAAAGTAGCATAGGATACCAGCTTGAGAAAAAACTGGACATCTCTGGGTCAATTTTTAGAAATTTCGAGAAAAAAGAATAAGCAATTGTTTAAATAATTACATAATGTCTTTTAAAAAAATTACTACTCCAAACAATGACAAACTATTACATTTCAATCAGAAAGTACGATTATTTCTTAAATTTTTTGGGAATAAATAATTGTTAAAAAAAGTTGCATTTGTTTAAACAATCAAAAAATGTTTAAAAAGTCATGAGGAATATTCAAATTGTCCAATGGTAATTATTTGTATGAAAAAGACAACGGAAATTGCGAAAAAGTAACAATAATACGTAAAAATGTAGTCTTTTGATTTTTGGGTCATATTTGGGGCGTTGTGGGCGTAAGGGTGGGTTAAAAAAAAGTTATAAGTATGGATTTATTTTATAGTTACTCATCTTCAATTTCTAAAAAAGTTGGCACGTTTTGATCAAACCCTGAAGTATGAGTTCAATTTTACAAAAATCCAAAATTTCCCCACGTTAATTAAATGGGATTTTGAAGTGCACGGTGGCACATGTTAATATTCGAATTTAGAAAAAAAATTAGATTTTTTCTCTCCGGAAATGAAAACGTTTGAGGGGGGGACTTGCCCTGTATCTCGAAAAGCGTTTTTTTGACCACCCTAGTCTACACGTACCGAAAAAATCCGGCTTAGCCTATTTTTACCCAAAAAATCCAGATATTTTTACCAAAATTTCGGTTATTTGTACCAAAATTTCGGTACACGTAGCCACGGCCTTTTTTATTAATTATTTTTCCCACATTTGAACTCTTAAAATTTCATAATGTTTCTTTAATTATTTAAAATTTGGTTGCTTTCAAAAGTGCAATTTAGATCTGAATAATTTTCAATTTTTATTTTTTTTAACAATTTCTTTTAATTTGTACATTCCTCCAAGTTAGAATTGCTCAAAGTTTGAGATTCTATCTAATTTAGAAAGTAGTTTGTCTGTTTTTATTTTCATAATACTTTATGATTTGAATATTAATTTTCATAATATACATTTTAGCCCTTCTTCTAAACATTTCATATATTTTTGTAATTATTTCCAAATATATTAAATAATGAAAACGGTTTATTCGATATAAGTTGTTTATTTTACAAGTACGTATTATATCAACAAATTTCCAGTACGATCTAGTGATCATTTGTTTATATAATTTAATTGAAAAATCAACAAATAATATCTAATGACAGATTTTAGTTTTTGATTACACTGCATAGCATTTGCAACATAACTTAAATTGTTTAATAAATTGTTCAATAAAATAAATTGGTTTATGAACTTAAAAATAATATCAAACGACTAATTAGCAAAAATCTCTGTTATTTTTTCCCTAATCTACATGATATACCCAATTTTCAAAAATCGGGTGAGATTACAATATTTTCAATCTTTCTGGGCCGAAATCTCGATTTTATGAACCTCTAAAAACTAAAATCATTTTCAGAATCTTCTCAAACTATAAAATTTATTCGGGCATGAACTTCATCAAAGTTAAAATATACCTAAAGAAGAACATGTTGTTAATTAAAATGAGCAGACCCTGAATTTAATCAGTATTGAAAAATTCGTAATTCTCAGTATTTTACCAAAATCGACAATATATATTAATATTTTCATAATCTGCAAAAATAATATTCCCAATTCTCAAAAATCTTGTAATATTTCAATATTTTGAGTTTCCTAGGACAAATAACATTTTTAGAAACCTCAAATTAAAAAAAAAATCATTTTTGAAAGCTTTGCAAGCTATCCTAAAATTTTTTTGAGCATGTGGTAACGTTCGTCTGTCCGTTCGTTGGCCAGATATTTTCAACCAAAATTAGGAAATTTAGATCATTTTCAAAATTAGAAAAAAAACTTTTTTTCAAATATCAGAAATTCTTGTCAAAGTATATTTTAGAGATGGAAACGACTTGCAAATTATTATAGTGAAATTTTTAATTTTGATCAAAATAAAAAAGTTATATACTTTTCAACATTTTGAACATTTTCAAAAAAATAGAAAATATTATTTTGCTAATATATTAAGAAATTTCATTCGAAATTTGCACTATATGTCAAATATATTCTAAAACTATCCAATTAAAAATTTTTGATTAAACCAAAATTCAAAAAGTTAGAGCTTTTTAAAATTTCAACCAAAAATTTTTTTAAGCTTTAGAAATTTTTGTCAAAGTTTCTCGTAAATGACGGAAAAACTTGAAAATCATCCTCATGCCATTTTCAAAATCGATGAAAATTAAAAAAGTTATATGCTTCTCATCATTTTGAAAATTTCCAAGAAATTGAGAAAAAAATTTTTTTCTATAGATTGAGAAATATTAACTCAAATTTCTACTAGATATAAAATATATTTTGAAATTTTTTTCATGAAATCTTTTAAGAAGACCAAAATTCAAAAAGTAAGATCATTTTCAAAATATGCAATTTTTATTTTTACGAGATCCGTAAGTTTAAAAGGTTATTTTTGATAGATTTCAACGAGATTCACAAATTATCTCAATGAAAATTTTTAATTGGACAAAAATTGAAAATGTTCAAGCTTGATGATAGTGATAAGCATTACAACAAAATATGTGTCTTTTTATATATTTTAGAAATTAAAATTGCAATGCGATATAAAAATGAGATTAGAGCCTACAAAATCTGAAAATATTGAAATATTTCAAGATTTTGGAAAATTACTCATATTATGTAGACTTCAAATTAATGTTTTTTCTTAAGTGCAAAGAAATTGTTAATCTTATAAATAAATGTAGTAAACAAATGCATATCTTAGCCGTTTCGCGCTCTAAACAATTCCCTCCTTAAACAAAATTCATAAAAATTGGTCCGCAAAACATAATATGTACGATTATTTTATATTTTATAACAATCGTTAATTTTTTAAATAAATTTGATAAACAAATCCAAATTTTCGTCAATTTTCAACCGGCAGATTTCGATTTTTCAATTGAATCAATTTTAAATTTCTTAGAAACATCCTTTGCTTATGAAACTTTACGAAACAACAATAAATGTTTATTTTATAAACATTTTTATGAAACAATTCACAACTTCACTAATTGTCGAAACAAAATGTAGTTTTTTGTTGAGAAATCGACTGCCAGTGACTCAGGCAAAACCTTCTTTATTACGAAACTTTTTAGGCGACAATATTTGTTATTTATTTGAATAAATTTGATAAATAAATGAAGATTTTCATCAATCTTCATTTTCAACTCACACATTTCACTTTCTCTATCAGAATTAGTTTTAAATAACTCTGAAAAATGCTTCTCTCATGATACTTTATCAAAGAACAATAATTTTCTATTTTATAAATAATTTTATGAGACAATTCTCAACTTGTCTTCTTTTCAACAAATGGATATATTTTTTTACGGAATTGACTGCCAATGACAGAAAAGGAACCTATTTATAAGGAGCCTGCCAGTTGAAATTATTTGTTATTTAATTAAATAAATTTTATGAATAAAATTCAGATTTCGTCAATTTTCTACCGGCAGATTCCGTTTTTTTAACGAAATTAGCTCTAAATAACAAAAAATATCCTTCTCTCAAGATATTTTATCAAAGAAAAATGATTTTTCAATTTATAAACAATTTTATACAAAACATTCAAAACTTGACAAAAAATGGATGTATTTTTTCATGAAATTGATTGCCAATGACTCAGTAAGGACCTTATTTATTAGGAGACTTAATCAGCTGAAATAATTTGTTACTTAATTAAATAAATTTTATAAACGAATACAGGTGTTCTTTGATTTTCAACAGTCAGATTTTGTTTTTTGAACGAAATTAACTTTTTCTTTTGGATGTAGCAGTCTTTCAACCTTTACTCTGTATTTTTATTTTTGTATGAAATTCATTTAAATAAATAAAAAATGTTGTCGCCTGATAAAGTCTTTCGATAAATAGGGTCCTTTCTGTGTCATTGGCAGTCAATTTCGTAAAAAAATAACTACACCCATTTGTTAACAATTATTCAAGTTGTGAATTTGATTGTAAAATTGTTTATAAAGTGAGAAATTTTTGGTAATCAATTATCATAAACGAAGCACTTTTCCAACTAATTTAAAATTTATTCGGTTGAAAAAAAGAAACCTGTTGATTGAAAATTGACGAAAATCTGTATTGGTTTATCATATTTATTTATATAAAAAACAAATATTGTCGCTTGACGAAGTCTTCTAATAAATAGGGTAGATAAGCTATCATATGCAAAGAATTTTCCAAATTTATTAAAAATTTATTCGTTCGAAAAAAAATCTGCTAGTTGACAATTGACAAAAATTTGTATTCGTTTATCAAATTTAGTTGGAGAATTGAAAATTTTTATCGGGTACTAATAATGCGGACAAATTTTCGATCAATTTTGTTAAGGAACCGAGGCATGCATTTGCTTATAAAATTTGTTTAAAAAACCAACAATCACCCCGGATTTCGTAAAATAAAAAAACTAAGCAATGTTTCCACATAGATTCTGAACAAAAAACTGAAAAATAAAGTCTCCAAGTATTTTTAATCTTGAAGTAGCACTTTCAGTCATTAATTTGGTAACATAAAAAAATGTAAATGCTGTAACCTTCTGGATATTATATTCAAAGAGTGACTTCACTGATATGATATTTTACATCAATATAACTATAGTTGCAAAAAATGGAATCGTTTCAACAAAAAAAAAATACACACACATATACATATATATAATGTCAACTTTGTTGTTAAATAAAAACTTAGTAGGAAAAAATTAAAAAATCGGCTCTCACAAATCTTGCTCAAATCAGATCAAATTTGTAACTTCTAGACTAATTTGTCCAGAAAAACTTTTTTGCATAGTGGGTAAATTGGCACTGCCTAGAATAAAAAAAAAATAAATTATGATACATAACTGACCAAGAAAATTTGTTGTTCCAGGCTGAGGGAAATAGTCAAAGTTTCCAGCAGCAAACGCCACAAAACGCAATATATTTAGATGCTCGAAAAGTACAACCTGGACCACTATCTCGAATTCTGGATAGGCCATCGACTTTCCAAATGTCTGGAAGACCTGGAAACATGGAAAGTTCTTTCGAATTTCAACAAAGGTCCCAGCCACAACCTTCTGGAAGAGTCGAGCAAGCACCCTTCAGAATTCAACTCTAACTCAATCTCCATCATCTTCACAAAAATTTAGAATGAATATTCCGCAGCAATTAGATCAGTCAATTTTCTCACAAAGTGGACCCATGGGGAATAAAAATGACAATCTTTGACATGTAGATCAGCCTAGGAGTGCACAGATTCATGATTGGTAAATAGAAGCAACATTAAAAAGATCATTCTATTTGGAATTGGATAAGATACTAAAATTTTTTGAGGATCTCTTCAGATTCTTTTTAGAAAATCCTGATCAGTATTTAATTATTTATTGTATATTTCAATATTGAGGGACTTTTTACTCATTGTAAGCCACTCCATTCTTTGAAAAAAGGATTGTAAGAGAGTCGATTTGTATGTCATTTTATGAAGACGCGGAATGGATAGTGTCAATTTATTACTATGTAATAAACTGATATTTCAAGTATTTTCAATTTTGTATCTACGTATAAGCAATTTTATCAATAAATGGTTTTTCTATGAGAAGTTACTCTTTATTATCCAAAAAAATTTAGATATTGTTTCCAATAGTAGCTTCTAAAATAATTTAGCACTATAAGTAGGAAACATCGGATTTAGTTTACCTCAAGATTTGGGTAATTTTTATCTGACTTTAGAATCATTTAAAATACGATGCATTTCTGGAAAGTTCCTTCAAAAAGGAACTAATTACAGCTACATTTACTTCGTGAAAATAGTAACTTGTTACATATCCAATCACTGATTCAAGTATCTTGAAGTTCCTGCCAAGTTCCTTTTTTTCTATGCGGAAACATATGTTACATACACATATAAAAAATGATAAGATTTTCAACAAAAATATAAATCAACAGTTGTCATTTCTACACTTCTCAATTGAACAATTTTCAATTGCAAATCTATAATATTGAATAAATTTCAGTATCAAATCTGCCAAATTAAATTACTTGAAAGAAGGCATTCAAAATCGCATAATTTTTTAATATAATCATTAAAGTTTGGAAACACTCTAACTGAAAATTGTTGAAATTGAAAAATGTTTAATTGTAAATCTTCTAGATCCACCTATTCCAAAAACAAGAAAGGTTCAAAATTACATAGCTTTGAAATTTTCATCTTGAAAATTGAAGAATTTTCAACTGCGAATCTTTAAACTTGAAGAGTTTTTAATTTTAAAAGTTCACAAATGGAAATTATGCGATTTTTAAGTTTTACAATGAAAAATGATATGATTGGTATGATTTGCATTCGGAAATTATTAAATTTGAATGATTTAGAATTGAAACCTTGACTTTATCTTCGAAATCATAAAAATTAAACAAAAGTTATTTACACACCTTTAAAATTGAACAGTTTTCAATTATAGATCTTCAAAAGTGTAGATTTTTGAATTGTAAATCGTTATAATTAAAGAGTTTTCAATTTTAACAATTGACTTTTGATTTTTAAATTTGACTTTTGATTTCCAAAATCATCCAAATTTATTAATGTTAATTTATGCATATTTAGAGAGAGAGAGAGAGAGAGAGTTACAATTAAAACTTTATAATTTTAAACTCTTCAAAATTCTAAAACTTTGAATTGTGAATTTTTAAAATTAAAAACTTCATAATTCTGATAATTTCCAATTAAAAATGTTGCAAGTTTTAAGTCTTACAATTCAAAATTCTTTAATATTGTTGCTTTACACTTAATATTCCTTTAATTCAGAACATTTAGAATTGAAAACTTGACTTTTGATCTTCATAATCATCGAAACTTAGGAATTTAAGAATTTTTATTTATGCTTATTTTAAATTAAAGAGTTTTAATTTCAAATCATCAAAATTAAAAAAATGTAAGTTGTAAATCGTAAAAATTTAAGATATTTCCATTATTCATCTTCAAAATTGAACTATTAAAAGAAATATTTTAAATTAAGTACCTTCAAAATATAAATCTTGAAATGTGAATAATTTGTAATTTCATATTTTCAAAATTCAAGAATTTTTAGTTATAACTCTTCAAAATTGGTGAACTTTGAATTCTAAATCTTGAAAATTGAAGAGTTTTTAATGTTGACAATTTAATATTTCTGTAATTTTAATGATTTACATCAGAAATATCTTTAATTTAAAACATTCAAAATTGAAAACGCGAGTTTCGGTTTCTGACATCATCGAAATTTAAGAATCTCTATTTCTTAATTTATAAAATTCATGATCTTTCAATTGCAAATCTTTGATATCGTAGAACTTCGAAATGTAAATCGCTTAAATTGTAAAGTTATTACTTTGGACAATTTACAATTAAGAATTATAAAAATTTTAAGTTTGACCATTCAAAAAGCTGTAATTTTGGTGATTTGTATTCGAATTTTCTTCAATTTGGGAGATTCAAAATTGAAAACTTTATTTTTAATCTTCGAAATCATCAAAATTGAGGATTTTTTATTTATACATTTTCAAAATCCAAGAGTTTTCAATTATATATCTTCAAAATTGAAATATTTGAATAACGATCAATAGTACGTCATGTTATAAATTACACACATTGAAAATTGAAGGTTCTTCAATTGAAAATCTTCAGAATAGACCTATTTCAAAAAAATGTTTAAAATTTTATGACTTGAATTGTAAATATCTGGAAAATCTTATTGCGATATAAAATAATTTATTTTTTTTTTGCTTCTAATTTCTGCTGGAATAAAATCTTATATTAAAATTAATGTTACAGATTACTGAAAACCGATTAAAAATACCATTAATTACAATTATGTTACAGCACATAAATATATTTTTCTAAATTGATGTTAAACAAAATATTATTCAATCATTTGATTATTGTTTATAACTTAGAGTAATGCTATAGACAGATGGAAATTGAGGCCAGATATCAATTTTACAAATGTCTGTTTTATTTAAAAAAAATATATTTAGGAAGGAGGAAGAGATTGTTCAAAAATTGATTCTTTCTCATGTATATTTATTATTTGTTGATCACTACAATACCAAAGCAAAGTTAAAAATTCGAGAAAAAACCTCAACTTTCTAGCAATTATCTAAGAAAAGATAGTTATGAACATTAATAAATTGTTTGAACAATAATCTTTGCTAACTTGCATTAATTATTACCCTCATGAATGAAAAGGGGGCAGAAGTTAAAAATTTCAGATGAAACTGCAACTATCTAGCATTAATATAGGAGAAGATAGTTATAAACAATAATAAATTGTCCAAATGATTATATTTGCTAAACTGCAATAATTATTTGGCAACTATCTGGCATTACTATAGGAGAAGATATTTATAAAGAATAGTAATTTACTTAAACAGTTAGGTTTATTGAACTGCATTAATTATCATTATTACTTTGCTTTCTGTGAAAAGTGGACAAAATGTTGAATTTCTCATGAAAAACCGACACTTTCTAGCATTTCTCGAAGACAATATTATTATAAATAATACTAAATTGTTCAAATACTCAAGGATGTTCTAAAATCCACACTTGAGATACGTTAGGGAACTTTTTTCCGTTTGTTGCAGTAATCAATATCTTTGGATAAAATTATCGTTCGATCAATTTAGTTTCATGAATTCATCAGTTCAATAAACTAAGATATAATTTTTCAACATCCTTGAAAAACTACTTCCGTACTGAAAACAATCTGAATTCACTTAGAGGGGTGTCGGAAGTTGTTATTTATCGCCTACTAAAAATATAGAAAATATCTGCAGTTATCAAAGTTGTTGGCCTTACATAATTTAACATATGTTTTTGGTTCATAAAAAGGTTTTTTTATAAATTTTCAAAAATTTCAATTTGAAAATCCATACGCAGAACAGAAGATATTATGCCATCAAACTTAAATTTGCAGGATTAACTACTATTTGCATGTAGAATTTGGATGTGCAATAACAGTGGTATACGCTTGAAACGATTTGAAGAAAAGAATTATTGATGCAACCAAAAAGTTTATTTTATTGCTTACATTCACATTCTATTTAGACATTCACATGTGAGAAAACCCATATCCTTACTATCCACTCCCTATACCGTCTGCAGCCGGATTTTGAATAGAAGCGTTCGCATTTGCTTGGATTTTTGTCCAAGGGAGAGGAAAACTGCAAAAAACCTTTCCCGAGCGCAGCCGGTTACCGAAATTTAGTGCTCTTATGCATAATATACCGTCTTAACTTCACGATCATTTAGCGCCTGGAGAGGTCTAATATTCGACACGTCATTATTGGCCAACTTTATTTTCCTGAATTCATTTAGCTGAAAGAAAGAAGAAGAATATAAAGTAATGGTGGTAAACAAAATATTAAAGTTATTTTCATTCATATTTTTAAGAAATGTAAATTCCTACCAGAGTTTCAGTAATAGGGGTATCAGCGGCATCTACAAACCAAGTCACAGATTCCGAGCAAGGTGGATAATCCAAAGAGCCTTCGTAAAATTCAAATGCTGCGATTGCTGAATTTATTCTCTCTACAAAACTCGCTACGGGAAACGGGGGTATTCTTGCTGTTGAATTTACGTATTTCACCTTATGTAAACTTCTTTCCAGTTTGTCAAACAAATGTTCGGATTCTGTGAACCCACTCTGAAATTTTAAGGATGGGTCAATAATATATGATTTGCGTAGACCTATGAAGTTTTAGAATATTTTAAAAGCTTTCAAAGAATTTTATATGATTTCTGAAACCCTCAATGATTTTAAGGAATTTTAGAAGATTTCAAGTTACTTTGATCAATTTTCCAGGATTTCAGGAAATATCAGATTTCATGTAATTTCATAGGGTTTTATCATATTTTAATGGAGTTCAAAGAAGTTATCCACAAAGGATGCATAATTTTGTAGATTTTCAAAGATTTTCAAATATTTTGGGGAATTAGGTACTATAACTTTTAAAGGATTCATAAAAATGTATGATATTTCAAAAGATGTCAAGGACTTTTCAATTTATGTCAGTAATTTTATGGGATTTCGAAGGATTTCAAATATTTGAAGGGATTCTGAATGATTGCAAGGAATTTTATGAATACAATACTTTTGAATTCTTTTAAATTCAAAAGAACATTAGTCACATTACTAATTCACTCTAGTCACTTCTCGTCATTCTTTAGGTTTAAATAGATCACTTTTTTCAAGCAAATTAGGCCGTGGCAATTCTAAGGATAATAAATTAAAAACTTCAAATCCTTTTATTCCATTTATAAAATATTCGTAAAAGTGGAAGTGTAAATAAAAGTGAAAAAGTTACATTAGCCCTCACCTTTTTTAGCTTCTAGTATTTGACATATAATATTTGTATGGCTTTTTGTACAGATAATAAATGAAGACTTATTGAAAAAAAGTATTGCAACTAATAGTTTGCACTTCTTACCTTGAGCCACTCTACAAATACTGCAAGACCGCCTTTTTGCGATTGAGCTTTCTCAAATGATTTGAACTCTTTTTTATAGAAATACATGTGCATCTCCATGTCCTCCCTAATGTACATAAATGATTACATGAAATTTGTTATCGAACGTTTAGTCAGTGTTAGTGATAATAAAAATGTTAAGATAAGTTTTTTGACTTACGGCATCGTTTGATTCAGTATGTCATTCTCTTTGTGCTCACCACCCTTGATATTCATGAGTTTAAAATAAAAAATATCATCATTATTATAATATTCAGTAATGGTTTCATTAAGTACTCTCTCAATCTGACTTAGTGAAAATTTTTACTAATTATTCTAGTAACTGAATGCTTGGGTAATGAAACTGCAATATTTTATCATTTCGCGAGTGAAATAGTAAGAATAACAAGATTCTTACTAAAATCAGTCAGTGAAAATATAGTTTGTTTGGTAATTTCGGTTATTAAACAATTATTGAACTTTTCATCTCGATTGTTTTCGATATGAAATCGGGTTTTTGCGAGATTATTTTTATAATGAATTTTATCATTCTTATTATGTCAATAAAGTTGAAAATACTGTAACATCGCGTTCTCTTATTAAACAGTTCTATTCGTCACTTCTTTGTAATTCAAATATTAAAATGTCACTAGTAGAATGAGCGAAATTTCATTGATTCAGATTTAGAGATTGTTCAAAATTTTTTGAAAATTTACATTTTTTCGGCCCCAATGAAAAGTGGCTTTTTCAAATACGTAATTCCCATGAAGAGGTCCATCACTGAGCCTTGGAGGTTCCCCAGACCATTCAGCTTTTATCTCCACTGTATTATAAGAAATGTAAAAAAAATTATAAAATAAAATGAAGCAGAATTGAATTTATAAATTAAAATAAATAATGCTTAATACCAGTGTGTCCAGTATTCTTTATGGTCATTTTTGTTGGTAGTTTATGAAAGTCTCTAAGTTTCAGTTTTTGAGCAATACTTGCAAAGCTCGGTCCTGTGTTGAAAGTTGACTTAATAAGTATTGGAGATTGATGTTTCCCATTACATTCTGGATATTGCTTGCCCCAGTTCTTAGCATCTTTATAACTGAATGTATCTACAAAAAACAAATAAAAATTGTTAAGCTTGGTAATAAGAAGCTTATAAGCAATTATCTAAATTATTAATTTTATCATTTGGATGATTTTGAATGTATTGGTGCTTTTTTATTATTTAACAAAATATAATCATCTCACTAACGTATGTATTTATTCATATTTTTTTTCTAGAAAATTACATCACAAGTTACAAATTAAATACAAAATTTTTGCTCCTTCAGAAAGAAGTGATGAAATGTGTCTAAAAAAAATTTTCAGAATATTACTCACTCGCTCCTACTCGTAAAAGGAGACTGAAAAGAATAGTCGCCAGCATGTACAGCTGGTTCATTTCGAAACTCTGCATATTCTAAAATCACACGAAGAAAACAATATTAAAACTTTAAATTCAAGAATTTTGAATCAGACTAAAATCAAATTCATAATCTCATTTAACGTCCAATAATCAAGTCAATATATATAATTCTTGAAAATAAAACAAGAATTCAACGATAAAATTTGGACAACCACCACAAAATGCTCCTATTGCAATTCCTAAAAAACAAAATAAAAAAGTTTGTTTCTTTGGACAAAAATAAAAAAGAGGAAAGAAAAATGAGAAGGCAACCAACCAAATCCCCTTCCTTCTCTTTTTTAATTCTTCCGTCTTTTTTATTTTTATTCTTATCAAATCACAATAAAAAAGCATGCAAAGTATTTACCAACGTTTCGGTGCTCACACAGCACCCTTATCCTATTTCTCATTTCTCTTTCCTCTTTTTTATTTTTGTCCAAAGAAACAAATTTTTTATTTTGTTTTTTAGGAATTGCAATAGGAGCATTTTGGGGTGATTGTCCAAATTTTATCGTTGAATTCTTGTTTTATTTTCAGGAATTCTATATATTAAAACTTTATTTTTTAATTCGAATTTAAACTCTTACCTCTTCCTTTATTCGCTTGAAGATCCCGCGATGTGATAAATAAACGGTAAAGTCTACAAATCGGATGCTAGTGGCTTGAAGAAAGAATTCGCTCTTGAAAAAACGACTATATATAGGCCGATATTCTTATCTTAGTTATCTTGTTTTCTCAAAGTTTATTGTGTAAGTGATTGCGTCGTGAATTTAATTATTCACGCATTTCTGATGTGCGTCGTATTTAAAATTTAGTGTTAAGATCAGTGGAGAACTAGGGTGGTGCAACAATTTTTTTTCGAATTTTTATGGGGACACCCCCCAAATTTGTTCGAATTCGCACAAAAATAAATCCATTTTTTTTATTTTGAAAAAAACTTATGTTTGGGGGTGCCGCAAGCCCCATGAAATTTAACACGTATTTCCCATAAGAAAAAAAGAAGTTTACGTAAATCTTATTCAGAATCCTCAATATTATCTCAATCGTGTTGAAACTCAGCATTTCTCTTCACAATTAGCCATAGAATACGAATAAAATATTATTTTTCAAATACTAACACCATAAGTCTGTTTTATAGGGTCCCAAAGAAACCCCATAAATGAAAAAATGGGTTTTGCGAGTTTTTAGCGCTAATTATGATTTTTTTGCGTTTTTTTAAAGGCGAATTGTTTCTAATACATAAAATATTACTTTATACTGAAAATAAGATGTTTTCATCAATTGTTTAAACAATTTATTATTGTTTTTAGCAATTTTCTCATAGAATGGAGTTAGAAAGACGCGGTTTTTTCACAAATTTTCCATTTGTTGTCCAATTTTCAATTAGAGGGAAGTGATAGTTTTTTTTTGGTTGACTTATTATTCGTTCCTGAATAAAAAGGCGATGCGAAGTGAAAGATTTTAGAAAAAAACGCCACTTTCTAGCTCTTATCTAAGCAAAGATATATGAAAAATATTAAATTGTTTAAACAATCACTCTTGTTAACGTTGGTGAACTATCACTTCCCTCTAATTGAAAATTGGACAACAAATGGAAAATTTGTGAAAAAACCGCGTCTTTCTAACTCCATTTTATGAGAAAATTGCTACAAACAATAATAAATTATTTAAGAAATTGATAAAAACATATAATTTTCAGTATAAAGTAGTATTTTATGTATTAGAAACAATTTGCATTCGAACAAAAAAAAAAAAAAATTGATTAGCATTTCGAACTCGAAAGTTCATTGCCTCACTACCCGATTCGGGTAGTGTTTCTAGGTGGATAAATACTACCAGTGTGGGTCCACCACACCCACGACGGGTCAACAACACGCAGTATTCCCCGAACGGTCACCCATCCAAGTACTAACCGCGCCCAACACTGCTTAACTTCAGTGATCTGACGGGAACTGGTGTTTTCAGCGTGGTATCGCATTCGAACAAACCCCAAAAAAATCATAATTAACGCCAAAAACTTGCAAAACCCATTTTTTCACTTATGGGGTTTCTTTGGGACCCTATAAAACAGATTTATGGTGTTGGTATTTGAAAAGTGATATTTTATTCGTATTCTATAACTAATTGCGATGAGAAATGTTCAGTTCCAACTCAATTGCGATAATATTGAGGATTCTGAATAAAATGTACAAAACATCTTTTTTTCTTATGGGAAATACATGTTAAACTTCATGGGTCTTGCGGCAACCCTAAATATCATTTTTTTCAAAACAAAAAAAATCGATTCATTTTTGTGCGAATTCGAACAAATTTGGGGGCTGTCCCCATAAAAATTAAAAAAAAATGACAATGCATTTTTGGACCACCCTAATGGAGCACCCTGTATTTTTGAGTGGGGAGCCCTACACCGCTACCCTACCCTCCTTAAAAAAATCATATTGGTTTCATCTTTTTCATTTTTCATTAAGTGTCTTTCTTCTCAAACTTTATTTGGTATACAATACAGAAGAAATAGTATTCAAAATATGACTATTATTATTTAAAAATGAGATATTTAATACCTTATTCTGCCTAATTATTGTAGCTTTTGAAGACCTACACTTTTTAATGGTTTCATCCTTCAGGGTTATATTTGGAAATTTTCAACCTGAAGTCTCTTAGTATAGTCTTGTTTCGTACGCTTTTTGTTAAAAAGTTACTATTTATAATGCTTAGATAAATCTCATATTAAGAGCGTATGTATATTTGAGTTCTTTAAACATTAAAAATAATAATTGAAGTATTCATGAATATAATAATATTATATATAATATATATAATATACTATATATATAATATATATAATTTATATTATAATTTAATTTATTTGAAATTTAATACGATTTGGCTATGGAAGAATTCATAAATGAATAATTCTACTTCTTTCTGTATTTTTTAGAATAATTGCTTTGTTGAAAGCATGATCTATTTGACTTGAATTATCTCCTTCGCATCAGCAAATAAGAAGCTCTAATAATATCTTTTTTCAAGCCACTCTAATGTACCTGCTCGTAATTTTTATGTTTTATCCAAGATTCCAATTTAAAACATTGGAATACCTAATATATATACTATATAATATTAATATTATATAATATAGAATATAGAATATAGAATATTACATAATATAAATACCTAATCCTAAAAAGTATAATTTTCCAGTACTCAAGTTTCAAAATGTTCAGTTTTGAAAGCTTATAAATTTGAGAATATTTTTGTATAAGTCTCTTAATTTTGAATCGTTAATTTCGAACCATTAACAATATTAAAATATGCAGTGCTTTTAGTCTGCTTCTTTAATTTTTATCAGCATTCAATTTGCTATTCTTTAGTATTGGAGAATTTTCAGTACCGGAAATATTTAAAATTAAAAGAATTTATTTTTTCATACTACGAAATTAAATTTTTCACGATTGAAAGCCTCTAAACGAAATTGATTAAATTTTGTGTGGTTTTCAAAACGTAATTTGTAAATAAAGGGACTCTGGGGAATTAATTTAGACGCAAATAAACAAAGGTTAAGTAGATTGAGAGTAAATAATTCTGTTTTTTCATTTTAGCGTGACGTAGCTTGTTTACAAGTTTCACAATATTACTTTCGGGCTGCGTAATTATCAATCAATTTAAAAATGAGTAATTCTTTACATTTTTCGAATTTAGGTTGGGAGAGGTGGCCGGAAAATAATTTTACCAACCAGAAAAAAGCCGGGACATTAATATCTTTCTTAAATAATGCAAAATAATACAAAACTAATCGTACTAAATAATAAAGTAGAAACTTATTTTCGTGTATACTTTTAAGAAATGTAGAGTTCAATCAAGGTTTCTGAAATATACACTACATAATTATATATCAATCTAGTCAGGGATTCCGAGTTGGATGTATTGTATAATCTAGAGTCTTTATAAAAAATAAGTAGAAACTTTTGATCTTTGAATACCAAAGAAAAAGCTCAATTCTTCATGAATTAAAACTAAAGAGAAAGTTTCCTTCTACCTTCTTAAAAGGGCCGTGGCAAGGTGTACCAAAATTTCGGTATAAATAGACAGATTTTTTCGGTCCAAATAGCAGGACATGGAAAAGGAAGTATTTTTACAAAAATATCGGTACAATTAACCAAATTTTTCGGTATACATAGATACTGGCTTTCAAAATCAAAGAAATTGTAGCTATCATATCGATTTCACCTGTAACATTTTTTATAAAATAATTTCCTTGTGAACTATTGGATATCCTATAAGGAGAAAATATTAGACAAAAGTGGAATATTATTATTATGGAATTTGATATTTAATGCTTTCATTACAGCAACAAAAAACAACCACCAAAATGAAACTACTGTAAAATAATTTTCAGGGTGCGAATTTTATTTTTCCCTGTTGTGCTTAGGGACATAAAGTAATTTTCCAGAATTTCCGCTGATTTTTAGATCGTCTCAATGCACTGAATACTGATGTTCTAACACCCACCCAATAATACCCGATCAATCTCATGGATCTAAGATTGCTTCAAGGAACGTGAGGAAATATTTTCCCTTTTCCTCCATCTCCTACTGAGAAAGAGCGAAAAATTTCCTAATCAAACCCACTGATATTTTCATCAACTCAATGACCCAGGAGATGATGTTATAACACCCGAAAAAACAGTACCTGTAGTGAATCATCAGTGAATCGTCAGTGATTCATCCCCTACTAAAATCAAAAATTTTCCAGAGTCCCGAGGAAAAATCAGGGAATTTTTCGGCCACGCGGCCACAATGGACATTTTTATGTTATGTTATGAACTTTACTATAACATTCTAGCCAAAAACTTGATTAATAATTCAATTAGTGAAATTTTCACTAATTTAGATTAACAGGTGTAATTCTTAGAATAATATTATTCAAATTATTAGATAAATGCTTAGTAGTACCGAAATTATTAATCTTTTCCTCTAATATTTTTGCAAATTTTGTGTTTGGGGGTAGGCAAAACTAAAATAATCTTCCTCATCCAGTTATGATTCTCTTATTTTTAACATTTTTTGTTTATGAAAGGAGAAATGGTTTTGCATCGCATATTATTTAAAAGGTAATTTCAATCTTTAAAAAATGTCTTGAATAAATACAGTTA
>CAKNXH010061065.1:186732-268585 GCA_932178445.1 Andricus quercusramuli | reverse complement strand
AACTTACTAATGCTATCTTCTGTTCATCGCAGAGGTGGCGAGGCCCCAAAAAAAGCGAAGAGTTTGTGCTAAGGGTTGCAATATGTGTAAGAATTTTTATATAATTGTTTTCCAATATAGATTTCAAGTAAATATGAACTAAGATTAATGCACGTTCGCACTATAATTTATTCTTTCAGGTGAATGTGAAAGCGTGATGTGGATGAGGAATGCTCTGGCAATCATTGAAGATAAGTTTAATCATGCGATAAACATGCGAGAGCTAGAGGACAGATCGTTCACTAGTAGTGAGGTTGGCGGTATGCAGGAAATGTTACCCCTAGAACTTTTAAGGACAAAGGAAGAGTTCGATGCTTTTGAGAAGGATACAAGCACCAATCATTTAGCCCTAGAAAAGTTTGTAAGTAATTAAGTATTATTTAAATATTCATGCTATATCTAATGATGTATTTTATCATTTAATAATTGATAGTGTTCAGAATGTAAACACGTTTTTTCAAAAAAACATGTAATATGTTTTTGTTATAGAAAAATAGAATCAGAAAACGAGGAGGAAAAGGTGCGAAAAATGCTGCGAGTAATGTCATGAAGCAGGTTCTGACGAATTCGTTGGCACGGGATTATTCCTGGTATGGACAAAAAAACAACATGAGATTTTGAACAACCGCGATAGCATCGACTATAGTCCGTAAGTCAATTTTTTAATTACCGAAGTGTCTACTTGTCCAGATTTTGCGACGAATAACACAAGCGTTATAGCAGCGTGTTCAGCTGACCAGGAAATCGGAAAATCCAGGAAATGACCTGGAATTTCGTTCACCGGGAAATGACCGGGAATTTGATTCAGTGACCGGGATTTGTCTTCAGTACAGGGAATTTCCGTCAAGGATTATGATTTTTACATTGGGTCAGGAAATTTGAGTAAAAAATTATAATTTTGAGTTTATGGCATTGAATTTTAGCAAAGAAATCTAATTTTAACACTTATTTTGTCAGAAAATTACCGTAAAGAATAATAATTTTGACTTTTGGACAGGCAATTTTCGCGAACAATGAGAATTTTTCTTTGTAACAAGGATTTTTCTGAAATTTTAGTAAATTATAATTCTTAAGAATTATAATTCTGAGATAGAACTGGGAATTTCCGTAAACAATTATAATTTTCATTTAAGGTTTATTTGAATGAATTTTGGGCATTTGTGTTGTATATTCTTCGGTATCTTAACTATTCTTTTTTCGATTTATTTTTTAGTAGTTTCGGTTTTTTCTTAAGTAGTCGTTTAGAAATTCTGAATTTTCCCATTCTGCAACGTATCTAGATATAATTGGAATTTCTTTTTACGGAATTTTCAATTCATAGGCATTAAAGTAATCCTCTGGAGAGATTTCTTCTATAAATTGAATTTCATTATTACTTAGTACAGTGTTAATAAATTATATTAAAATTTGCTGCGTCATAACGGCCATACCACGCTGGAAACACCAGTTCCCGTTAGATCACTGAAGTTAAGCAGTGTTGGGCGCGGTTAGTACTTGGATGGGTGACCGTTCGAGAATAATACTACTGCGTTGCTGTTGGCGGTCGTGGGTGTGGTGAGCCCACACTTGTAGTTTATTTACTACAAGAAACTATCCACCTAGAAACACTACCCGAATCGGGTAGTGTCACGCCTACCCCTAGAGACTCGCCGAAAGGGAAACGGCTTAATGGTATATAAATAATGTATAAATGATAAATCTTACCATTAATGTGCACATTACTCATTTTAAACATGAATGTATTATATTTAATTTTTAATATATTATCTTATGAAAAAAAAAAATTAATAAAATTATAGGAATTATATATATTTATATAACCATTAAAAACTCAAAAACATACTGGTAAAAAATCGCAAATAAACATAACCAAAATGACAAACGCCAATTAATCAAACATTTTTGTACACTTTCTAAAATTAAAAAATATGAAAAACGAAGCTTTGTAAGATGAAAATGTTCGAACTTCATTCCATTAAATATCGTGAGAATGACAAAAAAGAATTTGAGAAATTCAAATTGATATAATTCAATAAAATGATAACAGCTATCTCCATATAAACATTTTTATTTACAGAGTATATTTCTGTAGAAAATTACATAAATGTTTACGAATCGAAACAAATTCTGTATGAAACTTTACATGCCTCTATGAGAAAGCAAATTTATTTGATACTTATGAGGAAGAAAAATGCTCATAACAAGAGTACAAATAAATTCACCTATATTGAATACGTAAAAACTACTTTGCAGTGGTATTTTCATTTCAAAAATTAAAGAAAGTCTTTTTTAGCATATTCTTACAAAAAAATATGTTATCTCAAATGTTTAATTTTAATTAGGCGGAAACATTCATCAAATGTATATTCTGATGATTTCGGAATCGGAAAAAAACGTTTCTAGAAGGTAGCATGTACTTTTTAGGGACGTCTCACAGACATTTCAGGACATCCAAAAGATATCAAAATGCCGGGCATTAGACGTTCTACAGACGTATTAAGGTTGTTTTTTTGTCGTTCTTGTAACATCGACTTTAATGTTCCGGAACATAGTTAGACGTTTTAAAGACGTCCTGAGGATGGTCGGGTGCCCACTGGGAACACGCTATTCTCTTCGTTAGAAATATCGACTCACTAATGCGCCATGAATTCTCTTTCTATCTTTGCCTACCACGGACTCTCTCTAGCCAACTCTAGCGTTACGAAAATACTCGGAGCATGCACAAACAAAGCTCTTTTTTTAACTCTACGGCACGCCGTGCTAACTGAACCCTATTTTTCTAACTCAGCCAGCGCACCGCCAGACGCCGCTGAAAAAGCGTACTTTTGCGTCTGTCTATGGAGGCATGAAAACAAGCCATTTTCATGATTGCGTTCTGAAAAGTTAATTTCAATCGTACTTGCCAACACTCGATTGCACCCGGGGCAAAAAGGAAAGTTTTTGCCATTCCCTCTTTAAAATAAAATTCAACTCCTTCCAAAAGGAATTTCTGGATCTGTCACCTCTAATCATTTTTTAATAAATTAAGAAGCTGTCATGCAAGTCAGTCATATAAGCGCAGTCGCCATCTTGAAAACGTAAATTACATGTAAGAAAACAAGGGACGTAAATTACGTACGTAATTTACGTGTGAAGAACTTTGTAAATTACCTAATGTATATTTACTTTACTATATTTATTTATTTATAATGTATATTACCACTTTCAATAAATATGTACCTGCCCATTATCGCAAAATTGCTAATCAACCATTGACATGGACAGATTTCTGCGATTAAACGTAAAAAATTTTGTTTCAAAGACCTACCGAAAAGTTTCCGCTGTGACAACCATATCTTTGAAAATTCCCAAGCCGAAACTTTACGTGTTCTGATTTAACGCACCTATTAATTTCAAAGACCATGGCGAGTTTTAAGCCCTGTATTTAATCTCAAATTTATTTTGGAGAATAAAGTGTGGTAAGTCGAAAATTCGGCGATCAATTCGCTGCTTAATGTTAAGTATCATCCTTTTGTAGTGCCTTGTACGCGAAAATATGTGAAAATTCATTGTTCATAGCCGGTTCTTTAAACATCAAGTCAGCAAGTGACACTTCGTCCACGTTACTCTCCTCCAGGGTAAAGACGGGTGTACGTTAGCCACTTATCAATTACCCGGCGCGACATTACCCTGTACCCTAGCCGACTTTACCCACAAATAATGATTACCTGCAACATTTGTTACCCCCCGTTTTTTTCTGTGCAATTAACGTAACTAACTTCGGCCTTAAGTCTCTTAAATATTTTGTGAAAATATTTTGGTAAAAACAATAAATAATGACTTCGCATTTTCGTTCCCATCACAAATACCGACCGAACTGGCAAACGTAGTTGACATTTAGTTAGAGTTTTTCTTTTTGCACCTTTTGAACTCAAATGATGTACATAAACGTACTTTACTGTCGGCTCTTGTATTTCTCAAAGTTTGAAGCCGATATTTCACTCATAAAAAAAGTTCTTAGGTTCAAAAAATGCACCCATTTTTAATTTCCTCGAAATAATTTCTTGCGAAATTTCTTCTCGAATGAAGTACGTAAACGTAGTTTATTGTCTTCTTATACATTTTCCAAAAGTTTCAGCCCGACATTTTATTTACAAAAGAAGATATTAGATTCGAAAAAAATTGGTAGAATTGAAAAAGTGAGGTCGGTAATGTAGGTACTTGTGTCTGTCACATGCCCTTAAGTTTTGGGCCTCGGTTCATATTCAGCGCACAAGTATACTTACAAAAGACCTGGCAAAATCCAGAATACCGTATTTACACGCATATACGCCACACTCGATCATAAACCGCATCCCGGTTTTAGAAGCTCAAAATAGAGAAAAACGTTTATGAGTTGCACGATTATAACTAACACCCCGATTTTCAAGGTCAGAAAAACCAAAAAAAGTGCGGCTTACATACGTGTGAATACGGTATACAAAAAAGTAAAGAAAAAAATATGTAGGTCGGTATAATAAACAAAAGTATTTAGAAACATAACCGAAACATTTCCTTCCTCATCGGCTTCATCAGACTCAATTACGACGTCGGGGATTTGCGGATAATCATTTTTCCAAATGCTAGTAATGTAACGAACTTGTAGAAGTTGTTGACGCAACTCAGCCTGGCAAGGTGGTAAATTGGATGCATCAAAGTCCCTTAATTTTTTCTGGAATTTCTTTTTATCGTTTGATGGTTTGTAGGTGATTGAGAGTAGATGATGCCTTACAGTATTCACTTGATGAATATGCTTTTGGCCATACATTTCACAAATGAATTTTTCTAAAATGCGAAAAGTTTCGTTCGTTGCTTGCGTTGAGCTCACATCACCAACAGATGCGAATGCTTTTCTCGGTATTCAGGAGGTTCTTCAATTACCTTCAAAGGTCTTGCTTTTCCTTCGCGATAGAAGGAGCGATTGTAATCACATCCAGTTAGGGCATGAAAACCTGGGAATGCATTGCAGAAGGTGTGATCTAACGCAGTGTGAAGTTTTTTCACATCAATGTACCTTCATGAATTACCCGTACCAATTTCTATCCAGATTTCTTCAGGAATGCCCAAGTGTTCCATATCACCTAGTAGTATAACTATAATATCAGTATCAGAGCACTTTATTCAAATTTTAGAAGGAGAACTGATTCGTGAAACATGAAACTCCATTTTCGTGTCTGCTTCCTCATGACTTTTGCATTCAAATTCTTTTACTATTATCCGATTCACTTTCTTCCGACTCATGATAAGAATAAAAGCTTTCATTATTTACATAAATTGTTGTGTTTCCGATGAATGGAGCCATTTCAGCTGTAGTCCAATGATCGATCAAAAATTTCACAATTGCTTCCTTGAAAATGCTGTTCCTGAGCTCCATTATAAAATCAGCTGGCCTCACCTGGTCAGGACAACTAATTATATAGTAGCAATTATGGAATCCTGCTCGTAGTATTCGATCATGATCTTTGATTGATGGTGCGAAATATCGATCAAAGACTAAATCAATTCGGTCTGCCTGAAGTTTTGTGGTCATTTGAAAAATTTTCTTTGATATTAATTTTTAGACCACTAGCTAGGTTAGGTAGCAGAGTAAATTAATTAACAACTGTACTTCATAGACAACTTGATTTAATTAGAAAAATTCTCGTACAAATAATCAGGTCGGTAGCTCACAAGAGAGTGCCACGCCACGTACGCAGACGAGCTCGCGCCACCCGCTAGCATTCCCTCCGTGCACATGCGCACTTCCGCAATAGATAAAGCGCGTATACATGATATTCAAAATTTCTAAGTCCAACACTCCTTCCCGTGCTTTCATCTGATTAAAATGAAGTGCTGTTGAGTTGTCTCAAACTGACCATCGACCACCGTTGATCCTCAGTAGGTTTGCTTTTCTTGAACACACAAAACGTTGTTAACAATCAAATGGACCAAGTATTTATGAGTGTTAAAAGAAAGGGGTTTGGTGAATATGTCAGCCTTTTGATCGCTAGATTTAATCCAATTGACTTTCATCAGGCCTCTTGCTGCATAATCAGATAGATAAACGTTTATTTTTCAGCCTGCTGGCCTTAAAAAATTGACTTGCTTACACTTCCATTTTTGCAGAATTTTCTTAAAAACTGACCCTCAAAGACTAACATCCATCCATTCCTTATCTCTAAGTCGCATGCTTTTATCGCCTTGCCTTCCTCGCTTCGCCTCGCACGCATGTCCCTACTTTTTCGCATTGCCTCGCTTGCCAACCTCTGTTTTCGCTCTAATACCTACTACTCATCTACTATTTACAATATTTACATGTTACTTATATCTACTTTCTCTCCTATTTACAATCTTTCCGTCTCCATTCCTCTTCCTCCTTCCTTCTCTTCATCTCCATCTTACCCAACACTCCCTTCACCCATGCTACTGCGCTTTTTTCCCCCTTTTCATGCAACAGTGCCTCCATGCTTATCTCACTTCTTTCCATCTCCACGCACTCCTCCAACCAGTGCTCCACTCTTGCATCCCCATTTCCACACAGTTCACATATCCTCTTTTCCCGAGGGAGCCAGAACCTATTGAAACCCTCCATACACCCACACCTCATCCTCGCTATAAATTCCTGACTTCCTTTCTCTCCTTTCACACATAAATATTGCGCTCTTGTCCTTGGCATAATCCACACATAGTTCCCGTTAAACCTTGACTCTCTTATTCTCTCTTCCCCCTCTGTCTTCTCTCTCTCCATGCCATTTTGCTTAGCCAAGTCATAAACCTTCCTTCCTTCCTCGTGCATCCTTCTCACTTCATCCATCTGCAGTCCATTCATTCTGAAATACCTTTCTCTCTCAGCCTCCATCTTCCCAACCCCTCTCCTTTTCTCCTTCTCCCACCAACACTCCCTAACCAGCCTACTTCCCCCATCTTCCAAAAATTTCTCCTCATATTTACACGCCCTGCTCCCTGCCAGAATCCCTACACTCGTTCTCCCCGTCTCCCTCCTGACAATATACTTAGGCGTGTTCCTTGCCAACCCCAGGGTCCACTTTACATACCTCTCCTGCGTTCTATTTACCTCTTCACTTTCCTTCCACCCCCACATCTCCACTCCATACAATAGCACACTCATCACTAGCGAATCAAACAGCTTCATTCTCCATCCAAAATCATCTGCGAATAGCTTCTTTCCCAACCCCCACACCTGCCTCATCACCACATTTGCTCTCCTCACTCTCTCTTTTATGTGACCATCCACTCCCCCGTTCCTCCGAAACACGAAGCCCAAGTACACAAACTCTTTCACCTCCTGCACCTCCTTTCCCTTCCACTTCCACTCTCCTCCCTTATCCCTTCCCCCTCCTTTTCTGAACACCATAACCTTGGACTTTTCCGCTATTTGCCAGCAACACTATGTCATCTGCATACGCTAGTGACCAAATTCTAACCCCTCCTATCCTGACTCCTCCTACCACCCCAGCCTCCAGCTTACTTTCCATATCCGCAATTAAAATCGCAAACAGCGTTGGGCTCAGAGGACACCCCTGCCTTAACCCCCTATCCATCCAGAATCCCTCCGAAATCCCCTCCCTTCCTCTTACCTTGTCTTTGGTCTCTTCATATATCTCCCTTACCCTCTCAATTAGGCCTTTTTCTACTCCCCTATCCTCCATCGGCTCCCACAACCTCCCCCTATCCACCGACGGAAACGCGCCTTTGAGATCCACAAAAAACGCGTACACTCTCTTCCCCTTCTTCGCTAATTCTCTATCCACCACGTGCTGCAGAACGTAGATATTGTCGATAGTACTCCTACCCGCCCCAAATCCCGCCTGCATCTCCGGCTCTTGCTGCATAATCATATAGATCGCAACTAAGTCCCTGCACAAGTCACTCATTGCACAGTATTCCGCTTGACAAGTTGACAAGGCTACGTATTTTTGTTTACGAGTGTGCCAAGAAACAGAGTCTCGGAATAATTGAACTACAAATCCGCTTGTGGTTAGACTGCCTCTGCAATCTGCCAAACTGGCATCAGAATATCCTTCAGTGATATATTTTTTGCCTCGATAAGTTAATTTAAAGTGTTTAGTACCTGATAGGTATCTAAACACTCTCTCAAGCATTGACCATTCAACTTCAGTTGGATTTAGTTGATGTCTACTTAAAATATTAACCGCATATGAGATGTCCGGTCGAGTGCAGTTTGCAAGATAAAGTAAAGAACCGATTGCTTGTCTGAATCTTGTAACGTCGATTGCGCTTGTAGTTGTACTTTCTCCTTCGCGTTCGCGTCTTTGACGATTCTGCACTTGATTTGTGGACATTGGTGTAGAAGCGTGTTTGATGTTCTCATACCCAAATCGTTTAAGCATACTTTCTACAAAGTTTGTGTGACTTAAACTTAATTCTCCTTTTTCTTGATTTCTTTTGATTGTAATTCCCAAGAAATTCTTAGGACTACCTAATTCCTTCAAGCTGACGTACGATTGAATTTTATTTTGTATTTCAAGCATTTTGTTCTTGTCGTTTCCTATTTCGATAATATCGTCAACATATACGGTGAGTATTATGAATGTCGATTTGCCTTCTAAAAGAAAAACACAAGGGTCGTTTCCACACGCTTTGAAACCTAATTTGATCATTATGTCGGTGAACATTCTGTTCCAGTTTTTAGGACTAGTTTTAAGACCGAATATCGATTTATTCAACAATAAGACGTACTCTTTTCTTTCTTTTTCGATATATGGCATTCCTTCTGGAATTTCCATATAAATCTCTTCAATTAAATCAGAATTCAAAAATGGAACGTCTACATCTGATTGCAATATTTCTGAGTTATATTTATTCGCAAACGCTAGTAGGGATCTCGTTACTTCGATTTTTGAAACCGGCGCGTAAGTTTCTCTAAGATCATAGAAATATTTATCTTTGTATCCTCGAGGGACTAATCTTGCTTTGTATTTTTGTCCTTTTCTCCTGAAAATCCAACGCGCGTCAATTATGTTCGGCTTTTTACCGTTCGAATCTAAGACGGGTCTTTTAACTACACGGAAAACTTTCTTGTTGTTCCACGCGTTTAATTCGCTGTAAGCTGCTTCTTTCCCAAAACTCACCATCTTTTGAATTAATGGCTTGTTTCTAAGATTTCGGATCGCCGTTCAAATCAGCCAGCAAAGCGAAGTATTCTTCTTCGCAATCTACTGCCGTAATCGTGTGTCGTTATCATATAAGGTGAATAGAACTTGTTCTTCTTTTCGCGGTCTACCTCTTTTTCTTTCAAGTACTTCATTGTCTTTTTTCCGAGTCTATTCCCTTCGTTTCGCTAGTTTTCATTAGTTCTGGAGTTATCGCTTTTACTCCCTCCGTTTCGCAGATTTTCTCGTTAGTTGTACTTTCAGCTTGATTGTTTGAAGTTTCTTCGTTAAATTTCAAACACTCTAAATCTCCCACCGTTCTAATAATTTCTGCAGGATTTTTCGAATATACATCACCATACGTGAGTTTTTCCACGAATCTTACATTTCTGCTCTCGTAAATTTTATTATCTTCGGAGCTATACAAGAGATATCCTGTTCGCAGATATCCAACCAACTCCGTTCTAGTTGATTGATTATCGAACGAGTTGGGTTTTCTAGCAAATTTCGCGTATGCTATGCATCCAAATCCCTTCAATTGATTTATGTCAACGTTATATGTAGGTGTTCATGCATTGATTGGAGCGTTCCCATCCAAGGATTTGTGCGGTGTCATGTTATAAGCATAAGTCGCGGCTCCTAGAGCTAGATCCCATTTATTCGCTGGTAATTCTGAATCAATGAGAAAGACGCGTATCTTTTTCTGAATCGTTTGATTCAATCTTTCCGCAACACCGTTGTGTTGAGGTGTATCTGGACAAACTGTTCGAAGTTCTGCGTTGTATTTTCGCATTACCTTGAGCGTTCCTTCTCCGGTAAATTCGGTACCTTTATCGCACTCTAGATAGCAAACTTTTTCAACTTTGCCAACTAGATTTCTTACGGACGTGATAAAAGCTTCTAAGCATTCAGGTGTATCGCTTTTGTGTTTGATGGAGTACGTTAGCGTATATCTCGAAAAATGTTCAGTAAACGAAACGATGAATTTATAGTTGTTGGGAAAAGTGCACGGACTTATCGGTCTCATTGTGTCTGCATTTATTAAATGCAACGGCTTATCCGCTCTCGTTCGCGTTTGATTAAAGGGCAATCTGTTAAAATGTCCCTTTGAACAAGTTTCGCAGTCTTTGATTTTCTCTTCGATGTTTTTCGTATTAACATTTTTAATTTCAGGAAAAACAGAAGTTAATTTTTTTATGTATTTCATCGAGATGTGACCTAATCCCAGATGCCACAGATAAGCTTGATCTAATTTTTCAGATTTTCCTGAGACACTTGATTCGTCAAATTCCTTTTCTTTCTCGTTTTCAATCGTATCTTTTGTTGCTCTATTTTCGCTCGCAGTTCCTTTTACTTTTTTGTTCGGTAATAAATATATTTCATCGTAATGTACGTTTTCTAATCTACCTTGTTTTTCGTTGTCTAATCTGAATTGAATAGAACCTTCGCCATTACTTATTAAGTCCGTGTTTGCATTAGCGCATTTAATTCTTTCTTTTCGATTCTTGTCTGAACTATGAAAAATCAATTTGGTATTAGTTAGATGATCGGTCGCGCCTGAATCTATAATAAATTTTTCAAATAGATGCTCGGAGTCGATTTCTGTGTTGAAATTCGTGAAATTACAATGTTTTGCATTTGATTTCTTACCTTGACTGTCGTAGCTACCTCTCTTGGGTGTTGGTGGACGTCTAAGTGACCGACCACGTTCTTTCGAGGTTGACCTATTATTAGGGCTTGGGGAAAGACTCCTCGACGGTGTGCATCTGGGGCTTTTTGCCCTGTCCCATGACCGAGCTCGTCTCGGATTTGTGAACCGCTGTATCTTCTTCTGTGGTCCTCCGGTTGAGAAGCCAGTTGACTTCCTCTTCGTTGAGTCATTTTCTTGCACTCATAGCAACAGATCTTGCCTTCGCTGCGACAGTCGTTCTTTGCGTGTCCTCTCATCCCGCAGCTACGACAGATTTCTTCTCGTTCAGATCTCTGGGTGACCATTGCCTCGTGCGTGTTTTTCTTCGTTGCAATGCGTGAAACAATAGACTTTAGTTTATTATAATCAAGTGATTTGTTTGTTGTACTCTGGCACAAAACGTCTGCTGCCACTAGAGCCTGGACTTCTTTTTCTACCGCGTTGTAGAAAATTGATCTCTTCTCGTTTTGAGAGATCTTTTGCGACTCGGGGTGTAATTCATATTCTCTAATTAATCTTTCATATCGCTTACAGAAATCTTTACCTGTTTCTTTCTTTCGATTTAGGGTTATATTGACTATTTCTTTATACGCAGCATGAACGGACATGCCTGTTTCATCTCTTTTCTTTTTCTTCAGATTGTCGATTAAATCTTTCGGCTCTTTAATTAAGCTAATGTCACTCGTGTAGTCATAATGTATGTAACTTATAATTATGTCGTTTACTTTATTTTTATCTGAATTTACTCTTTCGATAGGGATCGATTTTACATTTTCTCCAGTTAGAACGTATTCGAGTTTCTTGACTCTAAGTTCCGACATTAAATACATTTGAAAGGTCTCGAATTTCATGTCTTTTGTCAATTTGTATGTCCTGTTTGTGTTGCCAAATTATCTTGAATTATCAGTTAATTGGGAGGAAGTCAAATTGTTCATGATGCTCGATGCATTCATATCTTTGGGTGTTTCTGCAATTTGAGCAGTCGTATCTGCGACTTCTTTTGACTTTCCCGAGGGTTGACAACTCGTGAAGTCAGGTGTACACTTGTAATGAAATCTCCTGAAATCTTCTGAAATATCTGAAGTCACTTGAAGTCACTTGGATTCACTTGAAGTCGCATGAATTCACTTGTAGTCACTTAAATTCACTTGATGTCACTTGAATTCACTTGAATTCACTTGAATTCACTGAAATTCACTTGAAGTCACTTGAATTCAATTGAAGTCACTTGAAATCTCCTGAAATATCTGAAGTCATTTGAATTCACAAGAAGTCACGTGAATTCATGTGAAGTCACTTAAAATCACCTAAATTTATTTGGGGTCACCCATATACCACGTAGACAGTTGGTGGAGGGGGGGGGGGTATGGCAAAAGTCGATGATAGTCCACGAGGGGGGCTGAAGGGGTCTATCCAAAGTCTACGTGGATAGTAGATAGCCCCGTATAGTTTAACACGTATTTTCCTTTTATAGGATCCCCAATAAACCTCGTCAGTGAAAAATTGGGTATTGCGAGTTTCTGGCTCTGAATATTATTTGTTTGAGGTTTTTTTTGATAAACACTGTTTCTAATAAATAAAATATTACTTCAATGGGATAATTTAATGTTTAAATACATTTTTCAAACAATTCATTATTGTTTATAGCCATTTTATCTTATAATGGAGTTGAAATGTCGTGGTTTTATCTGAATTTTTCAACTGGTTCTCAACTTTTCCGTTAGAGCGAGGCAATAATCAATTTAATTCAACAGAAATAATTGTTTAAACCATTTAACATTTAAAATAATATTCTCTTAGAATAATCCTAGAATGTCGCAGTTTATTCTAAAATTTTCCACTTTTGGTTCACTTTCAAATTCTAGTAGGGTCATAATTAAATCAAGTTAACAAACATAATTGTTTGAACAACTCATTATTATTTTTATGATATTCTCTTTGAATAATGTTATAAAATTGGGGTTTTTCTTAAATTTTCAACTCTTCTTCTACTTTTCGCTTACAGTATGGTAATAGTGACTGAAATTCAAGAAAACTAATTTTTTGAACAAATTATTATTGTTTTTAACTATCTTGCCTTATAATAATGCTAGATAGTTGCGGTTTTTTTCTGAAATTTGTTGACTTTGTCTACTTTTTACTTAGTGAGATCGTAATGTTAGTTGATAAACATAATTGTTTATACAATTTATTATGGTTTACAACTATTTTCTCTCTTTGAGAAATGCTAGAAAAATATTCTCTTTATTGTTTATTTATTATTTTTTTATAACTAAAAAGCCGAAGCAAAGTTAGAAATTTAAGAAAAACCCGCAAGTTTCTAGCAATGATCTAAGAGGAGATAGTATTCAACAATAATAAATTGTTCAAATAATCATGTTCGTTAACTTGCTTTATTTATCATCCCACTCTAATGATAAAATTAGGAAAAACCGCGATTTTCTATCTGTATTCTAAGAGAAAATTGCTCAAAGCAATAATAATGTATTAAAACAATGCATTTAAACATCTAATTATCAGTGAGAAGTAGTATTTTATGTATTAGAAACACTTTGTTTGAAAAAATCGCAAAAAAATCATAATTAGCGCCAGCAACTCGCAAAACCCAATTTTTCAATTATGGGCTGTTTTTGGGTCCCTATAAAACAAACATATGGGGGTGATATTTAAAAACTTATTATTTATTCGTATTCTATACCTAATTGTGAAGAGCAATGTTGAGTTTCAACTCGATGCACCTAATATTGACGATTCTGAATAAAATGTACAAAAACGTATTTTTTTCTTCTGGGAAATATGTGTTAAACTTAATGGGACAGGCGGAAACTCCGAATATCATTTTTTATTAAAGGTCGAAAAGAAATATACTTTTTCATGGATGATTTTATGCAAAATAAGCACGAAAAAGATTCACAATTAAAAACCATACATCAAACTACCTCACTTTTCGGAAAATTTAATAATCTCAATAGATTGGTTCAAAATCACCCATAAGTCTGTATATCATTTTGTTTAATGCATTTTTTTGTTGTACATTTGAACAAATTTGGGTCCCATTTTCCTGAATCTGCGGATTTCTTTTCAGAAACACATAAAAAACTAAAAAAATATTCACTAATTTTTGTTTGGACTTCTTACTTTATATCATGAAGCTTATGTTTTTAAGAAAAACCGTATTCTCATACAATTCACAGCTCCTTTTGGCTCCGTAGCTTTTGAATACCAAAAATATCCATATTTTCATATAATATGAAATAAGTCCGCGTGGACAGAGGAACCATGGGAAGAAGGTTCGTCAGAAGTCCACACTTGTTCACGAGGGGTGGGGCGGGGGTGAAGATGTAGTAAAAAATTGTCCACGTGGTATATGGATTGCCCCCTTGAGGTCATTTGAATTCTCCTGAAGTAATTTGAAATCTCCCGGAATATCTGAAGTCATTTGCATTCACATGAAGTCACGAGAATTCACGTGAAGTCACTTTAAATCTCCTCAAATATCTGAAGTCATTTGAATTCCCATGAATTCACGTGAAGTTACTTGAAATCACCTGAATTCACTTGAAGTCACTTGAATTCTCCTGAAATATCTGAAGTCATTTGAATTCACATTAAGTTATTTGAATTCACATGAAGTCACGTGAATTCCCATGAAGTCACTTGAAGTCACTTGAAGTCACATGAATTCTGCTGAAGTCGTGTGAATTCCCATGAAGTCACTTGAAGTCACTTGTAATCTCCTGAAGTCAGTGAAATCTTCTGAAGTCATCTTGAAGTCAGAAGTATGTGTATACCCAGTCGGTCGAGTTGTCAACCCCTCGAATTTTTGTGTTTCGTTAATTTTTGATAATTCAAGCGCGTTTTTAATTTTATTTGAAATCATTTTCGAACTTTCCTTAATAATAATCGAGTCGTTTACCTGAGCAAGTAAAGATGACTTAGCTGGTCGATGTTCAGATGGTACAGATGGACCGTCGATGCCCATCTTCTCTGGAATCTCACCCTCTTCAAGTATTCGCGCATTGTTGGTCGCTGGTGTGCGAGTGAAGTCTATGTTCACGTCCTCGAGTCTGTGCCGAGGTTGCTCCCTCTCATCCCAGGAGTTGTCGCGTTCGTGAATCTCGGTGGAATTTACCAATGCAACATTGGCCTTCTTCTTCCAGAATAGAGCGTGTTCCGTCTTTTCAGTTCTTCTCAAATTAGTTGACTTTTGCAAAGAATCTCGTGATCGCTTTGTTGGGATGCTCTCATCCATTTTGATTATTGGCTTCGCAATGGAGATTTTGTTTAGCGCTCTCGTCAAATCATCGACTTTACATACAATCTTTTTCACCGACGTTGAGGTGTTCGAAGTAATATCGTTTGCCGATGAATGTAGATCGACCATCTTTTGACTGAGGTTCGCACACTTTTGTGCCAAGTCGAGGATCAAGTTCAACTTTTGGTCAGTTGTCATCTCCTTGGGTGGTCACTTCTTTTCACGAAACCACAGCTTTGCATATTTTTCGCTGTCGATTAAGCATTCCAACCAGCCCACTTGCTGATTAGTTAGGAGTTTCGATGTGAGTATGTACGCCTCGCCAGACGTGAACACCAGACACGGCTGATCTCGAGTGTTTTTGGAAAGATTGATTCCCTCGTTGGGAAGCGTCTCTGCCAATTGGAATTCCTTCCAAAGAATCACCTTGATTTGTAGAAGTTTCTTTGTGGAAAATTTCGTGTTAATTAGTGAAGTCATTTATTTGTCTTACGACTCAACAAAAGAAATTCGTTCAATTTTATTTTTATGCTATTTTACTGAAATGGTCAATTTGAGATCGTATACTAGTTTGATTTATTTTATAGTGCACTGTGTACGCAGCAGGATACTCGTCCGATCAGCCTACGTAGCGACCGACACACATGCGCAAGCAAAAATATGCTCCATACGCCTTACTGACTGTATACTTCGTGCTGTATAGAACATATAGTCACACCATTAAACAAGCTCTACGTAATTAAAAAAAAATCTCACTTGCACGCGAGCCGCCGACTATTTCAGCAAACCAGGGCGCCATACCGAGCCGAGTACTGGAGGATACGCGCGCGCTTCGAGTGCTCTATGTGCATACACTATATGGTGTTATGCGTTCGCATGTACTCTCGTACGTGAAACTGAATGTTTCTCTGATCGAATATAAGCATACAGTTAATACATGTTATGCTTTTCGCAGCACAGGTTCATACGTAACACGTCTTAACAGAGGTGCTTAAGAATCAAAAATTAACGCTCGTAACCTGGCACTATCGAATTTACATGCATGATTTTACTCAAAGTCTCTCTATTGTCTGCTCTCTGTCTACACACGCATGCGCATGTTATGCGCCACTTGGTGAATCGATTTCACCAAGCAAAATCGCAACAATGCACACACCACACACCTTACACCATCCTGATGTAAAACCATCTCTAGCAGTGGAGGCATGATGTGCCCATAACCTGTTAGACCACTAGCTAGGTTAGGTAGCAGAGTAAATAAATTAACAACTGTACTTTATAGATAACTCGATTTAATTAGAAAAACTCTCGTACAAATAATCAGGTCGTTAGCTCACAAGAGAGTGCCACGCCACGTACGCAGGCGAGCTCGCGCCACCCGCTAGCATTCCCACCGTGCACATGCGCACTTCCGCAATTGATAAACGCGTATACAAGATATTAAAAATCTCTAAGTCCAACATTAATCCAAATATCCTTGGGATATCTTGCATCAAGTATAGCATGAAGAAGCCATCCAGGATAGCAAGATCAAATCTCGGTGGCGACAGACTGTCTGCTCTTACTTCTAAGATTTTAGTAAGAACAGACTTTACCGTTTTACATAATTTTCCACCCAAGTGGCACACGGACATTGGCACTGGAGTCACTGGATACGTAATTAATTTCTCGAGATCGATGTTATGGTACATTGAAATTCCCAGAATTCGTCCAAACAGATCTATCTGCATTCGAAGTTTTTGAACTTTACCAGCAATTTTTTTTCACAGCTTGTGAGGAAAAATTCATGATAACATTTCTTTTTATTTGTCTTTAAAATCTTTGAGGATCTTCGCAACATGCAGGAATAAGTTCTTTACGCAAATGATCGCCATTCATTCGTATATTCAGCAGAAAATAAGCTACAGGTTCTTCAGCTGCTCTTCATGTTGCAATGTTGAATAGAAGACTCTTTTCGATATTTGCGCTGAATGGGTTCATGTTTTTCTTCACTGTGGCCATAAATCTTTCCAAGCAGGATACGTGTTTCTTCATCTTATTCGGTTCCAGGTCTGCTGTTACCTCTTGACACTTACGCAATCCAGTTTCCTCGTACACATGAGAGATGATCATTGTCCTAATGCTATGACTTATTGCCCATCGTTGGCGAGCAGAGATTCAGTAAGTGAAATGTGAAATTCCAGTCAGTTGGTTCCCGGCATCTGCAATGTAAGTCTGCTCTATTTCCAGATCAGTAGGACCGCTGGAGAATTGTTTTCCTGTTCTTCTTACTTCAAAAGAGCCTTTCGTGAATTCTTCTATTAAACGAGGATGCGTGTCAGAGACTCTCATCAAGTTATCATGATATTTTACGAGCCAACGGGCATAATTCGGTTGATTTAGCACACAGAATACATTGCTGATGATTGGCAAGATGTATTCATACAGTTCAAAATCTGCTGCTGTAATGCTTCTGGATAGAAGTTGATAGTTATTCATCATATTGATGTACATTAGATAAAACTAAGGTGTTTTCCCTAATTCGTCTGCCAAAGTTTTATTTTTGTACTCAGAATACTGCGTGAGTAATGTAAAAAGTGGTTCATCCTAATTTACTGGCGTGAAACTCCCAGTTTCTTGAATATTTTTTAGCTGCAGTATCATATCATGAGAAACTACGATATTCTCATGTTCAAGAAATGCTTCAAAATGCAAAATCTGGAGTCCTAATGAAACTATTGGGTGCAATAGTTTGCATCGATTAAGTGTTTACCAGTGATGAATCCATTTAAAGAACCACTAGCTAATAAATTACTTTCAACCATAATATGCGTTAGAGCGCAAACATCGATAAATTTACCTATGGCTTTGAATTCAGCTAGCATGGTGTTACATTGACCCATATGAATAAAGATGTTATTGAACTTCGGCGCTTCCATACATTGAATTTAAAATGCTATTTGGCAATAGCTATTCTACGTTCAGATACGTACCCAAGTCATAGGTCAATTGTAACGTTCAAGGTCAATTAGAGGTTATTTGAAATAAACAAAGTTCTCCAAGAGGTCAGTGCAATTCCTCAAGTATTTTTCAACGGGGAATTCAATAGTGACCTTCATTTTGACCTTGAAGTTGACCTACATGGCTTTTTGAAGGTCAAATTTTTTTTTTTTTATAAATCGAAACCCCCTTTTTTCACACCTGCAATTGATAGAGCGAAAAATACTACGTTCAAGTACGTACCCAAGTCATAGGTCAATTGTAACGTTGCAGGTCAGTTAAAGGTTATTTGAAATTAACAAAGTTTTCCAAGAGGTCAGTGTAATTCCTGAAGTGAATTTCAACGAGAGATTCATTGGTGAGCTCTGTATTGATCATAGTGATGATCTTCAAGATTTTTTCAAGGTTTTTTCCAAGCAGCTTACGTTTGCGTTTAGCATTACCCAGGAACAACGACGTGGACGTAGTAAATTATGTTCGTTTTTGGGGTGCTTGATAAGCGTGAGTCCCCTTGCCTCTCACGTTCTGGGGTGCTTGATTAGCGTGAGTCCCCTCGCCTCTCACGTTTCGGGGTACTTGATTAGCGTGAGTCCCCTTGCCTCTCACGCTTCAGTGAAGATGTTCAAACTGAAAACTTTGAGCTTCTTGACAAAAAGTTATGCGATTTTAAAAATTTGTTTCCTAATATCTTCTCTTTTAGTGCCAAAGATCAACAAAAACATTCCAAACTCCGTGAAAGGAATGCAGTACTAAAAATTCAGCCGCATCGCATGTGTAAAATGCAAAGGTCTTTTATTATTCGTGGTGCTTGCCTTTGGAACAAACTACCTATAAGCATTAGAAATGCACCTACACAATTCCAGCTGGATTCCACATTTCCACTTTAGAAAACTTCTTTTTCATTACTTATTTAACACATAAAATCCTACCCTCGAAATTGGACATCGCTAACACTTGAATCCTTAATTAAAAGTATATATGACTGTGTATATAAATGCGTATTCACTTTTGAGTATGTATATTTGCGTATGTATATTTATAGTATCCTTCTATTAATAACCCACATCTAATTATGTGTATTATAGTTTAATTCTTTACTCTTGTTAAATACCTATTTTTTATTTCAATCGTCAAATCGATCGCTGTCACATTTTAATTGTAATATGTATCACCGGTACGTTATAGGGATTCTTAGTCCATTTCATAAATGAATGCGAATACAAATACAAATTTGTTATTAACCATTTCTTGATAAGACGCGTTGATTTTGTTTTGATCGTGAAAAATTACATTACAAAGAAACAAATTAAATTTATGGACAAAAAGACACAAAGTACAATGAAATGTTCAATAACAAAATTGTTTTCAAATTATATCTGTAAATTTGCTTTTAACCTTTTCTCTCACGAGAGACGTGATGAGAATGTGTTCGTTAAAGCCAAAGGAGCTTCAACAAAACAGAATTTACAATCACTAAATTTCAGTTGTCAATGATTTTACCTTTAATTTTAAAAGTCATATGCAAAAGTGTGAGCGATGTACAATAAAGAAGCACGTAGTGCAAGGTAAATAGATTATCGAGCGTCAGGCGCGAGATAAATATATTATTGAGCGCGAGGCGCGAGACCCGACAGGTGCGCGCCCTAGGCTCGCTCAAACTTGCGAGGAAAGTGAGAGTTTTATGATGAAGTGATGTACTGTTATGCAGATTCCTACTAGATTTCGCAAATTTTATGATTCTGAAGAGCCTTTTTAATGCGTTAAATGAAAATAGTATTTTCAATTTATTTCAGGTCACGTTTGACACCTCCGATTGGCTTTAAAAGGGATTGGAACTAATATTTCCGGTGCCTAATCAGGGATTCAAACAAGAGAAACAGAAACAGCATTCGTAGATACTTAAATTTTTAATACCTTCGAATGCAATCCTTCTTACCGGGTAGTGTTGTTGCTGTGGTGACTCGCTCGACTTCACTGGGCAGTATCCAGATTTTTCTTTTTAGTTATGTTCCGACTTTCTTGCCGGCCATTTGTGACCTCTTTCTGAAACCAAGTTATAGTCCAGAAGCTGGTGACATTTTTCGCCAAGTGGGAGTATAAGTCCTTGTTGGTGGCGAATATGTCTGGGAAATGACCCTTCTTCCGAAAACCGTAAATGCCAGACGACCTGCGTGGGGCGTTTGGGCACCTGAGCCAGGTGAAAGATTGGAAAATTCAAGTTATAGTATAAAAGCCAATTTTCTTATAGAATCGATAATTGATGCCCCAAGTTTATCAATATTCAATCACCAGTCCGATAGCATGGGGATAACATACTGACAGACTCGATAATTATTAATAAAAAACTTCAGATTTTCCAGTGATAGTATAAGGTCTGGCGTTTTTAATAACATGTAGAATAGTGTTCACAGCTGTAGTTCGTAAAACGACAGACCGAAATTCCGGGAATAACACCTTGAAAATTTAGTTCGAAAATGAATAATTTTCCTCGAACGTTTGGATCAGAGCGGGGACCGACGGACGTTGCCGGCATCGCCGTCGCACGTTATCCACTCCACTCAGCCTTTTCCCCTGACGCGGCTGTTTTCTCGTCCCTCGATTCCAGCACTGTCTCATACTTTCGAAGAAAATTATTCATTTTTAAACTTCATTTTCAAAGTGTTATCCGCGAAATTTCGGTGTGCCGTTTTACGAAAGCTACCTGTGAATATTATTCTTTTTGTTCTTAAAAACGCCAGACCTTATACTATTACTTGAAAATTTAGGTTTTTTCGATTAGTAATTGTCTAGTCTGGCACTATGTTATCCTCATGCTATCGATCTGGCGAATAAATAATAATAAACATGGGGTATCAATAGTCGATCCTGGAAGAAAGTTGGCTCTCATACTAACACTTAAAATTTTCCATTTTTCACCTGACTCAGGTGCCCAATTGCCTCAGGCCTGGCGTCTGGCATTTACGGGTTTTGGAAGAAGGGTCATTTCCCAGATATCCCACTTGGCGAAAAGCGTCACCAGCTCTTGAACTATAGACGGGCTACATTATTTAAGTGATATTGATTCTCAGTTCGACTTCTGACCCGTGAATTCTCAAGTCTTAATTCTTACTCTAGCGCAGTGTTCTTAAAGAAAAGTGATTCTTGAACAGTGTTCAGTGTTATGCCTTTTTAGATGATCGTAAAGTGAAGTGATAAGTGATCCATAAAAAGTGTCTAATGCTTTTCCCTTATGGATTAATTCTGAATTGAAGTGATTTTCCCGCATCGCTCGTCTTCTGGTGTTGTGAAAAGTAACAAGTCGGCCGGCATACACCTTAAGTTGCATCGGGGTCAGTCTTTCGGAGAAGGCTCGTGATCGTAGCCTCCGGAGCCAACATCGGGGCTACTTTTCGAAAACTAACTAAATGTTTTCAATGTGACATGTGTGAATTGACTCGTGGCTGGAACTCGTTTCATAGTTGCATTGCATCAAGTGAAATTATAACTAAAGTAAACTAGTAGAATGTCGAATAGCTTTCCAAAATATCGATTGTTTTACACATTTGGAATTTTAGCATTTTTATTTCATTGACTTTAAATTGAGATTAAGTTTTAACCACACTGCCCTACACTAGCCAGCATCAATTTGCTAATACTTTTTGGTCCTTCGAGTCGAATAGTGGGTCCGCAGGGAAGCTGAGCCTCATGAGTGATGGTTGAATGACGAGCTGACTTGTTGAATTGTTTTTGAGTGACACTGATCCAAGTACACGTTCTTGGCAATTGTTAAATACTGGTTGCCAAGCCGCAGTCGTTTGAGGTACAGTCTTGATATTCGTTATTTTGCATGCTGCCTCAAGTCAGGCTTGATATACTAAATGACAATGACAAATTATATTAATTTTTTTACATAATCTACATTTATCATGTAACTTAAATTTTTTCAAACTCCGAGCTCCTTCCGCCTGGATCATCATATTTTGTAAGAACCCGGATTCTCCATATGGAATCCCCTATGCTTATTATGACTGGATCATTACTAAAACTATATGTGACAAATTTGGATCTTGTGTTGAGGATTTAATACCCCGTGTTGGGATTGTGTTGCGAGACCCCTTGCCGGCCTTGCATATTTAATACCTCGTGCTGGGATTGTCTTGTGATGCCCCGTTCTGCATTTGGGCTTCAGATGCAATGAAACCGGCCTTGGGTGCCATGATTCTGACGCGAATAAGCTGCATCTGGCCTTGGGCGCCCGATGCCAGAAGGCCGACCTCAGATGCCATGATACTAATGTAACTAATCTGCATCTGGCCCTGGGCGTCAGATGTGATTCAATAGCGACTTAGAAAGTACTCAGTTGGTTATGGATGGAGTATCTACGACTCAGAATCTTACTTGTATGCAGTTCCCCGTGATGATCTGTCTCTAGGAGACATTGCTCTTCATAATGTTAACAACGCTGCTTCGATGACGATCTGTCAGATGGATCTACCTGGCAACTGATCAAGCTAACATCTTATAGGACGCATTCTGACAGCATTCGAGATCTCGGCACCTAAGTGGGATACAGATTCATTGGGCTGAACAGCAGAGTGACAAGATGACGCACCGAGTGATATTTGGTTCGAGATGCCTCACTGTTGATTTTCAGATAGTAGCCTCTGATTCTAAGTTGTCTATTAATGTGGCAACATCTCGCTTCTTCCGCAGTTTTCAGACTATGTTGTATAATATTGCTGCTTTTTGGCACTATATCTCATGGCTTCAGTGCCTAATCCGCCAAGTCAAGTACTGCTCTTTCTAGCTTGATCTTCCGGAGCGCATGGAAACAATCTCTCCTAATTAGGTATCGCTCTGTGCAGCTTCATGCTCCACGGTGAGCGGAGATAACTCTTACACTTTATTCTATTATGATATGTTCATACTTTTTTGATCGTATTTAATTCGATTTAATTCAAAGCTAAAAAAAATGAAAAAAGCAGAAGTTGAAAAATGTAACCAACAGCTACTCGAAATGGCCGGCCTAGTTTGAAAATGGTCAGACAATAAAATGCACGGCAGCTTTTAAAGAAATGTAGAAAAACAGTTCTTGTCAAAGAAGCAAACTTTTTCTTCCCTCAAATCATCCGGGCTTAATTCATGTACAAAAGGTTACATTTGAGCATGCCAGGACGGTGTAATTTCCACCTTAGTATACCGTGACCGCATATTATGTCAAGAATTTCCCAGCGATAAGTGCAAAGCGTGTCATTCACACGCTGAGTACCTAGAACACATACTATCAGGGTGTCCGATCCACGCAGGAAGGACGTATATCTATAGACATAATGCGGCTCTAAGAGTACTTTATTACCATCTTTGTCGCTCTTACGGTGTTGGTCGCGACCCTGCCCTGCTGAACGCTCCAAGGGAGATACAGTCAATTGTCCGAAGCAACAAGTTCCAAATTTTCGGGAACTACGATTTTCGGGCAGCAGTCTCCGTTGCGCACTCGAGGTCTGACATTGTTCTCCAAGACTTCGATTAACGAATAAGTGATAGAATTCTTGGCTCCGGCCGACAAAATCATCACTGCCAAGGAGAAGCAAAAGCAGGAGAAATATCAAGACCTTCATAGGGAGCTGCACAAAATATTCGGATAAACTAATTGTCTTTGTGATCGGTGCTCTCGGAGATGCGAAACTATCACTGTTTCGTAACCTCCAAGCCATAACTGCAAGCCAAAAATGTGCCGAAGCATTTTCGAGACGGATGTAGAAAGTTGTCATCCTCGGATCGCGTCGTTTCCTCAAGCGACACGAGGGTTTCGTTGGCCTGTTTTCGTAATTTCATCGTGCCACTCATCTCAAGTTCCTGCGGTGGTTGCTTGACACTTTCTTTAAATAATATATATATATATATATATATATATATATATATATATATATATATATTCGGTTTCGGTTTCAATTCATCTGTAATCAAACCAAAGGGCCTATGCCAAAGGCACCGAACGCGTCCTCGGGTCGCGGATAGAGGGTCCATGTACCAAGAGTTTCTCCTGAATATAGTTACAATAACTAATAAGCAGTCGCGTACAATTGTCCAGATGTGCCGAAAGCTGAATGGCACCTGGGCGGGGTGTCTCGAACGGCGACTCTGGCTACCGGGTGACCTCTCAGAGTATGCAGCCTTATTCTTACATGCGGGGCTCTGCAAGGATGAACGAACACTTTCCCTACCTACTCGTGGGGGAAACAATGATAACACCAAACATAGTTGTGGTAAGTACGGTTCAAAACAATCGAACGCGTGGGTCGGTCAACAATGCCGACAATGACGACCTGCTTAGTGCTAGGATACCAGTATGGCTCCTGAACGAGAAGGTTACATGGCAAGACTGCAGGCTCTGTGGTGCGAGAGATAACCAGAGCTCTCGCACTTTTCGCGTCAACGTCTGCGAAACCATGCCGAACAACTCCGAAAAAGAGACGACAGTGAGACCAACCGCGGGCAGGCATCCAATAGAGGAAGAGCGATATTTCAGGATACGGAGAAACAGTCTCTATGACCCATCTCGACTCTTCCAAGATCCTCCAGTGACTCTCGACCATTCGTCCAAACCAGAGGAGGTCGAAGCATTTTCGAGAGAAGTCTACGAAGTCCAGTATCCACTTAAAGAAGGGTGACAGAACACAAAATACCTTCAAGGAACTGTGCAATGCCCTCATAACATCTGTGGAAGAATGCCCACCTATCACTACAAAGGAGGTAAAAAGTATTAAGAGGCATGAAGAACTATTTCGATCCGGGACCAGATGGTATCTAGACTTTCTGGTGCAAGAAGTTTCCTTTAACCCACCAGCATATGGCCCGCATTTTTACCTCATATCTAAAGTCGGAAGTGCCTATTGCGGAGTGGCTGGTGGAAGGGTACATAGTACTCCTTTTCAAAATGGGCAACTTAGCTGACCTGGAGAATTACAGGTCAATCGCTGGTCTGAACACACTGTATAAGATCTTCACAGCTATCCCAAATAATAGAATTGTTCGGACAATCGTACCTCTGTGGCAAGAAATGTACGAAAAACACGGCTCAAAGAAAGGCAGTGCAGGACGTCGGGAGAACCTGCTCATTCGTAGATGTGTCTGCAAAGACGCAGCATCTTGCCAGCGCTTCCTATCGATGGCCTGGATTGATTACCGAAAATATTTCGTTTCGAACTTCCATAGACTTATCATCTGAATCCGGGGTCAAAATTTAGGAATTCCAAATGGCGGATCCAATATGATGGATTCAATATGGTAAAGTAAAATGCACAGATCACGTGCTGTGAATGAAAGTCTCTTAGAAAATCTCTTAGAAAATGAACTTTCATGATCAATATGGAATTATTTTCTTGGCACATGCCGTCGATTTTGAGCCTACCAGTAAACTGGTTAAAGGTTCATCCGCACATCGTGACGTGCATAGAGAGATTGATGCCACTTTGGAAAACCAGATTTACTATTTCATCTAGAAAACATCGTGTGACAACTTACACCGGCACCTTTCAGAGAGGTACATATCTTTCAGAGCGATATCATGAACCCACTCCTCTTTTCCCGCACATTATCGCCACTATCTCTTGTACTTTGCCATTCCGAAGGGTACTTCTGCGGCAAACCTGGAAATCGAAAGCATAAGGTCACTCATGTATTCTATATGGATGATTTCAAGGGCTGTGCTAAAAATAAAGATCAACTACACTTAGCTCTAAGGATTGTCGAAGAATACACTTAGGAGATTAGCATGGAATTTGAAGTGGAAAAATGCGCCAAGGTTTATTTTAAGCGAGGAAAATTTAATGGCATTCCTGAAGACCCTGAGCTCGTCGACAGAACCGCTATACGACACCTTAGCGCTGGAGATATCCATACATACCTGGCCGTGCCACAGAGACGCATTCAGGACGTGCCATCTATAAAGGATACTCTCCGAAGCTGATACAAACGTCTCATCTGGCAAATTTGGTCTTCCGAACTGTCGGCGAGGAACATGCTTGCCTTCCCGGTAGTACTTTATTTATTTGGAGTGGTTTCATGGACGATGGGCGAGCTGAGATCTCTTGATATCGGGTCAAGAAAGGTTATGCACATGAGCATGTCATGTCATGTCATGTGTCACGTCATGTGTCATGTGCCATATCATGTGTCAGGTGAAGTGTCATGTCAATTGTCATATCATGTGCCACGTTATGTGCCATGTTATGTGCCATGTCATGTGTCATGTGTCATGCGATGTTTCATGTGATGTGTCATGGATGTGTCATGTGATGTGACATGTAATGTGTCATGTGATGTGTCACGTCATGTGTCATGTGATGTGTCATGTGATGTGTCATGTGATGTGTCATGTGATGTCATGTGACATGTCATGTGTCTTGTCATGTGTCATGTCATGTGTCATGTTATGTGTCATGTCATGTGTCATGTCATGCCATGTCATGTGTCATATGTCATGTCATGTGTCATGTCATGTATCATGTCGAGTGTCATGTCAAGTGTCATGTCGTGCGTCATGTCATGTGTCAGGTCTTGTGTCATGTCATGTGTCATGTCATGTGTCATGTCATGTGTCATGTCATGTGCCATGTCATATGTCATGTGATGTTTCATGTGATGTGCCATGTCATGTGTCATGTCATGTGTCATATTATGTGTCATGTCATGTCATGTCATGTTTCATATCATGCGTCATGTGATGTCATGTCATGTGACATGTCATGTTATGTGTTATGTCATGTGTCATGTCATGTGTCATGTCATGTTATGTGTTATGTCATGTGTCATGTCATGTATCATGTCATAACATGTCATGTCATATGTCGTACCGTGTGTCATTTCATGAGGTTGACGGACAACTGTGCACGCGCCCATCTGTGCACGTAAGTGGCCACTTGTACAACTGTGCAAGTTGTTGGCCACAGGCACAACTGTACATCGGGACATCTGTGCACGTCTCAAATTTACCGTGCACAGATGGGACACTCCCAACTGTGCACGTCGAAATGTCGACGTGCACAGATAATAGTCTAGCAACAGTTAACGTGCAGAGATGGGAGACTCCCAACTGTGCACGTCGAAATATCGACGTGCACAGATGGTACCCTAGCAACGGTTAACGTGCACAGCTGGGAGACTCCGAACTGTGCTCGTCTCAATTTGCAAGTGTTACAACTGTGAATGGAACAACTGAGCAGTTGCCCAAGTGTGTACGTCGAGGGCTAGTGGTACAACTGTTCAGGCTCTGTGCTACTAACACAACTGTGCACGTGCACAGATGGGATACTCCCATTTGTTCACGTCGAAATTTAGACGTGCACAGATGGTACCTTAGCAACATCTCGCGTGCACAGATAGGAGACTCCCAACTGTGCACTTCTCCATCGATACGTTCGGGTTATCAAGACACAAGTCCACGTGCACAGATGGGACACTCCCAACTGTGCACGTTTAAATTAATACTATGAGAATTTCAACTGACAAGTTCACGTGCATGGATGGAATACTCTCAACTGTGCACGTGCACAGATGGGAGACTCCCAACTGCACACGTGCAAAGATGGGAGACTCCCAACTGTGCACGTCTCAATTGATACGATCCTATTATTGAATTACAAGTCCACGTGCACAGATGAAAGACTCCAGACATTGCACGACTTAATTTGTCATCCAAAAGTGCAATTTCGCAGATGGTACCTTCCCAACTGTGCGCGCCTCGATTGATACTACAATTTTTCGAATAAAAGTTCACGTGCACATATGGCACCCTCCCATCTGCACAAATCCCAATTATTACGATTAGAATTCATATGCACACAGTTGTGAGTCTCCTATATGAAGGGTCCGCGGTCTAAAACTGTTAACTGGCATTTTTTTCCAAATCTACTTTTTTGCACTTTATTCAAGTTTTTCAATATGCGGCCACTATCCTTCCAGCCGCATGTCGAAATTATAATTTTTTTATGAATTTTCAAGAAACGTGTTTAGGTATCTACAGCACTGGTCCGCGGTCTAAAAATGTGAACTACTAATGGCTGCTTAGAAGAATTTGTGTTTTCAATCCGTTTCGCTAAGCTTTCTCGTATAAAAAGACTGAGGGGACTGTGTGACTGGGTGTTTTTCATAGTGTGTGAACGTGTGAATCGAGTTTTGAAGCTGTATTCACGTCATGTTTGCCAGTGTCGCCTATACGTTGCCTCGAAAGTACACACACGACTGCCGCGCAATTGTTTACAAGCGATCGTAAACAGTGGTAAATAACTTTTTTGATTTCTACAACTAGTTTTCATTTTCAGCATTGTTTGACGGACATTTTGATATATATCACTTGTCTGTAGGTTTACCGAGAGCGCAGGAAAAATGCGAACGATGGAATAAAATCAAAACGCTCGCGCACCAATAGCGCGCTCCTGCAGATAACAGGCTAAGACCGAGGGACCCTCTTGAAGATAACATACGTACAGATTTAAACCGCTGTAAAAAGTTTAATTTCATTAGAATTGTTATAAATCTTCTGTATATTACTGGTATTGCGGTCTTCAACAAAATGAACTTGGAGCTTTGAATAAATCTTTACAATTTTCAAAATGAAAACGTTTCTTCGTCGCTGTATAAAATTTCTAAAATGTCAGTTAACAGGTTTAGATCGCGGACTCTTCATATGTGCACGCAGACTTGTAAGTTAAGAATGTTATCTTATTAATTGATACGTGCACAGTTCTGAGGGTGCCATCTGGGTACGTGGACTTACAAAAATGTCTAATCCTACTAATTGATGCGGGCACAGTTGGGAGTCTCCCAAGTATGCACGTGCACATTTGGGAGTCTCCCATCTTTGCACGTGTACAGTTGGGAGTCTGCCATCTGTGCACGTAGACAGCAGAGAGTATCCCATCCATGCATGTGGACTTGTCAGTTGAAAATCTCATAGTATCAATTTAAACGTCCACATTTGGGACGCTCCCATCTGTGCACGTGGACTTGTGTGCTCACAACCCGAACGTATCAATGGAGAAGTGCTCAGTTGGGAGTCTCCTATCTGTGCACGTGCACAGTTGGTAGTCTTCCATCTATGCACGTGAACTGTTGCTAAGGTACCATCTGTGCACGTGCACAGTTGTGACAGCGGCTCACAGCGTGCACTGTTGTACCACAGGCCCTCGACGTGCAAACTTGGACAAGTGCACTGTTGCTCCGTGCACAGTTGTACCCCTCGCAAATTTCGACGTGCACAGTTGGCAGTCTCCCATCTATGCACGTGCACAGTTGGGAGCATCCCATCTGTGCACATGGACCTACAACTTTCAAATCCAATCGTATTATTTGAGACGTGCACAGTTGGGACGCTCCCAACTGTGCACGCCGAAATATGGACGTGCAGAGATGTTACCCTAGAAACGGTTAACGTGCACAGATGGGAGCCTCCCAACTGCGCTCGTCGAAATTTAGACGTGCACAGATGGTACCCCTGGAACAGTTCACGTGCAGAGATGGGAGACTCCCAACTGTGCACGTAAAAAAGTAGACTTGCACAGATTGCCTGTGTACAGCTGTGCCTGTGGCCAATAACGTGCACTTTTGTACCAGTGGCCACCGACGTGTACAGATGAGCTCGTGCACAGTTGCTCCATGCAAAGTTGTACCCTTCCCATTTCATGACATGACATGATATGATTTTTTTTTACATGAAAATATATTTTCTAAGATGAAATATCTCCTATCACTGACTTGTCTTGTGAATTTGCACCGTTGACATTCACAACTTTCTGCAAATTTAAAATCACACGGCTTCAGCTTTTTTGCGGACACACTCTCGTCAACGGCACATGTACGCTTAAACTCTTAAAGCACGCTGCTGATTGGTTGAGTTTTAAACCTCTGTAACTCCTTAATTAGGCTTCTAATTAATTTTTGGTATAAGCCATTTTCGATTCAGTGTTAGAAAGTCCCGAAAGTGTACGGACTCAGTGCATGGCTCCTAAAAGCAATAGAAATAATATATGCAGGTTGCCAAGCGATTGTGAAAGTAAAGGGGCAACTGAGTGACTGTTTCGATATTAGAAAAGGTGTTAGAAAAGGATGCATTATGTCCTCCTGGATGTTTATTATATCCATGGATAAGCGTCTAATAATGGCTCTCTTCGACGAAGAAGTTGTGAATATCGAAACAGTGAATGTGCGTGGGTTATTGTTTACGGACGATAAGTTTTTCACGACAGAATCAGTCGAAGGCTTGCAGCTATTGCCTTAGACGATGAGAAGATAAAACAAATTGATGAATGCGTGAACCTCTCAAAGATAGGGGTCGCAAGTGTCGATTGTATAGTTTTGTGTAGAAAAACAAAATTGATTTCGACCAAACCTACTGGGAAAGTTTCCTCATGATGATAGATGACTAACGTAATTTTCTCAAAAAAAAAAAAAAAAAAAAAATTAAGAGGGTGAACCACCCGTACATAGTTTTAAAGTTATGCTGAAAATGGCTAAATTCACATGAAAAAAATTGAAAAAAATATATTTTGCACTTGAGACCAAAATAAAGTTGACGTGTTACGCAAAAAAAATTGGTAAAAAAATTAATGGGGGTAGCTACCCCTAGACACTTTTTATTTTATGTCTATGATAATATATACTTTTCATACACAAAAAAATTGGGAAATTATTTTTATAACGAAGGAAGTGAAATAGAGTCCATCCAAAATAAATAAAAAAATACGCGGGTGTGAACCACCCCTACATATTTTTAAAGTTGTGCTGAAAATTGCTAAATTCACAGGAAAAAATTTACAAAAAATATATTTTGCACTTAAGACCAAAATAAAGTTGACGTGTTTCGCAATAAAAATTTGTAAACAAATTAATGGGGTAGCTACCCTTAAACACTTTTTATTTTGTGTCCATGATAATATATAGATTCCATACTCAAAAGAAATTGGGAAATCATTTTTATAACGAAGGAAGTAAAATAGATGCTATCCAACATTGATAAAAAAATTGCGCAGGGGTGAACCACCCCTACATGTTTTTAAAGTTGAGCTGAAAATTGCTAAATTCACAGGCGAAAATTTGGAAAAAATATATTTTGCATTTGTGAAGAAAATAAAGTTGACGTATTTTACACAAAAAATTTCAAAAAATAAATGAGGGTAGCCACCCCCAAATACTTCTTATTTTATGTCTACGATAATATATACTTTCCATACGCAAGAGAAATTGGGAAATTATTTTTATAACAAAGGAAGTAAAATAGAGTCAAGTCAACATGAATAAAAAAATTACGCAGGGGTAAACCACCCCTCAATATTTATAAATTTGCTGGAAATTGCTAAATTCATAGGAGAAAATTTAAAAATATATATATTTTGCACTGTGGACAAAAATAAAGTTGACGTGTTTCGCCAAAAGAAATAAAAAAAATTAATGGGGGTAGCTACCCCTAACCACTTTTTAGTTGGTGTCTATGATAATATATACTTTCCATACACACTGTAACATATCAGATTGTACGAACATCGCTGTAATTCGATGTTCGTGGTGTAAGAAATCATTATGTTTTAAACATTTTTTTGACGAATATCATTATTGTTCAAAGTTTGAACAATAAATCTTCGATATACTGTGTGCAACAGGTACTTTCTTCGGATTTTTCTTGCTAGATGCAAGTCTTATTTTGCAATTTTCTACATAATTGGGGGGGGGGGGTGGTTTACCCCCGCGTAATTTTTTATTCAGGTTGGATGGGCTCTATTTTACTTCCTTCGTTATAAAACTAATTTCCCAATTTTTTTGTGTATGGAAAGTATGTATTATCATATACACAAAATAAAACGTTTTTAGGGATAGCTACCCCCATTCATCAGAAAAAATTTTTTTTGCGAAACAAGTGATTTTTATTTTTATGTCAAGTGCAAAATATATTTTTTTCCAATTTTTTCCTGTGAATTTAGCAATTTTCAGTACAACTTTAAAAATATGTAGGGGTGGTTCACCCCCACGTACTTTTTTTATTCATGTTGGATGGACTCTATTTCACTTCCTTCGTTATAAAAATAATTTCCCAATTTTTTTTGCGTATGAAAAGTATATATTATCATAGACATAAAATAAAAAGTGTTTTGAGGTAGCTACCCCCATCAATTTCTTTACCAATTTTATTTTGCGAAACACGTCAACATTTTTGGTCTCAAGTGCAAAACATATATTTTTTAAATTTTTTCCTGTGAATTTAGCAATTTTCAGCACAACTTTAAAAATATGTAGGGGTGGTTCACCCCTGCGCAATTTTTTTATTAATGTTGGATAAAGTCTATTTTACTTCCTTCGTTATAAAAATGATTTCCCAATTTTTTTTGTGTATGAAAAGTATATATTATCATAGACATAAAATAAAAAGTGTCTAGGGGTAGCTAACCCCATTAATTTTTTCACCAATTTTTTTTTGCGAAACACATCAACTTTATTTTTGTCTCAAGTGCAAAATATTTATTTTTTAAAATTTTTTCCTGTGAATTTAGCAATTTTCAGCACAATTTCAAAAATATGTAGGGGTGGTTTACACCCGCGTAATTTTTTTGTTCATGTTGGATGGACTCTATTTCACTTCCTTCGTTATAAGAATAATTTCTCAATTTTTTTGTGTATGAAAAGTATATTGCCAACGGCAATACCACGCTGAAAACACCAGTTCCCGTAAGATCACTGAAGTTAAGCAGCGTTGGGCGCGGTTAGTACTTGGATGGGTGACCGTTCGGGGAATGCTGCGTGGTGTTGGCCCGTCGTGGGTGTGGTGGACCCACACTGGTAGTATTTATCCACCTAGAAACACTACCCGAATCGGGTAGTGAGGCAATGAACTTTCGAGTTCGAAATGCTGATCAATTTTTTATTTTATGAAAAGTATGTATTATCATAGCCAAATAATAAAAAGTGTTTTGGGGTAGCTACCCCCATTAATTTTTTTACCAATTTTTTTTGCGAAACACGTCAACTTTATTTTGGTCTCAAGTGCAAAATATATTTTTTTCAAATTTTTTCCTGTGAATTTAGCAATTTTCAGCACAATTTTAAAACTATGTGGGGGTGGTCCACCCCCTTAATTTTTTTTTTGAGAAAATTACGTTAGTCATCTTTCATCATGAGGAAAATTTCCCAGTAGTTTGGTCGGAATCAATTTTGTTTTTCTACACAAAACTATACAATTGACACTTGTGACCCCTATCTTTGAGGGGTTGTTTCACCCCCTTAAAATATTTTTCCGCAGATGAAAAAAATACGTGTCACTTAGTTTTTTGAGTACTACAACATATATTAGGGAGAATCAAATCGGCGAGGGACACCTGGAGTACCTTCCTTGTTAGAATTTCGTTGACACGCAGGGATGCTTTCAAGGTTATCAACCAGTAAAAGCTTGACACCTCCAAGAGCACCGATGATCAGGATGGTGCGGTTTCTCTCATTCTCGTCAATTGACTCTATTTCCCTAGGTGCGTTTGACAGATTGGTGTCAGGGCTGATGCCGCAAGAGTGGCAGAGATGGTAATGAAGTACACTTAGTGCCGCATTGTGCCTATGGATGTACGTCTTTCCCGCATGAGTTGGACAAGTAGATAGTATGTATCCTGGGCGCGCGGGCTGTGCATGACACGCTCTGCAGCTATCATCGGCAATGTGTTGGCTTAAAAGGTGGCAACGGTATGCTAAAGTTGATATGGCACCATCTTGACACGCCAAAATGTCGAGAAGCTGTTCACAGAAGTTTTTCTCCTGTGTTGTCTTGATCTGGGCCCTCAGGAGTGAGTAATCAAGATGAATAATGTTTTATTCATTTTTCTCACCCCTGATATTAAATTCAAGGCAAGTGTTTCAGCAGCCTCCTCCGCTGCTTTGTACAGAAACGTTCTTTTGGCCTCTTCTCTGCGTTTACTGCCCATTCTAAGAAGAGGATCTGGTACATTTGTGACTATATGTGCTGTGTCCAGAACAATCCTGTTGTGAAGACATTTAAGATTCAGTATTCCGCGTCCATCTTGATGGCGTGCGATTCAAAGCCGCGTAATGGGAGACTTAAGGTGTCTGCTTTTGTTCATGTGCATAACCTTTCGTGACCTGATATCGAGGAATCTGAGCTTGTCCTTTATTCATGGAACGCACGAGCTCACGGCCGTCGACATCGCCACGAGTAAGTAGATAGCGGGTACTTTGGGAAATTTGGAGTGAGGGGTCTATTGTGGCTAGTACTTTAGGACATTTCGAGTGGGTGTTTGCCGGGGCTGGTACTTTGGGTTTGGATAAGGAGTTCGCCTGAGCCTGGCGCTCTGGGAAATTTAGAGTAGGGCGTTCGCTGGGGCTGATACTGTTGGAAATTTAAAGTGGGGGTTAACCAGGGCCTGCCACTCTAGAAAATTTAAAGTGGGGGTGTTCACCGGAGATGGTGCTTAGGAAAATTTGTAGTGAGGGTTCGCCGGGGTTGTTACATTAGGAAATTTAGTGCGGGGGGTCTACTGGGACAGGTATTCTGGGAAATTGAGGCTAAAGAGCTGTAATCATATACATAATAAGGGTTAAAATAAACAAAAAATACACAAAAGTAACTACTGCGTATGCCAGAAATATCAGCGTTTATTCATCATGTACTATGGTCAGTGCTTTGGAAATTTTGGAGAAAGGTCCTTGTTGTTCATTCTGATATATCTAAACTATTTAAGCGAAAGAATGATACTTAAAATTATTGTTGGGTTTGTTATTGTTTGCATTTGACATTAACGATCAAATTACTTTGTCACATAAGAAATAGGTCAGATTGAAAATGCGGGGATGCGACACGGTTCACGGTCGAGTGCCAGTTCACGTACAGTTATAACGCTTTGCCCAGCCCCATCTGATATGAAACTGGGAGTGACGTCATAAGAAGTGGCTTAGGTTAAGGTAAGAAATATTCTTAAACAAATAATTACCTCTCTGGCGCCAGACACCCTTCTGATGTCACCAGACGAAATATGTTCGCAACAGGAATAAAATTCAAATGTAAACAATCTGAAAGTTAAATCCCTATATCTCAAGTAAACACCTTAGATCAAGGTAGAGGGATTTCCTGAGGGCGAGAAACGTTATCGACCATTATTTATGATAGCAACAAAAATTAATTAAAATTTATTATAAGTGAGTATAAGAGTTCAAGAAATTTATTACGGGTCAAACAGTGCGACCAAAACGCGTCTGAAGGGCGTGGCCCAACCAGTCATACTTTTGACACAAATTGTAAAAAATTTCAATATTTAACACGGAAAAATTCTTAACTCCGAGCGAAATCATCGGAAACAAAAGAAAAGAAACTTACCCTCTATTGCACGGAATCTGCTTAATCTAAAATAAGGAAAGAAAAACGTTACAACCTCGAGTACTCGCTTCATGAAATTCGCGTGAATCAAATTACCCATCACAAATCGAATTACTCAGAAAATGAACACTTCCAAGGTTCTTTTTACGGCACGGCAAAAATCTCCACCTCTGTGGACAGTATGGATGATCAACACGAACTGTCCTTCCTGCCTGCGTCGCCTGGCCACCCTCTCTCTTGTTTTTCGTTGATCGCCGACTCCGCCTGCTGGTGGTTGTGTACCAGTCACAACCTGGTGACTGGCGCGTTGGTAGTGGCAGCGATGACCGCCCGTTCGTTATGAACGGTGTTGAGTCTGATATTGAATTGACATTCTTCAGTTAATTCGTTGGTAATCAACTACGGATGACATAGGTTGAAGACCGCGTCGGCGTGTGTTTCCAGAGTCGACCCATGGACTGTGAGTGTGTAGCTGGTGGTGACAGCATCGTATCGTCTGCTGACCAGTGAGTGGCGATCTCCAAGGTTGTGTGCGAGAGAAAAATATGTTCGCGGTATTTTCAGCGAAACTGTAGGTACTCCGAAAGTTTTGATTTGATCTGGGATTTAGGGTCTCTCCGAAACAAAGGTAGGACGTCTGATCCCTACGTGCAGTAAGTTATCTAACCACAACCTAAAATTGACATTTTACGTGTGGAGTCCTTCTCCTAGAACGAATGAGCTGTTAACAAAAGAAAAATTTATTCCATTTACACTCATTCAACACACTACAATTTTTCTATACTCATTCCTTAATTGAGCAGGTTTTTGAGTTCGCGTTGGCCATGGAATGTATCGCGGTTTAAATCTTTCAATGATATTAATTAAGTCTAGTGAGCATCCTTGACGAGTGGCCAGCCACGATGTTACTACACACCCTCCCAGACTGACGAGCGGGATTCGAAAACCAGCAAGCGTCAGGAATCCGACAGCTAAGTCATATCTTAAGTCTGATTACAATCTGAAGCTTCGTTAAATTAGTCGTTATTGGACTGAATTTCGTGTCTGAGTGTTTTAGAAGTAAATAACAAAAGAAGGAGATGGAACAGAACTCGAATAAGCAACTTTTTTCATGTATACACTAAAAAATTATAATATTTGGCAGCAAATAGACATAACCTAGCATGACAGTAATAATGACTAGGAAGAAATTTGTATGATTATGGTTTGCTATCTACCAGACCCGTTAACAAGAAAGTATTGCTGTATTTTAAAGTTACTCTAGAGTTGATAAATCCTGGTTCAGAAAAACTGGTGCAACTTTGAGTCAATAGATGCAATTAAACCATATAGACAATTAATAAATAAATGTCTTATCGGACTATAGTCCTATAAGGAATACTCTCAACTAAAATTTGAGCTTGAACGGCGATAAAAGAGCTTACGACTAACTATATAACCTAACGAATAAATGAAACTGAAACCCAGATGGCAAGAAATGCTTACAACTAACTATGAATCCTAACAACTAAACGGAAAAAGCTTACAAAATTAATAGCGACAATTAGAGCCACCTCAGGATGACATCGGTCAAGGCCTGGATGATCGGGTGATCGGCATCCAAAATCGCTTCTCTTGGTTGAGCGGGTGCGGGGACCCCGGCGTCGTCTCCGAGAGGGGGTATTACCTGGCGAAGGACCTCAGGCAGGACAAGTGGTTGATGGACAGGCACAGAGTCTGAGCCGGTTTACCGCACGGAAGGCAGAATATCCCTATCGGGACAGAGCACGCCTGATAAGGGTGCCTCAATAGGTGGAAATTCCAACAGCCGTTCTCCAGTGATGGCATTAGCAAGAGTAGGAATGCTGCGTCATACACGAACTACACGTCATACTCTAACTGTGCTCCTGTCGCGGAGTAACTGGAGGACGGCAACTCTAGCAAGGCCGAAATCTGCGTATGTATGGTATCTTGGCGGGAGGCGACGGTTTCCCATAGTATTCTAATGGGCAAGAGGGATTTTCCATGCCTACCGAGGCTCCCGGCTCACGTCTCCCGACTTCGATGTTCCTGTCCAGCTCCCAGCACTGGATCCCAATCTCTACCGTTGCTTTAGATACGGGGGAGGATTCTGAAGGTACCCTACTTGCTCTGTTTAAGCCGACTACTGCGGCGGGGTCCTTCCTCCTCCTTCTTCGCCCCTTTGACTTGGTGGCGATTAGGGTCCTGGGGATGGCTCCCTTAGATTTCTCTGGGTCTACCCGGGCAGTGACGGCGGACGAGTTGGGCGATCGGGACCCCGATGGTTCGCCTCCTGGGTCTCCGGCGCGTCCTATCTCCTTGCTGCTCTTTTGAGCTTCGGTGATGATTTTGGGGGTTACCGTCCTTTGGGGGTCTTCCTCTTCTTCTTTTAGGGGGATTCGCTGCAGCTAAATCTTACTCCGAAGGTAAGAGATTTACAAGACATTTTGCAAGATGATAAAGTTTGTCAGTCTGACGTAGAAAGCCAGAACGAAAACGATGATATGCCAGGTATCTATCAAACATGTGAGAGTTTAGACAATACAGAATTATCGGATGATGATGAAGAAAGAGTTCGACGTGAGAGGCTAGGGGAACTTACACAGAGAGCACCTCGAACACCACAATGTATATAATTGAAAATGAAACAAAAAGAACAACACTGAAAACGAATTAGAATTTAAAAAAAAAACTTTAGTAATTAAAAATTAAATACATTTTTATGACCCAAGTGTTTTATTTTATGTACGAAATTTTTGTTTTGAATATTTTTTAACACTTTCGTCTTCCATAATGGATCCGCCAAATGATTTTTAAAATTTTGACTGCACATTCCAAAACTGTACCCCTAAAAATCCCCTATATACAACGTTTCAAGTAGATCTAATCATTCTTTGAAATACTCGTCCACAATATTGGATCTGCAAATTTTTTTGAAATTATGACTCCTCTGCCATACCGCTATCCTTTTCTAATTTCTCGTAAGAAGCGGGAAAGCACACCTTTTCCTGTCACGCTACTGGGGCGGATCATAGGAATAGTTTAAGTCGCTGAGCCTTTCCAGTCTTTGGTGGGTCGGTGAATGAACACATCTGTGACTGGTCACGGAAATTGTTCAGGTAATAAGCTAACAAACCGTGTCCAGTTTCTTGTTAGGAGAGTAGAGGAGAAATTCTCCCTGTAAGGGGTCACAGAAATTTCATAGGTCACACCACTGGCACTTTCGAACGTTCTATTTGAGCTGGTCACGGAAATTGTTCAGGTAAAGAGCTAACAAACCCTGTCCAATTTCTCCTAAGGAGAGTAGAGGAGGAAGTCTCACTGTGACTGGTCACAGAATTCGGATAGGTTTAAAAAAAGGTTTAGATCCCACGACTAATTCTTTCCATTCGCGCATGGGGTGGGCACCACTGTGACTTGTCACAGAAATAGCTCAGGTCACAACGCTTCTTCTTTTCAATGTCTCATAGGTTGTGGGAATCGATTCCTGTGACCTGTTACGCAAATAGTTTAAATCACACCGCTCCCCCTTCCCTTGTGTTTTAAGAAAGGCTACCCTGTAACCGATCACAACAGTTTAGGTCAGACTGCTAACTCTTTCCATTGTATCGAGGGCTCAGGTCACAACGCTTCTTCTTTTCAATGTCTCATAGGTTGTGGGAATCGATTCCTGTGACCTGTCACGCAAATAGGTTAAATCACACCGCTCCCCCTTCCCTTGTGATTTAAGAAAGGCTACCCTGTAACCGATCACGGAAACAGTTTAGATCACATCACTAATCATTTCCAATGTCTCCCAGTTGACGGAAACGCTTCCCTCGGACTGGTCAAAGAAATAGTTTAGGTCACACCGGTATCCCGTTCCGATGACTTTTGGGCGGGAAAGCACATAGCTGTCACAGAAATTGCTTAGTTCTTACCGCTAAGCCTTTCCAATGTATCGAGTGGCCGCAAAGGTACGCCCTGTGAAGGGTCATAGAATGTGTTTAGGTTACACCGATGCTCCTCTTCAATGTCTCAGGGGTGGGGGTTCTATGGCTGGCCACAGGAGTAGTTAAGGTGACATCGCAATTCCTTTCCAAATTGTTCATGTGACTCCATCAACCACAACTAACCCTTTCCAATGTATTGCGTTGGCGGAAAGGCACCACTTTGACGGGTCACAGAAATAGTTCAGGTCACACCGCTACCACTTCTCAATGTCGCATGGGGTGTGGGAAGGCACCCCAGTGACCGTTCACGAAAATTACATAGGTCACACAGCTAACCCATTCCAATTCTCGCGGGTGGGAGAAAGGACACAACTGTGACTAGTTACACAAATTGTTCAGGTCACACTGCTAACCCATTTCAAGGTATCATGTGGGCAAGGAGGCTTCTCTGTAAAGGGTCGCAAGAATAACTCATGTCACATAGCTGAACCTTTTCAATTAATCGAGTAGGTGGGATGGCACCACTGTGACGAGTCAAAAAAATTAGGTCGGTCACACCGCTAACCCTCTCTAATGTATACTGTTCGCGGGAAGGCGCTTCTGAAGCTGGTCATCAAAATAGTTAAGGTCACACCGCTTAAGTCTTTTGAATGTCTCGTCGGGATGACAAAGCACTCCAGAGACTGGTCGCAGAAATTGCTTAGGTCAAACCACTACCCCTTTCCAATGACCGGTCAGGGAAATAGTTTAGATCACACCATTCCTGTCGCTGGTGACTGAAAAATTTATGGTCACAGAGGTAACTCTTTCCAAAGTATCGTGTAGGCGGGAAGGCTCTCCTGTGATGGTCCACAGAAACCGTCACACAGCTATCCCTCACCAATGCTTCGTTAGGGGCGGGCAAGCACACCTATGCCTGTCGCAGAAATTGCTTAGGATATACCGCTAACCCTTTCCAATGTATCAATTGGGCGGGAAGGTACTCCTATGAGTGATCACAGAAATAGTTCAGGTAACATTGCGAACCCTTTTCAGTGTCTCGTAAGGAGGGTGAAGTAGGGAGTTTTCGTGTGACTAGCCAGAGAAATTGTTGAGGACACACCTGTGACTGGTCACAGAAGTTGTTCACGTAACACCGCTAAGCTAAAGTATCGTGTGGGCTGGAAGGCTCCCAACTAACGGATCACAGAAATAGTTTCGCTCACATTGCTCATCTTTTTCAGTGTATCGTGTGGGCAGGAAGGCACGCCTGTAACTGGTCACAGAAATAGTTTGAGTAACACTGGAAACCTTTCCCAATGACTCGTTTAGGGGGCTGCGAGAAGACAACCCTGTGACTGGTCACAGAAAGTGTTTTTGTTTTGAACGTGCCTAATTCCGTGAAAAAATTCAAATTTATAGATAAACAACGCAAAATATGTTCCATGTTGCAACGGCCAAGTTTTTTTACTTAAAATGACCTGCAAAATTGCCCTGCGCCATTTTTTGATAGCACCTTGAGATTGCCAACGTTCACATCAATTTTCTCGAACCGGGATAACTTTTCGCAATCTAACTTTTCCGATCCCAATTCAGCAACATTTCATCTTACGCGTGGACCTTTGGTTCTTCTTTAAACAGTGATTTCCATTTCACGGAATGCTTTTTCTTTCTCATGAAAAAATCCCATTTTGTGGTTACGCTACTGAAAAAACCGGCATTGTATCCGACGTTGTAACCTATTAGGACCCAGCGTCGGAACTGTAGTCGGAACCCGCGCCGGATCCGGTGTTGGAAACGATGCTGGAAGTGTTGTCGGAATTTGGGACTGGATCCGACACCGGATCCTAATATTCAGATTTTTAAACAAACTTTTAGAGGTAGCTAACATCAAATTTACGTGAAAATTGAGATTCTCGTAGTTTACATTTTTTTTAATATGCGTAATAGTTTTAGAGAAATATCTTGTAAATAAAAATTGTAGCTAAGACAAAGAGGAAAACTCTCATTTTGTGTCCGATTTGAAAAAAAAATTATTTGGTGCTGGTTGAGGTCAAATTTTTTTTAACAAGGCTTTGAACAGTTTCTCCAATACCGAAATCTGATGAGATAACAATATACATAAATACGAGGCTGAAAGAATAATTTATTTTATATGAAATAATAATTTTTTTTTATTTTCTTATAATAAGAACAAACAGACATTCGAACAATTTGCACTTTTCTTATTAGGGAAAATGTTGGAATGTGGGAATTAGTAACAACTTGAGTGTCTAGAAAAGTTTAATTTAGCCCAAGATTAGTAAAAAAATTACTAATTCGATTAGTTAAGATATTTCTTAATTTAAAAGTGGAAAACTAATCGCTTCGTAAAAATAAAAATTATTGAGAGCTGTATATAATAATTTTTAAAAAGTCATAAACACAGAAAACGTGAAAAATAGAGAAGTTTAAATAAACGAGGCGATATTGTTACATTTTTAACTCTATTGAAACAATAAAAAGACCATATCGCGAAATTGTTGACGTAACCTAGTCTGTTTGTACCGATGTAAATTGCAAATGGTTTATCCTAGAAAAAAAGTGCAAGAAACAAAGTTTTATTCTTGCTCAGAGATGCTAAAAATAATGTTATCATTTTTTTTGTTCATGAATCATGAAATTGTTTGAAAAAATTTCAACAAAAACTGACTAGGATTTTTTTTAAACAACCTAGATATTCGTAATCAAGGGGCTGTTTTTGATTTTTTAAACTTTTTACTCCATATACTTACATTGCTTTTTTATCAACTCTCAGTCATAAAGAAGCAATTAAAATCATTATTAACGATTTTAGTTTCTTATTTTTCCTGATGCCAAGGTTTTAAATTTGTCATCATATCTATTATATATTTTTCACGTATTGTATGCGGAATGTCCCAGAAGTGTAGCAAATTCTAAAAAATTTTTAGTAATACAATTATGTCCCTATATTTCTCTAAAGACATAATGCGGCTCTCAGAGTACTTTATTATCATCTTTTTCGCTCTTACGGTGTTGGCCGTGACCCTGCTCTGTAACGAACGCTCCGAGGGAGATAGAGTCAATTATGCAAAACGAGAAGTGACAAATTTTCTGGAACTACGATTTTCGGACAGCAGTCTACATTGCAAACTCGAGGCCTGACATCGTTCTCCAAGACTTCGAGAAACGAACTATGTTGGTCATCGAATTCCCGTCTCCGGCCGACTACAACATCACTGCCAAGGAGAAGAAAAAGGAGGAGAGGTACCATGAACTTAGAAGGGAACTGCAACGATCGTACCCCAAATATTCAGTTAGAGTAATGGTCCTTGGGATCGGTGCTCTCGGATGGGCGAAACTGTCACTGGTTCGTAACCCTGAAACCATACCCGCGTGCCAAAAATAAGACAAAGCACTTGCGAGGTGGATGTAGAAAGCTGTCATCCTTGGATTTCGCCGTGCTCTGTGGTCACCAAATGTTCGTATTGAGTTAATACCTATTTCATAATTAAGGGCAAATTTAAGGCTCATTTATTTCCCTATTGTCAAATTTAATGATCAACTATTTTTTTAACCAGGGGTTAGTCTAGCTTAACGTTAAGCTGACGGAACCACGCGTGAAAATATAATAATAATAAATCTTTATTGAGTGCGCAACAAGAAGAATATGTACATGGTAGTCAGAGTTAACATAAGAACCCTAAGGGCGAGGTACAGCTTAAAGCTGCTTTCAAACCTAGCCCTCTGTATCTTATTTAAACTATAAGTAAACGACGCTTAAAAACTAGGGCTTCAATATATAGTTTTCGAGATCATAGCAGGGATAGATAGAAACTGATTGTGGTACCATAATGCGAAATACTCTAGAACTTATATTAAAATACGGTACCTTAAGATAAAAGAAGACAAGAATCAAATTACTTATTATAAAGAAACAAATCATATTGCCGTGCGAAGGCGTTCAGTTGTTTCCTTTCTCACAGTGGGGATGGAGTAAGAAGCCAGCGGGTTTTTTAAGCTATGTACCAGGCGCGGAGCAGCGTAGGAAAAAATGGATTCCTCTTTCGATGTGTTCGCTCGAGGGACATATAGCTTGCCATCGGATCTGTACTTCATTTTCAGCCAGCCAGATTCTTGCGAGGCGGGTGTAATATGGTCTTATTTCCTAATTCCATATGTGAATCTGCGGCAAGCATTTTGTACATCTGTATCCTCTCTCTTAGATTGGCATTGAGGCAAGGGCCATATGTCGTATACGCATATTTCAAAATGGAAAGTACCAATGACTGAAAAAGCAACAGTTTTACCCTGAGTGGAAGGGAGCGACAGAGAGGATACAATTTTCTTAAACGCAGATTCGCCGCTTTGATTTTAGTGGTTACATGATTCTCGAAACTCTATCTGGTTTGCATTTTAAGACCTAGGTTTTTCGCTGGAACTACGATGGACAGCAAGGATCCGCCTATCTCAAAGTTGGGCAAGCGAGCATCTTTAAAGTTGCCTATAGGAAGAATAACGGATTTAGCAGGGTTAATAACAAGAGCTCGCTCTTCAGCTCACCTCGCGATGAATTTCAAAGCCAAAGACAACACTGCGGTACTGACATCTAGATTGTCCAGTTTACAGCGGACATATACCGGCATGTTGCCCGCATACATATGGATCGTGGCTTTCAATTTGATTTCCGAACAATCCAGTGACCGGCCTATCTCGTCTGATACATGGAGCAGGGTTGTAGCCGCCGAGAAACCTTTCCTGAAACCGGACTGGTGATTTGAGAGGATCCCATTATTGCTTATGTATGGAGAGAGCAGCTGAAGGCAAATTTTTTCCAGAATCTTTGACAGGTAAGGAAGAATAGTAATCGGGCGTAAATCCTAGTAGGAAGTTGGTCCATCACATCTTGGAAGAGGGCAGACGATGCCCACCTTCCACGCTGTAGGGAATATCCCTGTCCTCAGAGAGGAGTTGAAAATTTCGAGTAAAGCAGGCAAGCAAGAGGGGACACAGAGGGGAATCGTGGAACTATTTAAACCGTCCGAACCGGTAGCCGTAGATTTAATTGATTGAATCGCTGCATACAACTGACCGAGGTCAACCTCGTGGAATTGGGAAGGCTGGCGTTTACTTACTTCGGCTGCTTCTAGGAGATCTTGGATTATTTTGACAGATGCCGTTGCTGGAGGGAGCGTATCAAGGAGGAAGTTGTTGATCCCCGTTGGATCAAGGGCAAGGTCCCCCCAGGAGCATATTCCCTGCCCAGACCAGACTCCCGCTTGATTATCCATTTCCCAAATTCGCTTAAATGAGGGCCTTTCCGGGAAGCTAGACGGTCTGTTCTGTCCCTTCGCCATTTGGATCGTGATCCGTCCCTGGCTCGCGACATCTTTTTGACTGCATTTGAGAACCACGGAGGTTTGGGTCTGGCAATTCTGAATTTCCGAAGTGGGCAAAAGGAGTCTATCAAAGATGGGACAGTTCGAGAGAAGCAGTACACCTTGTCGTCCACCGTTTCAGCCATTTGTACATTGTCCCAATTCGCCGCTCTTGCCGCCCTATCGAACATATCTACATCTACTCTTTTGAAATCCCTCTCAAAGCGGAATATACCCAGCCTGTAGACTGTCCCCATATCTAAAATGCAGAAAACCATATCGTGATCAAACGGTTTCGACAATTTAATGACACCAGAATCCGAAGACTGTAATTTTTCACTTATAAATATTAGATCGATTGCTGAAGAGGAATTATCCGCAGTACGTGTAGGTTCGTCGATAATCTGATTTAGGGCAAAAGAGCGAGTGAGATCACTAAGCTTCCCCCAACGTGGCTGGTCCGTGCAAGAGACATTGATATTGAAATCTCCTGCACATAATATATAGTCCGATGCACCACTCGCAAGAATCAGCACGTCCTCCAAATCGTCGTCCCAAACAGCATTCGACTTCGAACTCCTGAAGACAGCTACGAAACCAATTTTTATTTTTTTCAGATGCGTTATTATTGCGCAGATGTCTACAGGGGTATCCTCTGTCAAACGCCCCCTAAGAGGCATCGAATCATCGACCAACAAGTCGAAGCGCTGGTCGTCTCTAATATATATAAGTACGCCTCCCCCTCTACGAGCAACAAGGCTCCTTCGGTCCGCTCGTATCACATTGAAGAAATTAATCGCCACCGCTGAACTGGGAATTTCTTTATGGAGCCACGACACGGACATAGCTATAATATTTAAATTATGTATGTAAATTAGGTCTACAATATAATTCAACTTTGGTAAAAGAGATCTAGCTTTAATATATGCTACACGTAATGATCGCGAATTAGAATTATTAGCTGACGTTTGTTTAAGACCCGGAGGTGATACATCAAAAACAGTGGCCGAAGAACTAAGAGGATTAACAGAGAAAGACGTCCGTACCAAAGGGAGCCCTAAACTACTGCTATTAGAGTCGCACGAGTTGCTGAACGTTGTGGCACGAACGTTGTGGTGAAGAGCCAGTGGTGTCTGAAAGTCTAAGCTAAGTGTAGTGTTGCGACGAAGAATCAGGCACATAGCCATTAGTTGGCTGGTTTAAGGAGGCAAGTCAGGACTGAGCTGACGTCGATGCTGAGCTGAAGTGAGTTTTCAAAAAATAGTCAAGTTTCGCACCTCTGGGACCTCCACTGGTTTAAATGAAGCATCCTTTACGTCTGATCCCGGCTGATTTCCTGAAGATCCATGCCTTGCGTCGAGCTTTTCATAACGTGTCTTTTCTTTGACTGAATTCAGGCGTAAGTAACAATCCATTAATTTGTTTGGGTTTACGTGTACTGCCCCTTCCTTCAAGTTAGAATCAATTTCGTGAACCGTTACTGATTTTTTGTTTCTTATCTTGGAGGAGATCAGGTCTGAGCGAGCCCTAGCTCGAAATCTTAAAGACGTCTTAAATGTCCCCCTTAAGCAATCTGGAGCCGGTCAAACCCCCAATTTTCTCTACAATACTCGTGAGATCATCGCGAGCAGACATTGGAAAACCCGTAATAATTACCTCTTTGTCTCTGATCGTATCTTCCAAGCGGATAATCCTTTCTCCATGTAAAACTTCGATATCTTCGATGGCTGCTTTCTGAGCGGAATTATCTTTAGCTAGCTGCTCTTGTGAAGCTTCAACTTTGGATATTTGGAAATACACCCACTCAATTTTGCTCAGAACGTTATCGCTTTGAACGATGATGGATTGAAGTTGAGCCGAACCAGAAGCCGAATCACCACTTTGCAGTTTTAAGGTTTCACTGGTTTTCGCTCCAATTGCTTTCACTTTATCGAGGCCGTCGCAGATCAGATTCAGCTTGTTGATGAAGGATTTGATCTGTTGGATTTTTTGGGGTGGGCTGCGTGGGTGATGTATCCTCCTTCGTTGAACTCAACAGGGAATTGTGACTGCTAAGTAGAGTATCCTCCGAAAGATCATTGCGGTTGGAAGTTCTTAGAGAGTGAGAGGCTGGGGCCCCTTCGGTAAGAATAACATCGCTCGTGCAGAAAGAAGAGACTTTGGAAGTCTCATCAGCAAAGCTGAAGCCGGAATGGCATTGTCTACAGACCGTAAGGGGTTTTTTCTTGTGAGGGATCTCGTAGAACTCAGTGCATTTCGGGTGGTAGGCTTCGTTGCAGAATTCACAGTAGATTCACAGGGCTTTAAGCTGGTGTTCTTATGGTCGTTATTCGGCATTTTAACGTAAAATAGCGTTTACGTTCATAAATAAATAACAGGGATAAAGATCCCTTCGCGCTGGCAACCCGATCTATTCCCGTGCCCAGTACAATAGTGTAGTAGTGTATCAGCTCCGCTGCCGCTACGCTGTCGGAACATCGGAAAGCAGACCCAATGAGAACGAAACCGTTACGTCAGCGGTAAGCACAAGCAACACTCACCAAACTTTAGAAGGCAAATTATGAATGACGGTGGAAAAGCTCTACTCCGCCGATCGAACGCTTCATCAGGAAGTAGACGCTTATCTCAACACCACTAAAGCACCAATAAAAACGTCAATTTAGATACCGAGAAAATCGAAAATACAGGAGCCGACAAAACAGTTAAACTGCACATTTCGCCACCTAGCGAATCTAGCTCATTTAAGGCTCTTGAAACCACAAAAACACGTCTTCTAAAATCAACCTCTGCCACTCAAAAACTAACCTTAACCCGGCGTCATGGGGTATGGGTCTGTGAGACCCGGCACATTTTATTTTGCTTGAAGTTCGGTTACTATGCGTGCGACGTTGCTGCTCTTCTCAGTAGCTGGAGCTGCTGAGTCGTTCTAAGCGTTGCAGGTAACACATTAGTCTAGTGGCGACCGCACTGAGAGTTACACGTGCACAAAGTTGAAAAAGGTCTCGAGACCCATCCCTAAATTTGATGTAACAATTTTGCGCCATTTTGTATACATATGATTTTAATTCTATACAATGTACACTGACCCTTCACAAATTTTCAGCTCGCAAATTGTCGCAGAAGTGCTTCTGCCCTCCGCTACTGCGACCCCTCTCGTCCATGCTCAATAGCAACGGCTCGGAATGACCTCGAACGGACATGATTAATATGATTAAAACATAAAATTATATGATATTTCTCTTCTATTCATTTTCATGAATACTTAAAAAAATAAACCGGATTACATTACCCCATGACGCCGGGTTAATACAAATTATACAAAAATTGTAAATCTGTCTATATCATATTTAAGGGCTTATTAAAGGCTAATTTAATGTACTATTATTAAACTTAATGCCCTGATTTTCTAAAAAAAAAAAACCTGGTGGTACGCTGGCCTAACGTTAAACTGAAGCACAATTGGGCAATTTGGCAAGAACAGCGCAAAAATCTGCAACCGCGTCAAATTATAGTTAAAAATGATGAAAATGGTACACCGAAGGTATAGGTATCACTGAATATGAATCTGCTGCCGCAATTTTGAAATTCAAAATAGCTGATCCAACAAGGCGAACTAAAAACCTTGAAAATGTATACATTTTTGTAAAAATCTGTACCTCGTAATTTTTTGGAGGCTCTAATTCAGAATCTTAGACAAGACCGAATCCATTTCAAATCAGGCAGGTTCTACACTTGAAGTTGCAGAATCTCTCGGGGACAAAATATGTTGTTTTTCAGAGGAAATTAGGCGATACGTATTTTTGCGATTTGTGAAAAAAATTTTGTTTACAGAGTTATGCGTATTTGAATTTTTGGCTTCGTTTTTCTAAAAACCCCCAATTTTTTCTTTAAACTCGTACAACTTTTGATCTAATTGAGATATTTACGATTTCTTTTTAGACTCTGGTAGAGTTTATCGCCTTCTTTCGAAATCCACCAGGAAATTAAAATAATCTTCAAAATTAACAAAATGGCGGCAGTTTTTCTGAAAATGTTAAAAGCCGATTTCCTCTAAAAACCCATATTTATATTTTTATCAATTTTTTGTTGAATTTGTACTATCATGAGGAAAATACCTTGTGAGTTTAATGAGGGGTAAATAACTTTTGTGGGCAGGAGAATTTTTTTCATAAAGTCGGATTTTCGAATTTTTCTCACGCATTTATGATATCGTGTACCATTTCCGAGAAAAAAGAAAAAATTCAATTTTCATGAACAAAAAATTGTCTTCATTCCTGGCTTATGGAAATACCCACCATTTTTCTTAAATATTGAAAAAATATATACGTTCATATGAGGAAAACTCCATGTTAGTTTTACGTGGGCTGAACAATTTTTATCACCAGAAAATTATTTTTCATAAATTCGAATTTTGAAATTTTTGCTGAAAAAATTTAAGTTACAAAATGAATGTCAAGACAAGAAATTTTTTGACTGAAAAGTTTTTATATTCAATATATTTAAATATATTTCACATTTATCCAGGTATTTTTCAACAATGTATACAAACTTCATCTGAATCTCAGTTGAAAAAAAAAATAATACCTGGATTAATATTTAACAAAAATGGTGGGTATTTCCATAAGCCAGGAATGGAGACAATTTTTTGTTTATGAAAATTGAATTTTTTCATTTTTCTCGGAAATGGTACACGATATCATAAATGCGTGACAGAACTTTTTGTAAAACTTTTTTGAATGTGCAAACTATTTTCTCATCATTTTTTTGTATCTGTTGTTTTGAAGAAAAATTCGAAAATCCGATTTTATGAAAAAAAATTCTCCTGCCCACAAAAGTTATTTAGCCCGCATTAAACTCACAAAAGTAGGCGATAAACTCTACCAGGGTCTAAAAAGAAATCGTAAATATCTCAATTACATCAAAAGTTGTACGAGTTTAAAGAAAAAATTGGGGGTTTTTAGAAAAACGAAGCCAAAAATTCAAATACGCATAACTCTGTAAACAAAATTTTTTTCACAAATCGCAAAAATACGTATCGCCTAATTTCCTCTGAAAAACAACATATTTTGTCCCCGAGAGATTCTGCAACTTCAAGTGTAGAACCTGCCTGATTTGAAATGGATTCGGTCTTGTCTAAGATTCTGAATTAGAGCCTCCAAAAAATTACGAGGTACAGATTTTTACAAAAATGTATACATTTTCAAGGTTTTTAGTTCGCCTTGTTGGATCAGCTATTTTGAATTTCAAAATTGCGGCAGCAGATTCATATTCAGTGATACCTATACCTTCGGTGTACCATTTTCATCATTTTTAACTATAATTTGACGCGGTTGCAGATTTTTGCGCTGTTCTTGCCAAATTGCCCAATTGTGCTTCAGTTTAACGTTAGGCCAGCGTACCACCAGGTTTTTTTTTTTTAGAAAATCAGGGCATTAAGTTTAATAATAGTACATTAAATTAGCCTTTAATAAGCCCTTAAATATGATATAGACAGATTTACAATTTTTGTATAATTTGTATTAACCCGGCGTCATGGGGTAATGTAATCCGGTTTATTTTTTTAAGTATTCATGAAAATGAATAGAAGAGAAATATCATATAATTTTATGTTTTAATCATATTAATCATGTCCGTTCGAGGTCATTCCGAGCCGTTGCTATTGAGCATGGACGAGAGGGGTCGCAGTAGCGGAGGGCAGAAGCACTTCTGCGACGATGGCTGACGGAAAACTTGAAAAATTCCATGTTTTTGAAAATTCGTACCTGAAGGTTATTTGGGGCTCTCATTCCGAATCTTAGGCCAAATTTTCATAATTCAAAATGGCCGATCCAATGTGGTGGTCAAAAAAATTATACGTCTTTGTAAAAATCAGTACCTTGGCATTTTTTTCGACTCTCATTCCGAATATTAAGTTTCATTTTCAAAATAAAAAATAGCAAATCCATTATAGGGGACGAAACACTTCAAAAATGTACACATGTTTGTGAAAATGAGTAACCAAGGTTGTTAGGTCACTCATTACAAATCTTTAGTCAGATTCTTAAAATTCAAAATGGCTGATGACAAATTGTGGACTAAAAGTTTAAAAGGCTAATACGTGTTTATAATCAAAGTTTTTCACCTATTTCAGTTGAAAATTAAACTTAAAATAATAATTGTAACACAGAAAAAATTTATGCGTAAAAAAGTCACGAACTAATAGCTAGGTCTCGGATATGAGAAAAATTCATCGGAAATTGATGTATTTTCGTGAATAATGTGAGAATTTTAAGAAAGAATTGACGAACTCGATGTGAAAAAAAAAATGAAAAATTCTAAAACGATTCATCACTTCTTTTTACGTGAATGATTACAAAAATATTACGAGTGATTGGGAAAAGATTCTCAGAGCACTCACGAGATTGCCCGACAAATCTGGGAACTAGAAAGTAGGTTCGCCTGTACGTGCCCCTCACACAGACTTGCCCAAACGCGCGGTGCTTGTGTGCACTCGTATGTGTGCTTCGAGTTCGTCAGATGAGGGGCTAGAAGTTTTATAATACCTATTTTGTTTGGCCTCAATGGCTGCGCGTGTTTACACACTCCTGGTTTATGTTCAGAAACTTGGCGAGTCAGCAGTCTTTGAGGGCTCGAATCTTCTGAGTTGCGAATTCATGAATGAATATAAAGTAAATCGCACAAATAACATTTTACCTCTTTAAATTTCAGTCTAAAATTTTCAGGAACTGTTCGTAGGAAATTCGAACTGTTCGTCAAAAACTTTGAAATTTATTCATACATTTCTCATAGAAATACATTTTTATGCAATTCTAATAATTAAAGTAGAATTGAAGTGTACACTTGTAAGTATGATAGGTTTCATTATTCTTATGTCATATACTCATGCAACTTGCGCTTTTAAGTTAGCACATCCACGATCAAAATTCCCAAATTTTTTTGTATCAGAATTTTGATCGTTTTTGGGCTGTATTGCCGATTTTGTGGCTCCACTACTTTTTTTTGAAAATTCAAGTTTGGAGTGGAGGTGCTGGCTTAACTCAAGCCAGCACCTACACTACAAAAAAATTTGAAAAAATTGAAATACAAAGAGGACAGAATTTTGGGCTTTCTTTGGGCTCTTGAACGCGACAACAACCAGTTTCCAAAAACTACCCCTACCGGAAATAAAACTACCCCCTACGTAAAAAATCAAACTGGAAACAAACAAAGTACACCACAATTTTGGGTTTTTAACCACCCCCTATGTACAAAAAAACCACCCTATAAGTGAAAACTCAAACATGGAAAAAAAACAAAAATAAAGTAGTGTTGGGCTTTTCTTGGGCGCACGAATTCTTGATTTTTATTGCAAGAACCACCCCTACATCTGAAAAATCAAAAGCCTATCTATAAATCGAATTTGAATTTTCGAGGAGCCCAAAAATCGGAGACTCTATTCACCCTATAAAATTCCGAGTCCCAAACATCAGAAACTCCATTTACAAAGTAAATATCTAAAAAAGATCATTCTTTGACCAAGTCACATCTGCGTGGTATCAAGGGGCTGCTTTTCAACGTTGAGGGTAGGAGCCCAAAATTTCGTGTTGGTATTTTTGAGGAGCCCTAAACTTAGAGACCCTATTTACATAGTAATATTATAAAAAAGATTATTTTTTGACAAAGTCATAATTCTACTTTATTATTAGAATCGCATAAAAAATTATATTTACAATGAGGTCAGCAGAAAATCGAAAAACGTTTTTTATATCGGGTGTTACTAATATTATCGAAAACTAATTATTAAGAAAATTAAAAATTCACTCTAATAACAAAAAGCTATTCGTACACTTATTTTATTATAATCAAATTTGAAAATTTGTCTACTTTTATTGTCAGCATTCCTTCTTCACTTCTAATATAATAATATTATCATATATTATAATAAAATAATTAAACATAAAATAAGATGAAGAAAAATCAAATTAAAAAATTTAATACTTGTAAACGTACGTATAATGCAATTTCATTATTCCAGAAGTAATTACTTTGTGAATAATTCAGTTCTTATTTTATTTTAATCTAAAATATTGAAGAGAACTGGAAAAATTTAGGAAGGCTATGTAGCGCGTGCTTTCTTGCTCTAGTTGTAGTAAAAGCTGTTTAATTGTTGCCAATTACAAAAGAAAGAAAACTTTTCAACTACATTCTGTAAATTTTCAAACATTTTTAAATAGTAAAATAAATCAACACCAACTGTCGGCAATCAAGTTACCAGTAACCCACCGCGTCCATCGCATCGCCCTGCACCTTGCAGAATTGAGTCTGTCAAATCATGTGTATTTCAGACTTGGAGTCAAAGTTTGGTTAATATCACTCAGTTCAGTTGTATAATTAATATCGCTTGCCCAAGCCACACGAATGTATTTAGGCAACTTTATTTCTTATAGTTATACTCATTGCTACCCTGAAAAACTGATAATTTCCCTCCATTTCATAAAATAAACTCGGCCTAATAAAGCTTAATGCATTGCAGAATTGAATTTAAAGGTCCAATTCGATAGTAGCAGCAAATCAAATACACCAAACCTAACCTGAATTCGTTTTCGCGTTATATCTATTCAACTTTTTTTTACTGGGATTGTCATTGAAAGGGTACTTTTTTTCGGCCACTTATCCCGTTTTGATGGCCACACGACCACACTGATTATTATTTATTTTTATTATTATACCATTAAGCCATTTCCCTTTCGGGGTAGGCGTGACTTGCTCGGTTGGTGAATAGTAGTGTGTAGACTGTAGATGGGTATATAGGTGTAAGTTAGATTTTAGATTGATCTGGAATTCTCGTGTTATTTATTTAAATGACACGTTCATTCTGAGATTTACTTTACCTTTATACACTTGTTTGGTCAGTCGTTCATTTTTCATTCTTTCAAGATGACCGAACCATCTTGACTGATTTCTTTCCCATGTGTCAACAATTGTCTCTTTCGCACATTGTTTTCTCAGTTTTTCCTTCAAACACCATGATTTTTGTTTTATTTATGTTAATTTTGTGGCCCATGTTCTACATGCTTGAGTTAAGTGTATTCAACATTATTTTCAAGTCCTCGATTGATTCTGCCATAACAATCTTGTCATCAGCGAAAGCTAAACCACGTACCTTCAGTGTTTTGAGATCTACACGTTCTTCGTCGAAGAGGGCCGTTCTTACATAGAATCCGGCGCCGCACAGTGGACGTTTTTTGAAATTCTGTCTCAAAATCGTAGAACTTTGGATTGGAATGACCTAGAGGGATATTTTTTTCATTAAAGAAAAAACCTTTCCGAATGTAGAAAAATTATAGAGAAAGTCGAACAAAAAAATTGTGACCTTGAAAATCTGTGTTGAAGACGGAATTTTTGGAGAAAAAAAATCGTTTATTGAATAGCAAGAACGCTTAGATTTTACTTTTTATGTGCTATACATGTTTTTATATAGATTTTTGCATGCCCAATCCGAATCTGACATATAAATCGTTGTAAGACAAAATACAAAATAGCGGAGCCAATATAGCAGACTAAAATTGTAAAACGAAACCGATTTGAATAAAATTTGCTACAAGGTGGGTTTTCAGGTCGCTGATTACAAATCGAAGGTCAAAATTTGAAAATTCAATATGGCAGATCCAATATGGCGGACCAAAATTGTAAAAGGGAACCGATTTGACTAAAATTTGCTACGAGGTGTTATTTCGGGTCGCTGATTTCAAATGCAGGGTCGAAATTGAAAAATTCAAAATGGCGGGTCCAATATGGCGCACCAGCCTTGTAAAAGGAAACCGATTTGACTCAAGAATGCTACTCGGGGGTTTTAGCGGGTTGCTGATTTTAAATCCAGGGTCAAAATTAAAGAATTCAAAACGGAGGATCCAAAATGGTGGACCAAAATTTATAGAACAAAGTTTATTTGAAATAGTTTTTTTTTGCACAATTCTGGTCCTCCTTTCTGAATTTTTCAATTTTGATCCTGGATCTGAAATCAGCGAGTCGAAAAACCCCCTTGTAGCAAATTTTAGTCACATCGGTTTCCTTTTAAAATGTTGGTCCGCCATTTTGAATTTTCCAATTTTGACATTAGATTTGTAATCAGCGACCTGAAAAATCACCTTTCAGCAAAATTTGGTCAAATCGGTTCCGTTTTACAATTTTAGTCTGCCATATTGGCTCCGCCATTTTGGATTTTCTTTTACAACGATTTACATGTCAGATTCGGATTGGGCATGCAAAAATCTATATAAAAACATGTATAACACATGAAATGTAAAATCTAAGCGTTCTTAGTATTCAATAAACGATTTTTTTTGCCAAAAATTCCATCTTCAACACAGATTTTCAAGGTCACAAGGCCGCATCCGGTCGCAAATTCCGGCATCGTTTCCGACGCCAGATCGTAGTAGGATACGACGCCGGATCCCAATAGGATGCGACGTCGGTTTTTTCAGTAGGGCATCTAGTTCTTTAATACCACCTTTCAACTGTGCACATTGAAATTCAAAATTAATTTCTTTTATATTATATATGTGTGGGCGTCCACATGAAAAGGGCCCTCTTATAACCGGTTCTACTTTAGGACCCAGCTGAAAATTCCTGTACAGGAACCTCGAAGGATCCTCTACATGTTCCTGTACACGAACCTGTACAGGTAATCTTGACGGTTCCTGTGCAGGAATTTGGCGAAGGAAACTGCACGTGATCCTGCAAAGGAACCTGCACCGACAAAAGAACCTTTGAATGATCCTGTACAGGAACATCCATAGGATCCTTCACAGAAAGCCGTCAAAGGAACCTTTGGAAGGATCCTGTACAGAAACACGTGTAGGGTCCTTTACAGAAAGCCATTGCGAAAACTGATGACGCTTACAGCTATAAACTTGCCTTTCTTTTATTCCCTTGAAGAACCAACTCACTATCGAGAGAGGCAAGACACCAGCGAACCCTGGCGGATTAGTTCCTATGCAGGTTCATATGTACAGGATCCTGAACATGTTCCTGTACATGAACCCACACCTCAATTGACTATGTGAAGGAACCTGTACAGTAACATTCAAAGGTTAGCTTGTATACAGGTTCCTTCGCAGGATCATGTACAGTTTCCTTCGCCAAATTCCTGCACAGGAACCGTCAAGATTACCTGTACAGGTTCATGTGCAGTTTCGTGTACAGGAACATGTGCAAGATCCTCCGAGGTTCCTGTACAGGAATTTTCAGCTAGGGAGATATTCCCTTTTTTCTAAGTTGAGGTCAAAATTATTATTTTTGGGCTTGAGTGGGGAATGATACTAGGAACCAATGAATTAGTTGGGACTATACTCATCCAGATATTAACCGGAAGTATATATATATATATATATATATATATTTAATGTTCGAAGAAAAAATATAACGTGTGCTGAGTACTGTAAGGACTGTAGGCGGATTGGAAAAAAGAATATTTCATTTATATCTTTTCGGCGTGTTCACATTTATTTAATAAAAAATCAAGTACAATAATAATGCGGTGACGGTGTCGTCACCGATTAATCGAAATCGTAAAATTACGATATCCATAACTATATAAAAGTGAAAAAATCTGTACAATGAAAGACATGCGGGTAGCTGAGAGATGCCCCTGTCCGTGTGTACTCCATCAATAATTTGTTTCATCGTTGTACTTCTAACCGCTTCGCACTTTTTTTCGATTAAATCAAAGCGACTCGGAAATACATCGACGTGACAGCGAACGTAAAAACGATTCGTAAAAGTAATCGACTGGATTCGGGGAAGGGAGGATGATTCAGAACTGGGAGATCGGAGGGAAAGGAAGAGGGTTTTATAATTAAAAGAATAAAAAGATGGAGATATAAATCAAATAATATTATTAATACAGTATTCACGTAGCATGTAAAATCATAATCAATAAAATTAATAACATGAAAAAAATGTCATAAAATAAAATAAAAGTAGCAATAACGTATTGTCTTGTAGTGACTTAAATAACACAGCATCGTATGATTAGGTCCTGTGGATTTGCGTTTTTCTTTGTTTTTCATAATTTCTCTTTTTCTCCTATTTCTTCGATTTCTTTCTCGTTTCCTATAATTAGCATGATAGTTCAATTTTTGGAAAATTTACACTTTTGAAAATACCCAGCGCGTAACGATTCCAGAACCGAATGTAAAGTAAAAAAAGAGAAACGGTAACATTTTAGAAACAAAAAGAGAAATTATAACACAAATTTTCAACGCGCAATGCACGGCGCAGATTGGTATTTTTCAATGTAATACCGCGTTCATTATTTCGACATTCATTTCGGAATCGCTTTTAAGCTGCTTGAGAGCCAAAGGGTGTCAGCTAAGCGACCTAAAGGCATCGACGGGTAATAACATTGGTTTAGTAAGAAAAAAGAAGAGAAATGAAATAATATTATAAGAGAAACACAAAGGTATTAGTACTACTCTTTGCTTATCCGCAAAGGGGACTGTTTATACGATATATTATCACGTGACCGCCGTTCTTTCGTTCAATTTTTCATGAACAAATAAGCAGACAGAATGGAAGATTGAAGCGTCTCAAGCATCGCACAAACGCTCGCAAAGATCGTTCCCTCTTCGCTATTTGGTCACTTCTTTGGATTGGTCAGCTGGACGAAATTTCGTTTCGATTTACATATATTTTTTTCTTTATACATATATTACTTTCTTTTTTTAGAGACACTCAGAAAAGAAAACGGCACGAAGTCCAGACTCTTATCACAAGGCTTGCGAGCTTATAGCGACTTGAGAGCAAGGCTGGCTTAAAGAAGTTTGTTTTATAGAAGAGAAAAACATCTATGAAAATTAGAACTGCTTTTTTTGGACAGACTTTAAGACAGCCTCGCATGAGAGAGCAGGCGGTGACATTATACTTTTTTGGGTATGAATCTAGAATCAATTGACGTCTATTGCTCTCTCAACACTATTTCTCTTACTTACTCACTCACTCACTCTCTCTCTCTCTCTCTCCTTCGTATTATCAAGATAATCACGGCGGTCTATGGTCCACGGGACATTTGGCTACAGGTAACGTATTACAGACCTCAGAAGTTACAAGTTTAATTTTATAAGCAAGAGGAAGCTCAGTTTCAAGAGTTTTCAAAATCTGTGTAAAAAGCGCGTATTACATTTCAATTCGAGAAGCATGAACTTAATTCAAAAAATACGACGAATTCTGGTCCCAAATTTTTGTGAGAACTGCAATAAAGATTTGGTTTCAAATAAGTGCACTTTGTTATTAACTATGGCCGCTTTAAAAAATGCAAATCTAAAACAAGTTAAAAGTAACATTTCGATTTTTTCATGTCTTATTATTGCTGCCTCGTTATCGTTTTCTTTATATATGTAAGAAAATTCTATGAGATTTGTATTCTAAGGTGCGAACGAGCCAAGAGTCGAGCAACAAAATGAACAGCCAAATTAAGAAGGAAATAAAATCACTAAAATATAACATAAGTAGATTCCCGTTGTATTATTGTGTGCGTTGTGTGCGCGTGTATGTGTGCTACGTTTGGCACCATTGAAAATTCGAGCAAATAGTCGCAGTCATGCGATTCTTGAGCACACTTAGTGGACGATGGTATGCGTCTCGAAACGCGTATTTATGGCAAACTTAGACAGACTGAGCAACTAAAAATTCCTTTCGATCTTTAACATGATTATACGTCGTGAAAAACGGGGTTATGTTTTTGTGTACGAGTCTTCACATAAATGTATCGGCGTATACTATTTGAATCAGAGCCTTTTCTCGTTATCACGGACGTCATTCCTCATTCATAAGGATTTTCTCGAAATGAAAATCCGAAATTTTGTATAAAAATAAATTCTAAATTCAGTATAAGATACAAGAAGTGCATTGGCAGCGAATTGGGCGGCGTGAGACGAGGCCCAAATTAAAATACTGATAAAAAGATTGAGTACCTACAGATATACTACAATAATCTATTGCTGGTAAATGGATCTCAGAAAACAATGATGGTTGATATACCGAGTGACAGTGAAAATAGCGTACAACACGATCCGACACATTGAGCCCGAATTGCATTTACCATTCTTTGAATTTTGTTTAATAAACACGACATCAGTGCTGACTTAGACATCTCCAGCATGGCGGTACAAAGAGGTAAAATACTTAAAATGAAAACAGAGTAAAATCTTAAACTTAGAAAATATTCATCGTAAAAAGAATCTCAATGCTTTGTCCGGTAAAGACTAGTCGATTACCTCTTTAACGCAGGAGTAATTTGCAACCTAACTGCGACGATACAATAACTAATGATCATCATTTTGATATTAATAATGAGAATCGTAATAATACAATAATAATAATAATAATATAATAGCAGTAAATTAACTATCGTACACATAATCAACGCAATATGCTTTAACTGAGGTTGTCGGTGAGCGCCAATGCCCTTTATTTCCCACATAAGAAGAACGTCTCGAATAGTGTAAACGATATAAAATAATCGTAGGTATAGAAAGTTAAGGAGACTCAATTCTCCAATAAGAAATCGTAGAGCATTGAAGTTGCAAACTCGCTTAACAGCAAACAGCTCCTTCAAGAGATCATTTGAAAGGTGTATTCAAAATTACAGTTACAATTACGAACTAATGCATACGTGGATATAATTGAAAAACACAATAATAAATGCGAATACAATCTTAGACTCTTTTCACGGGACAGAGAGGAGCTGGATCGGGTCTGGGGGTGGTTCGGGGTATTACAATATTCGTATGATTATTCATCATTATAATTAGATATTTATTAATAATTACGAGATCACAGTGACGCTTTGACGCGCGGGGATCTCGGGTGGGCGGGCTGTTGTCTTTTGTTTTACAATTTATGTTTCACTGTGGCAGTATGCTGTTTTCTTTTTAGTATTATAAACGCAAAATAAAATATACAGCCTGCCCCCCACGATCCACATAGTCACAGTTACAGCTTATACACCTCTTTTTCTATCGTCTTTCATCTGGACCGCGCTTTTCGAAAACCTTCCGCAAACGCCCTCTCGATAAATCTTCTAAACCTAGCCCTTTGGCTACTTGACTCCCTCGTTTTCACAAACATTTGAATTTTTTGTTCTTCCAAACAATAGCTGGTATTTTCCAATATACCATTTAAAATATATATTTTATATATATTTTATATATTTATGTCTTCCATTATATATATATATATATATATTTATATATGTATATATTTAGACTTTTATAAATGTTTATCGGTATTTCTTAATTCTCCATATGGCTGACTAATAGCTACAAATAATTACGGATCTATGCCATAAAAAAATAATAATAATAATAATAATAAAAACAAACAAACAATTGGCACCGTTTCTGTTCACGGGCACAGAAAAAGCAGTAATATATACATGCGTCCTTTTCTCGTTTCAAAAATTTATCCTAAATTTCTTCAGGTCCTTCCAATAAACTCCTTTCTGTTTTCTTCTTTTTTCCAAGTACGCTATTTTTCTAAACTTGCATCTAGCATATAAAATAAGCAACACCTGGTCTATCGACCTCACATTTCTCGTGTATTTCGTATCACCTCGCGCAGTAAAAAAGAAAATTCCTCCACTTTTGTTAAACAAAGAGGCTGCTTCACAATACAATCACTATATCATCATTTTTATACACATCCATGGCGCTGGCCTCTCTTTTTCTATTTCTTTCACTCCTGCTTCGCGCAAGAAATTGAGATTCAACATGAAGACGTAATCGAGCGTGCTTCAGGGTGATACAAGTGCGATCAATATTTTGAGTAATATTACGAAAAACAAAAATACAATAACATATTTTTATATAAAATCGGTAGAGAAAATATGGAAGTCGACAAATTTATAATCAGTCCCGGAATAATATTGCCTTACTGACATTAAAATTTTAAGTTTTGGTAGAAAAAAGATTTAAAAAATAATAGGCGGAAATACGTATACCATCGATAAAAAAGAAGCACATCTGCAACACCCTTGAATGAGATTCTCAATTATTTTTCGTGAGATAAATGGCAGTGATTTTACTCGACCGTGACAACTACAAGAGCGAGCGTCAGGTTCGTAGAGAAAGGAAATACGGAAGTAGATATGCTATCTAAATAAATACTATGTCTATACACACTGGAATACTTATTAGCGATAAGTATATTACGGTACGTGTACGAAGTATAGAAAAAACACATATATATATATATATATATATAGAAGATGTTCCACATGAAACGTTTTTGCGGATCTTTTTTGCTACTATACGATTCTAGAAATTGTCTTTCGTACTTATGACAGTCAATACGAAATCTCTAATTGCAAAAGGGGAAGAAACCATGGTTGAATTTATTTGTCGAATTATTTGAGCAAAATGAGCAAATTAAACACGTCTATCAATTTCCTATATTGGCAAAAGCCAAAAATTATCTAACAACGCTATGAACGACACGAGTCTTCCACGTGTTTTAGGAGTAAGAAAAACTTTAAACATAATTGAAACGAGATGTAAGGAAAGATAAAAGACACTAAAACAATACAAGAATAAGGACGAGGAATGAATAGAAGAAAAACAGAGAAGCATTAGTGAAAGACACCTCCTCCGAAATGCTACAAGCGTCCCGCATGAATAAGGACGCCACTAAGAGCTAACTACCGGAGATCATTTGAAAACTGTCCACGGGCCTCGCAGCGAGCCAATCAGATACTGCGATCCTCGATCTATCGATTATCTACTTTAATTAATTAAACCTCGACTTATTACTGATTTTATTACTTTATTTATTCTTAATATATAAAAACTTTGCTCCCAACCGTCTCTTTTTTACTTTTCGTTTTGGAATAGATTCAACTCCCTTGCAATTCCTGTTCTTTATGTGTATATGAAATGATGCACACATCCAGGCTAAATTAACGCTAATTCACAACGCTACTACCACAGAAAAAACCGCGGAAAGTTTACCTCAGCTTGGGGTAATCATCTGACTATTACCAGCTAGTACCCTGCTTGAACGATTACCTGCAACATTTCGTACCCCCAGTTTTTTCTGTGACGAGGTGCACGGAATTGGAAAAATTTGCACAGGACCATGTCAGTTATTGGCAATCTATCTTCATTCGGCATACTTTACCTCAATTTTTAGTAGTTTAGACGAGTTTTCATTAAGTTACTTTAACGTAAGTCAGTCGGGCTCAGTTTAATTTAAATTATATCACGAAATATCACGAATCACAGGAAATATATAAATACGATAGTGTCAAATAAAGTGAGAATCTGCCATTAACTGTTTCATGCATTTAACATCACAAAGCCATAAAAAAAAAGAAAATTTGATATTCCTTTCTCCAGTCCCAAAAACCTCGTAAAAAAGCATCACATGAGTGAATAATGAACTCTTAAAAGTAAAATCGTTTCACTCGAATAATTCATCAGCTTTTAATGTAACGTACTAAACTGAGCTGATTATCATACAAATCGCACTACTTTATTAAAATCTTTTTATTTATTCGTAATGAGATCATGATTTGATTATTGGGTTAAGTCCTCTTTGGATCTCGTCCTTAGGTTCCCCGTAACCTTTCCCTTCCTTCTCAGGACCGATCGTCGCTACAAAGTTGCTAAAATCACCCGTGTCGCAGTCGATACGCCTCAAAGAGTTTGCATCACCGCACGAGAATGTAACAGGATAAACATTTTTTAGCTAATATTTTTCGTAAATCTTGCTATCATTTTCATTTCAACAGACCTCAACATTTTCGTGCGACGATTGACAAAAATGTAGAAAAATACATATTGGACGTCCTTGTGGTGGAACGTGCCTTGTAATTGCGGTCTCACACATTTTAGGTGAAAAATGTGGCTTGACCTGGGACAAACAGGTCATCGTACGATGGTATGAGCTTGTCCAGACCAAGTAAAAGACTTGCCACGCGCTATTTCGAAGGTGAGCAATGGCTTTATTAAAGCGGCTCTAAATCGTCATATTTTCCTTCGGAAGTGAGCTCACCGGGTATAAGAAAATGGTTGCTAACGTGTTCAACCGTTCGTCAATCAACGTTACTAGCTTGTCGGCTCTCAACACCTGCGATTTTGCATGCAAGAGACGCAAGTAGACAACTCTATCGTAGACGGGATACAAGTCTCCAACCAAGGTACAGAGCCACTGTCGTCCAGAGCGTCTCCCGAAGTGGAGCTGGAATTAGCAGCGATAATATACTATCCGTGGACGAGTTGCTGGTGCTGCTTGAGAATGCCGAACCCAGTACAGGCAGTCTCGACTTCTCTACTTCCGCGTCCTGAAACATTAAAAACAATTCCAAAAAGACGATTAGTAAAATGTTTATATTATTAAATTTATAGATGAAGTTTCTCGAACGTTTATTATATGAAAAGAATAGTATTAATAGTTTAAAAAGAACCTTAGGTAACTCGTGGATTATCAATTACGCTCATGAAGCATTTAAGAGTATTGGTTTTCGGCTTGATTGAAGTATTTTATACTTTTTGCAGTCAAATAGCCAAATATGTGTTTCACTCATAAGCATTCAAAAGTCTGTGGAAAGAGCTCACAAATAGGCGACGTAGATGAGGAACAAACATGGGGAGTTGAGGTTAAGCTAATCTAGACAGCACCGCCACGAAGTACTATTTTTCTAATCACAAAATAGCATTTTTGTTTAAGTGAGCGAATTTTTTGTCTCATGATCATTGCGCCCATGCTGTTTGGCTTTTCTTTAAAGGGGTAGTCTGGTAACTAAATTTCAAAACATGGATTTTTTTTCTTACACATTTCGAAAGTAAAATATATTGAGAGTATATTGTAAAAATTTTAGACTGGAGTATGAAAAATTCACGAAGCTACAGCACATAGTCAAGAGCGCTTCGCAGTTGCGCGCTGTAAGCCGCACAACAGCAGCAAACGGTCGGAAGGCAACGTCTGGCGATTCTAATAGCCAGATCGAGTCGAAGGGCAGAAAAAGTTGCTGAAAATGATCCTTATCAGGAAACGGAAGGTTTGCTTGTATGCACGAGGCATAGCCAATGAGTGTAGGAGTTTTCTAAAAAAAATTGTTATTAAAGCTAAACGCGTTTTTCTCAAAACAACGTTTTGTCGGTCGGCCCGAGTAATTAAAAATATTCTATTAAACCGATCAAGCTGAAATTTTAACACGTTTTCCTGCACATCAGTGGCTATGGCGGGAACTAGGATCTTTTTTCCGTTCTTATTTTCTGATTTATAGCCCGATTTCCGAGGAAAACATTTTTAAAAAAAGTTGTATTTTTTTTAGAAGTCCGACATTTTGTTATTTTTCACTCAAACTGAAAAATCCTAGTTCAGGCCAGAATGACAAGCCTACAGAACAATAATCGACTTTATTTTTTTTTATTCAGATATCCTGAAGTGGCGGAATCACCCGGGCCAGCCAGCATATACCTTTTTTTTTAATGCTCACTTTGACTGTAAAAAAACCCTAAAAAAATTTTGCAGAAATTTTTTTTGTACAGTTTCAGATATCAACAATAACATATAAAAAAATTGAAATGATTGCATTTTATTTTATTTTTTAAATCGCGAAAACGGCTTTAAAAAAAGTGTCAGTTACCAGACTACCCCCTTAAATTTAATTATACCTCTGTAGTCTGTATTCGGCACACAAAACAGCATATATAAATTAAAACTAAAACGATTAGGTTGTAGCTTCCGCAACACTATGTGCTACAAATCTGTTGAAAGATTAGTTATGATTTAAGAACTCGATTGAGTACAGCTCTAGGACTGCATACATCATGTTTGGAGCAAGGTGCGCTAATACATTCAACGTGGAATCTGAACATTGATTATGTAGGGTTTGCTTAACCACGCGAGCAAAGTGAACCTTTCAGAGTAAATAAAATACAATGGTTGCCATGCGTTTCAATGGATGAGAAAGTATGGAGTACATTATATCAATGCCCCATTGTGAGCATCCTCTGTATCCAGCATTCTTTGAACATCTTCCTCGACAATACACTGATCGATTGCGAATATATATAATTTGCATTAAATGTAAATGTAACAGCAAAGGAAGCATATCCATAATTTAGGATTCAGTGCATTCATTAAAAAAAATAAATAATATACAGTATTCTGATACAAGAGTTCTGTGAATTGATTACAGTTTCAGAGTACATCTCCATATGTATTATTGGCAATCTATAGATATAAATAACGCATAAACGTGCGAATACAAGGGCGCGAAACGATTCGTGATGATACTCTTTGTCTTCATCGTCCAGTTCCATATCTTGACCCCCGTTTCCCGACTTCCGATTCCCGTTTCTTCTTAATCCACGCTTGGTATAATAATAAACCCGAGAAAGCCCAATCTCCGAAGGCGCCTTTATGGCCGACCATAATATCTGGTCACCATCGTCTCACCCACTCTCCAAACATTCGGTTCGGTAGCACCGTCCAGTGCGAGAAGAGAGATTATCGCGTGTGTAACTGAGAATGGGGAAAAGCGTCACATTAAGGGAGAATTATGACAACGCTGAAAATACTCTCGGGAGTCCTCCTCGTCAATTAATATGGTCTTATAGTTTTCGATATTACTCTTCTGATCCATGTGTATCTATCTCATCCACATTTTCTTTAGCATTTCTCGTTGTAATATTTCTTCCTCTGTTACAACTATATGATATTTCAGATTTCAAAGACCGGCATCTATATCTATCTACTTTTTATTCTGTATTACTCACAGACATAAAAATTCCCACTGCAATGACTCTAATACAAATAAAAGTAACCAAAACGACTATAGTTATCCGTATCGCCCTTCTACCCTTTCAATAAGCTATAAATTTGCGGATCTTCAATGCTAGTCATACCTATGATAAAGCGAAGACATTAGAATTTCAAGTAGCATATTCAAAAAGGACGATAAACTATTCGAAGGAAAATACTGAATATTTTACCGCCACCTTTCCCAATATATCGACACCGCGATAAAGGACCGTCAGGTTTTAACGGCATAAACGATATAAGTAAGCAATCCTTCTTGCAGCAGCACCGTTCTAGGGGCATAAAATTGCGCTCGATGTTTACTTCAAATCGCACGAACACGTTGTTAATGCTGCAGGGCATTAACTATTGCACAAGATAATTGCGCTGCTTGCCGTGGAACGGAGATCGTTCAGTAGCTCTATTTTGCCATAGATAACAGAAAAAAATGCAACTAGCATGGAACTTGTGGTCAAAGATAGACCCACAAGCCGATTGAATAACGCCAACTAATGTTGAAAGATAAAATTATAAATTTTACAGTTCTAATTTTCTACTTCCCGTAACAACACTTGGAAAGAAACCTCGGAACACACATTTTTTAATTGTATAAAAATCAAATAGTGTTGAAAATACGAGAAAAAGTGATTTCATCCTTCTTTGAAAAAGAGATTTGAAACTATTCTCTAAAAAGCCTTCGTGGAAAATGCGCATAAAATATATTCAATTGACAGGACGAGCTACAATTGCGTACAAGCAAAGTCAGCAATAAACGCAACAGTAAACCTCCAAGTTCTTGCCTCCTGATATTTGTCGCTTTTTTCATCTCCTGAAAGACAAACACGACAGGAGTAAGTCATTGCTTCATCGTTGAATGCAATTGAACAAGTTCTTACATAATCCTTTGAGTGCTTAATGGACGGTTAAGATCTAACACCTCATGTGACCATTGTGTTCACGGCATATTGAACATTTCTACATGTACGTCAAGGATATGATCAATAATAATAACAGAGGTAAAGGACAAACTCTAAACTACACCATACACCTAATTTTTTGTGTCAACGAGAACACCATCGGAAGGGATTTCAAACATCGATTACATTCACTAACATCTTTAACTCGTCAGGCGCTTGACTTAGTCCGTGGCTATGACAAAAAACCCGGCCCAGGAGCACCCGAGATAAAGTTTAAACACATCATACTAATAAAGATTCCTCTTATTGAACACATTTTTTTTGCATTTATAATTGGGTAGTTTTTAGTGAGGGGGAGTTGCTATGCATTTGCTCATTAATAGGCGGTAGCAAGGGTGACACGTGCGATAAAAAATTGAAAAGTGCAAATCACTGTGGGATAAAAAGAAGTGCGATCGCGAAAGATGATTGAAGATAATTTTCTCGGCCTGTGGCCACGCGTACTGCTATGCCCACTTAACTTTATGCAAGGGGATGGATCCACTTAGCCGTTACATGCCTGCTTACTCCCATCGTCCATATGTAAAGCATGCTGATGGAGGCTTCCCGTGACGAATGGGGAAAGAAGAGGATTATTCTCGTAAGGCTCTCGTCCCAACTAAATATCTTCCTCCACCATTTTCGCTCTCCCACTATCTCCCTTTTTTCTCATTGTCACTTCATTTCATATATTACTCTTTTCAAACTCTATCTTCATCCCTGCAAAGGCATTCTACTTTTAGGCTTTACATACCTTAAATTTGAATGTTGCAAAATTTTCCATGAAAAATATAAAGCCAAGAGCCCAATATATCTTATACGAAATCCATTCAATAGATACAACCAATAAACATAAACAGCGGTCCTTCCAGCCAGATGTATACTCTAGACGTTTTGATGTCTTAAGAATCTAATGGTCTGTAATGAGGAGAGAAATGTTAACACTAACTAATCATATTTTGTCGCGTTTAACAAGTCAGACAGAAATCGAGAAGCTTAAAATGCTCATAAAAACAAAGAAAAGCTCTCTAGAACAAGACTATAGCAGACATGCGTTTAATGCGCGCTTTGGTTTAAGTGTCGCTTTCACGCTCGATAATTCTGCTAAGGAAGCGTTGAGAGAGTGAGACTTCTTGCACACAGCGAATCTCAAAGACACGCTATTGTAGACAAAGCTTGATTACGAACCTTCTCGTATACGAAGAGATAATTATTTACTTTTTCACAAGAAGTTTAATTACAAAAACGCAGTCACACTTTGCTTAAGTTCGCCTAACTTGGAATCTTGTCTTTCAGCAACTTTCGATTGTTCAAAGATGTGTCCTGACGTAAAGCATAAACTCTATACATTTTAATCAGGGGAATTTCACTCATTGTTACTATTATTATACAAAAAAAACATCGGACTTAAGATGGTTACGAATTTAATACGCTGTTCGAAATGAAGGGCGACACTGCATACGGAGGTAAGTGCCAAAACCCGAATTCTGCAGGAGACACAAAAAACTGTCTAACTTTCACGAAATTAATTTTTGACAAAAAAATGCGAAAGTGGTTCGAGGTATTAATAGGCTTTATTGGATCATGAACCAAACATCCTGCTGGAAGCCACCATCTCCGAGAAAACCTTTGTGAAAGGAACGGCGCGTCCCCAAAAACTCAAATTTACAGCGTCACATAATTTTTTATTTTTGAATAAAAAAAAACAAGAATATACCTTGGAGCTACTATGTACCACTATTGAATAGCGAAAAGAGCGCTTAAAAGAAAGAACCATTTGTGAGAAAGCCCTTGTTAAACATCGGAGCGCCTCAAAAAACTATAATTTCGACACATAAAAAGTTGCATGCTGCGGCGCGCCTCCCGAAACGAAAATATGAACTTTATAAAAAAATACCCAACATGGATTTTGGCACACTTCTAAATCAAAGAAAAGCATAATCTTCTATAAAAACATGAGTTAGATTAAAAAATTAGTTTAAGCCAGTAAAACTCATTTTAGAAATTTGGCACTTGTGCCCGTATGCAGTGTCGCCCTTCAAATCTCTTGCGACGATGTTGTAGTAGTAACAAAATCAGGTGCATGGTGTAATTTCGAGTTCGCCTTTTACGACGTGTGTCCTTACACAATGAACGAGAGCGCTGAGGGTGACATTAATCGTCTCTGGATGCTTTTTTAGAGCTGCCATCTATGACTCAAAAGGGTTTTAGTCGCCTACTTCATGATGGTCTAGAAAGTTTCATCCCATGCGACAGTTTTTAGTAAACCGCTTTTTGGGCTGCTGCTAGCACTCTACTGACTTCTAGATGTTCGAGATTTTCAGCACATCTAGCATGCGCATTGCCAGTAGCCCAAATCCATTCCGGGATAAACTGATAAATGTTGATCAAATCTTTGTATAATGATTATGATATGATATATACACTTGGACACAGTTGACCCGTTCTCTAGAAAAGCCACTTTAATCGACTTAGGTTTTGCCACAAAAATGAGAAAGAAACTTTTTGAAATGTGTTCTTAGAAATCAGAATATATATTTTTAAAACATTTAACATTCACAATACGAAGAACCATTCTTGGGCAATAAAATAAAGGCATAAAATTTACCGTTTGAGGTACAGAAAAGCTGATTCGAACTTATAGAAATAAGTTTGGAGTATTTTCATATGGGTAAAAATCACGATTAACCAAAAAGAGACTTTAATTAATTGGAAAAATTGTGAGTTTGAAGTAAGGTACGAAATATAGTGAGGGAAAGTGGGGTATGGTGTCAGTGCGGGGCACGGTGACTCTTGCTAATAATGCTCGTGTTTCTTGAGTTTTATATTAGTTTTTTTTTTACATAAAATAGCTTCCTTGAGTACCAAAGAAAACTATGTTATGTACGAAAATTAATATCCAAATGAACAAACACGAGCATTATTTTGCAAGATTCGCCATGCCCCGCGCGGACACCATACCTCACTTTCCCCTATTAGGCGTTAAGTTTCTCGTTTACATAATCCATATTCGTCAACCTTCAAACGGCACACTGGTGCCAATTCGCAGCGGAAAAATTTTCATTTTGCTGGCATTTACGCAGACACAGCTGCAGCGGCTTATCTTCACTTGATTAAATATATATATATATATATATATATATATATATATATATATATATGTTAAATATTCGTAATATATGTTAGATGTCTATTATATGTTCGATATGTTAGAAATTTAATATTAATATTACAAAAAAAAAATCATTTCTATCATACCTCAATCGAAATTCGACTTTCGATGCCTGTGGAACGGGTCGAAAGTTGAATTTTCGATTATCGATATGATGAAAAATTGTATGTCCTTTATGAGTTTTGGGATGAAGTGTACCATTTGAGGGTTAAGGAAAAGTTTTAAAGTTTAATTTTTCACGATTTCAAACCCGACTACTTATTGCCGCATAATGAATGAATCGCATTTATCGTGTTTCATAAATGCCAAGTTTCGGTTTGACGAATTAAATGAATACTATATCGCTTCTTCCGCAGCAGGCGAGGGGCGTCTCACTCAAAAATTCACGTGTTACTCCGTCAGAAATCGATCGCAATCTGTAAGAATTCCGGTAAGGCAATGCATGCCGTGAAAATCAAAGTAGGAAATCATCAGTGAAGGCACGAATTCGTGAAATCGTTTGAAAACGGAAAATACGTTCGAGTCCGTTGGTTTTTGATAGAAATCGTTAAGTATTCGTAGCAGTCCGCAAGGACTTCGAGTGGAATCGCAGGGAATCATTGGGATTCATGCTTGAATTCGTAGAGAATTCGAGCGGATGAGTCCCCGCAGCGACCGCGCGATCGGGCAAATCTCGGTCTTGCGCAGTATCCACGGATATCAGCTGTTCGCCATACATTAAAAGCATTGTTGTTTTTTCGCGCCGGTGTCGATATTCATTTCAATACATATAATAATAATACATTATACATACATATTTAATATATATATTAAATATGTATTTATGTATTTATCTCATATATATATATATATATATATGAGATAAATAAACGAGTATAAAATTATACTATATTACTACCGTTTTTCACGGGTTTTCAAGATAAATTTTCAGAAATTGAAGTGTTATTTTAATTGGGGAGCGTTCACATATTACGCAACGTTATTTTCGATCAACATTTTTATGTAACACTGAATGCTTAACCCGTGGCAAGGCACACTCATTTGACGCACTCTCTATAGACAAACTGGTGCGACTAGAGATTTTCCGTTTTTGAAGTTCGTTATTTACTATGAAAATTAGCGATAATTTGAAAAGTGAATATGCCTTCCTATGTAAAATTTGAATTCATTTCCCTTTGAATTCTACAAAATTGAAATTTTCTTTGGTGCGAATTCGCACCAGTGTGCCTACCATGGGTTGAAATTTTTTTTTTCGAGTCACACAAATATTGAAATTACTTATAAGAAGAGATGTATTATCAGTTTGCTTTTAAACTTATATGAATATAAATTTTATAAGATTCTTCAGAAAATTACAAAATATTTTTGCATAATTCAGATGAGTTAAAAAATAATTCAGAAGATTTGAAAAAAAATTATTTTACAGGATTTTAAAAAATATTAGTAAAAACTCGACCCTTTTAAAAAGATATTCAGGACTTTTAGAAGTTTGGAAGAAATGAAAAATGTCTTCAAAGTTCGTTTTTCAAAATGAAAACTCCTCAAAAATTTTCCCATAAATCTTGAGAAATTCATTTTTGTATTCTTTCAAAATTTTCAAGCCCACTGATATTTACAAATTATTCAATATTTTCGTGACTTTTTTTTAATTCTGCAAAATTTTAAAAATTGTCTTAAAATCTTTCAGATTCTTTTTTTAAAACTTTCGACATCTTTTGAAATGTCTTGAAATCTTTTTAAATATTCTCTTAAAATGAATTTTTGAAAACCTAAAGAATTTTTTTTATTTTCTTGAAACCTTGAAAAATGCCTAAAATATCTTATAAATTTTTATTATTTCTCAATCCTGCCAAAACTTTAAAGTATCTCTTATACTTACTCAAATTTGTCCTAATATTATGTATTGTGGCAAAATTTTGCTTTTAAATTTTTTACTCTTTCAAAATTTAAGGAATTAATTAAACATTTTTTGTCTTCTTTTTCAATTTTGTCTTAGAATTCATTAAGGAAAAAGTCATTTGAAATTTTCCGATGAATCTTTAGAACGAGCTTAAGAATATTTTTTCATTCTCTTGACTCCCTGCATAATTGAGTTTACCTAAAATTATTTTTAATCCTAAAAAATTAAAATAATTGTCTTAAAGTTTTCGATATTCCTTCTCCTCATACATTTTGCAATCTTCAAAACTCAAAATTATTGTTTTTCAATTAAACATAAACCATTAAAAATTTTCCCAGAAAGATTTAAAACGACTTCTACAATAAACTGTGATTTTATGATAAAAAACCCTTACTCTGCTCAGGCCTACTTTCTAGAAAATGTTCAAGGTATTTTACTATTAAATATTTATAAAAATATTTGTGATTATACATTAATAAATTAATTAAATTGGTCAATTAATTTTTACTCGTTAAAAATCAAGGACAAAGTCAAATTAAGTTTCTTTTACTCCAGAATTAATTAAATTTATTAATTAAAAAATTAATCAATAAAAATTTTTAAAATTAATTAATTATTTAATGTTTAAAATTAATTAAAATTAAAGAATTAATTAATAGTTCATTATCATATTAATCACTAAATTCTTATATTAATTTTTATCCTTAGTTTTCCTATTGCCACTTCAACTTGAAACCATTTGTAAATGTTCTTTAAATAATTTTTAATGTTTAGAAATCATTACAAAAAAAGGAAATATTTCAGCACTGAGTGTGTCACTCGTACGTTATACACATTGTACGACTCCGCGCTTCGCAGTCACTGCTTGGATTCGTTCGGATTCGTCAAACTTTGTGGGACTCTGTACGAATTCGTAGGTACAACGTTCCGCAACGCTGTGACTGTATAGCGTTCGGAGCTCCCGATTCCAAAAAAAGGATTCCGGTTCGTCAATGTCAGAATTCATAAAAATCGTTAGGATTCGTACGACTTCGTTTACTTTGTTCGAACGATTTCATTTGAATCCTGAGTGAGACACCCCTCGGCAGCAGGTGCGTATTCTAAATTACCACTCCCTTATTGCCATTGCGGTTTGTAAAGCAGGGATACTGGTTGACGTGAAGATCAGTTTCAGGTCGAGGAAAAGAAGAATTTCTTTAATTTCACGGCTCTCGTCTTACCCTTCAATTACCGGCACTTAACTAGTAATAATTAGACGTTCCGAGATTGCATCGAACTGACGCAACGGACCTTTAAAGAGGATAAGGACGAATCCGTATAAAAGAGAACGATGTCCGCCTTTGCTCCCCTGCCAGTAAACAAGAGGGCGAAATATTCTTGACGGTGAGAAATGAAACAAATAACGAAAAGGAGTTAAAAGAGATTCCAATTATTTTCTCCAGAAATTTACGAGTATTAGAATAGAGTGTTAGTGTGAAATATTGTTGAACTGTGTCACATAAACTTAAAAAATCAAATGGGAATTGAGATTAAAATGTCTGAAACAAGATTGATTGGAACCGTATATCGAAATAATGTTGTTTGGTCATTGAACACAGAATACATAGATAACGATTTTGATCAAGTGTGAGAGGTACCACGGCATGTGTAAATTGGAGCAAAACTGGATGTCTTATGGAACAAAACTGGATGTCTTAGTGAGACAAGTAGGGCTGATATATATTAGACCCATGGGATCATAGAGAAGTCTGATAACTAAACTCACGATTACAAGCTCAATTTCGCACCCACATCTGAATTGTAGTTTAGCATCCAACAGCGTATTCCAAAGTAAGAGAGAGATTATAATAATTCAAGGAAAGCTTGTTCCTTTGGAATAACTAGCACGTAATTTTGTATCGATTAAGCCTAGAACACTTGTCTTACTTTCTAACGGTTTGAAGACAAAGAAGTACTTTGAAGGAAAAAAAGAGTTTCATTGGAGGTATTCAATACCTAACATTCGTTTGACCTAAATTATTAAACATTGCGAATGCCGACCAACGACCATGTAATCTGTACTTTATTCCTTTTCAGCGGTTCAATTCACTAATCACTTGAACGTAATGACAGTCGTCAGCTCTTCGGCAAAGGCACGCTCGGTACGATTGGTACGTTTAATGCGAGTTTAAGGGCAGTCGTAACTTTGGCTTAGAAATTATCTACCAATAAAGTGTGTTACACTAATTGGTCGTTATTCGCTAGAAACAATACGGTACAATATTGGCGCATTTACTACCAGTACAACGACAGGTTGGACCTACATATTTCTGCATCGGTAAACGCTTGTTTCTAGAGTATTAGCTGTTGGTTATTTTACTTAGTGTTTTCGTCGCGTGCACGGAAAAGGTAAGGAGAATACTTTTTAATAACGTGAATAAAAAGAATATTGATGGCACGTAAATGGAATTGCTAAGTACGGACTGTGAAGTGAAAAGTTGTAAGGTTTATTTCAGTGTCAGGCCCCGCGGGACGTCGTTGAGCCCGTTATAGCTTTCTGCTTTGTACTTTATACTTAGATTTTACAATAGCAAGACCATTTCGTGTCCCGGCGTCATTTGCAAGAGACTACTTTAGTTGCGCGTGATCCCATTTGCCAAAAGGGCCTTGCCTCTTAATGCGCGTGAAGAGTATCTACAAGCTAATAAGGGAAACCCATACCAGCCCATACAGTAAACCGAATGCAAAGTATCAGGTACGAAACTATTATAGTTCAACTATGAAGCCGGAAATTATCTCGAACAATAAGCTACTTGGAAAGTAAAAGGATACCTAGTGTGTTTAGTAAACCTTTGTCTTTCTCTCAAACATTTTCTGAATACTCGTTAAACTAATCCCGCAAGTGGTATCTCATGTGTAAAAAATATATAATTTTCACTTGCTTACCTTGGTTTTGGAAGCGTGGAAATCGTCGGCGATGTTTCTAAGGTTTGTGCCGACGGTCACCCATTCCCTCTCGTTGAGCGTTGTTGCACTCAAATTTAAGTGACCTGGACAGCAGGTACCATTGCATTTGTTCGATTCCGAGGGTCCTTTCTCTGGGATTGAACTCTCTGATGTTAATCGGCGTCTTCGTGGCTTTGGTCGCGGACTTGGCACTGGTGCACTGCATTCCGGGAATTGGAACGCCGCATCTCTTGTTGGACTGCTTGGCGCCGAGACGGTTACCTGAGGAGTTGGGGATGGAAGTTGTTCCACAGCAGAGAGCACCAAGTCTGGCAAAGGTAATCGAGACAAATCAGAATCCACGAGAACAATAGGATGCTCTCGGGGACTAGATATGTCACCCGACCGACGTGGTAGCCGATCTGAAAGTAAACATAAAAACAAGGAATTAATATTTAATAAACATCCGAAAGCATTGGTCAATATAAAGATATTACTGTTTCAATAATACATGATAATATATTGATTCTAGAGAATGTAATAAGAAAATTACTTTATGTGAAGCTGCATATACTAAAAGATAATTTGATGGAATTGAGTGAGTTCTTTACTCCTTGTGCAAGTGAAACAATATTCTTTTTCAGAATAAAAATGCTTGGTTTATCTTAAGAATGATAAGCTTATCAATATAGGAACTAAACTAGACCGTATCTAGCTTCTTTTCTTTATTATTACTCTTCGATATGTACCACTATGAAGATGCAAGATACAGTCCGATAACTGCGACGTACGGTGGCCTCACGATAAAGCACAATCTGTACGTCAGATGACGGAGTAGACCGAAAAAATGCAAGCTAGATTGCGTGTCCCGTCAGAAGCGCCACGTCGCTGAATTCATCTTCCACCCACCTTTTTACCCAATTACGCAGTAATTACATAAGAACGTTTATATTCATAGAAATAAAATAAAAATAAAACACATCTAATTAATCTTATCAAACTTAATTAATTAGAAGAGAAATTTAACAGTAGTGAATGCGAGAAAACGTGACTCTAGTTATGAAATAAAATATTTGTAACATGGTACTGTTTTGACAGAGAAATACCACTTTGCATATAAATAGTATTCTCTATGCCAAACTCATTGGAATTATGATAAATATTGTGAATGTTCGCGTAGTTGAATAATTTTTTTTTATTAATCTTTGCATGTTAAAAAATTGTAATTATAAGTTATGTTTTTATTTAATTTATATTCAGGATAGTTGTGTATAATCATTTTTTGTGACACCGATAAAATAGTGAAGCAACTCACAATATGTGTATCAACAAAGTGTTCATAATTAAAGTAAAATTACACATAGTCAGATGACATCTTTGTTGTTTTTTCGAAAGATATCGTTATTAATTGACCCAAGTATCATAACTGTATAGAAAATTGACGAAACATGAAAAATATGTTCATAATGGGAAATTGTATTGACCCTCTGGTATTAAATGAGTTGGTGTTTCTTTGTATGAGCTTTAGGGTCCAGTAATCAAAAAACGGTGTTTTTTAATCAGACGTTTCGACTCATGTGGGAGTCCTCTTCAGTGATTTATTTCTGAACAAAACAATTTTACATTCTCAGTAATATGATAAAAGAAGTAAATTTACGTTCTTTTTTTATAAATATGTTTCCATTAGAAAATAGAAGTGACGAACAATATGTAATTTTAGAGATTAAAATATGATTACGACTCTTTTTGTTTTATGATTTTTTTTTCTAATACAATAATTTTTCTAATCTTCATAGAAGTAATTACTAAACTGCTTTATTATGATAATGAAAATTCGCGAATTTTTTCCAATTAATTTAATTTGAAAAACAGTTTTATTTTTTATTTTATTTTTCCCCTAGTTATCCATAATTTCTCTAATCTCATCAGTTTTAATTTTTGTATTTTCAATGTATAAATTTACAAATTAAATTACATTCAATTGTAGTGTTCGGCAACGAATTTCAATAGTTCAATAGTGGTGTGATGATTTTCTTACACAATCGATAAGGTTAGTAATGACATGTAAATCTATACATTGAAAATACAAAAATAAAAACTGATGAGATTAGAGAAATTATGAATAACTAGGGGGGAAAAAAAAATAAAACTGTTTTTCAAATTAAATTAATTCGAAAAAATTCGCGAATTTTCATTATCATAATAAAGCAATTTTGTAATTACTAGTCATGGTTTTCCATTTGTAATCCTTCCATTAGTTCATTTATGTTTTATCATGAATTAGTTATAATTATTCACAAACTAATTACATTATATTTTATATTCTTTACTTCTATGAAGATTAGCAAAATTATTGTATCAGAAAAGAAATATCATAAAACAAAGAGTCGTAATTATATTTTAATCTCTAAAATTACATATTGTTCGTCACTTCTATTTTCTAAAGGAAACATATTTATAAAAAAAAACGTAAATTTACTTCTTCTATCATATTACTGAGAATGTAAAATTGTTTGGTTTAGAAATAAATCACTGAAGAGGACTCCCACATGAGTCGAAACGTCTGATTAAAAAACACCGTTTTTTGATGACTGGACCCTAAAGCCCATAAAAAGAAACACCAACTCATAAGAAATATGTTTTTAGATTTATTGAAAAATATATATATTTCATCAAAATGAATTGCAGAACAAAAATAAATATTATCGACCCTAATGCCAATTAAAAAATCTTCTTCACAGCTAAAATTACACACTTTCCCTGCATTTGACTGCGTACACGAAGAAAATTTATTCAATCAAATTTAACCAATTATAATTGGTAAGGAACTATAGTTCTGTAAATGGACGACATTAATGCATTTACAGAAAGTTTACAGTTATTTTAGGATTTAATACAAAACAGAAATATAAATAATGCAAAACAGTGGTGTAAAATCTTCAGTTCAAAAGTGAAAATTCTGAAATGTATTAATTGATGCCAGGATTGTATTTTAATTTCATACTGGTATATTATAAAATAACACAAATTAATGTAAATTTTTATGAAATGAATTATATGGAGTTTACATTCGTCTCACGTTAACCATTCACTTTAGAGAAAACTTAAATTACAGAACGTTTTCAGAGATTTTAACTTTTATTATGAGAAGAATTACGCAGCAGTAAGCTAAAATGTGAAGCGCTAGGGATGTCAACATTTTTATGGCTGAAGTCTCAAGTCGAGCCCCCCGTTTAAGACTAAAAAAATCTGAAAAGGATTTGAAATTGAATAAAATCGTTTAATTATGAATCTATTAATTTCAAATAATTAAAAATTGAAAACAGTTGATAAAGTTTTAATATGACGTTTTGATTTTTGTTTAACTACTAGGGCTTTTGAATTAAAAAAGTTCAATATTCAACATTAACATCTGTACATTGTTTAATTTTGAAAAGATTCAGAATCGCCTTATAAAATCAGTTTTTCTTGAGGTTTAAAAATCATTTATTTTTACAGTTGATCAACCTAAAAATTTTTTATCTCAAATTTCCTAATTCAGACGCGGTTAATTTTTAATTGCTCAAGTCTGCAAAACTGCTTGGTTTTTTCTTCTAAATATTTGCAAAATTCCCGGAAAAAAATAAATTCACTGTCATTTCCCGGTTCACAAAAAAATTCCCGGTTTCCCGGTCCAGCGTGGAACCCCTTGAACCATACATTGAATTACATTAAATTATAGTTGTCTGCTCGTCCCGAAAAATTGGGGGATTTGGAAAGGGGCATATGAAAAATATTGGACTAGTCATCCCTTATTTCGGGACGACAAGGAACTTCGATTATATTTATATATAATATATTGAAACGGACATTGAACCATACCAAATGGATAACCTCTGATTAATGACTCGTGAATTAATATACACTTTTAAAGAATTTTCCATCAATGAAAATTCAAAACACGCATTAACATGTAGACCATGCAAAGTTTTAAAGAAAAAAAATCATCGGGCGCTGCGCGCGCGGCTAGCAAGTTTGAGCGCGCCTAGGGCGCGTGACTGTTGGTCCTCGCGCTTTGCGCTCGGTCTTTGTATTTCCCGAACATTTGGGCACAGACCTTTTAAAATTAAAGGTCAAATCATCGAAAACTGTAATTTGGTGATTGTGAATTCTCTTTTGTGCAAGCTCCTTCGGCTTTAAAGGGGTATTTCTATTTGACCGAGCTTTTTCAAGCGGTTTTCAAAAATCCATGAAAAATACAATTGTTAATATTTTTGAATAGAAGTTTTTTAAATATTTTTAAGGAGATCTTGAACTGAAAAAAAAAACACGGTTACCAATTAAAAAAGAAATAATAGGGGGCGCTGTAGCATTTCAAAAAATGTGTCTTGGAAACGACACCCTCACTTGGCTGACATGATTCAGCTGCTCCAGGTCATCTGAAGCAAAAAAATAGAACAGATTCTTGAAATATATGAGTACGGCTATAGCCGGGACTAGAAGAAATCAAAAATATTGAAAATTGACAAAATGGCGGACATTGAAATTTTTTTTTTGCGAATTTTGACTTTTTTGGGGGTAGTTTTTGACTTGCTAAAAATTCAAAAAGCATAATTTTTTATTTATCCTAGTTCGGGCTATAGCGAAACATCTGCTAAATATATCCTCCAAATTTGAGCTTAATTGGTCCAGCGGTTTTGACGGAACCATGTCAGCAATTTTAAATAATCGTGTTTTGAGAAAAACGACTTGCTCCACATGTAGCGTGACACTGGAAATTCAGACCTAACACTGAAATTTTTTACTAGAACTTGGAGACAAATCTATAAATGCTTTCAGAACATCGTATTGGGGAAGGAAAACCTGTTTGAGACGAACAATGACTATCATACACATTTATGACCTGCCTGCCTGACAGCCAAGGCGGCCCTCCACAGCCTGCGGCTAAGTACTCTCAGCTCTGCGCAGTTGACCCTGCTGCAGCTTCGTTAAAAAGTACAAACCAAACAAATCCCTTTGCGCACAAATTCCACATACTATATACTATCACAAAATGAAAAAAAAATCGATTTTTTGGTCTGGTCAAATAGAAATACCCCCTTAACGAACACATTCTCATCACGTATCTCGTGCTTTGCACTCGATTTTGTCCAAAATGCGAACTTTTCTACATTATGTTCAACACTATTATATCAAATGTACATTATATTTATTTCTGTACTCGACCTGGTACTACTTATTCAGATATTGCAAAATATTGTATAAATTTTATTTTTCATGATTACTTCAATATTTCCTCCTTATTTTGCACTAATTTTTACTCTTAGCTACCCTGAAATATCTATCATTTCAATACATTTATATTATCACAATTCATAACATGTATTGGTATTGAAACATACGTATTTTCATTGTCTTCTTCTTATAATTAAAAAAAGTGCACATCCTATACAAAAAAGGTTGTTATTATACACTTTATTGCAACTCGTGTTATTTTCCAAAAACTCAATTTCTTTTTTATTCTTATTGTTTACGAGAAAAAAAATCTACTCGCCCTTTCTAAAACTTATAAATAACGAAATCGTAGATCTTCTTTAAGTGAACAACTTTCGCCCATTAATTTTTTTCATAGCTCGTGTCGTTTTTCCAAAAATTATATTTTTTAATTTTTAATTTTATTTTTTACGAATAAAAGAAAAACTAAGCGTCCTATTAAAAAGTGATTATTGACAATTTTTGTGGTCTTATCACTTTTTGCATCTTCCATAATTTGACAGCAAAATGGAATTTTGAATTTTTCAGTATTTTTGTGCGATCAAATTTTGAATTTTTGTTTTTTCGAAAAAACTCAAAAAGTTGTTATGATAATCTTGTAGGACTTTAAAAAAAAAAAGTTTTCCTCACTTTACTTTTTTCATATTGTGCGTTGTTCCACTTAAATTGGTTCATTTTCGTTTGTTTTTTTGGATTTTCAAAATCCTATAACTCTGATAATTTAATTTTTATCAAAAAATGTCATAAGGCTAAATTGTTTGAGTTTCCGAGTACTATGAATAGCCGTACATAGCATTTTCAATTCTTAAGAAAAATGGTCTCAAAAATTTTCAGAATGCTCTAAGGTTTTGAATTTTGATCCAAAATAGCTGGCTAACGAACTTGTTCCTTCTTTTTAGGCCTTAACGAAGTGTGCCAAAGCACAATCTAATCTGATTATTTTTTCGAAAGTTATCGTGCCTAAAGAATACAGACAGACTACAGACATCTTCGTAAAAATCGTTTTTTCTGACTCAGGAGGTCTCAAAACGTGGAGATTTGATGAGAACCGACTAAGTCAAATTTTACATAAAACCAATACCTTCTCATTATGATGAGAATGTAAAAATAAACAATATTAAACAATATAGCATTTGAGGTGTAAAACATTTTCAATACAAAATTATCCAGTTTCAAACTTACTTTATAATTGTTCAATTTACAACATTTCATACTAGATACTGTTCAATATTAAATGAAAACATTAAATCAAATTTAGAGTTCTATTTCAAATCTTATCACTTTTAACAGAAACATGGTTTTATTCACTTCCTATAAATGTATAAGCCTCCTAATTAATAAGATGTTATAATAAAAGAAATTCCAAGGAAATCGGGATCAGATACTTTTTTTGGACGGTCAGAACGCGTTGAACGTAAGTTAGGTGGTTCGAAATACACAGATGCGTTTTCGATTTTTAATGGCGTTAAAAGCGTACGATATTATATAGCATGCAATGTATTTATTCAAGTTAAATTGTGTATATCTAACAACGATATATTTATAAATTGACCGGTTTGGTGCAATAACGTTGTTTTTGCATTTTCAGAAGTTACTTGTTCTTCATTTATTTTTCATGAAGTTATATATGTATTAGAGCGTACCAAAAAAAAAGTTGTTTGCGCAAAATTTTAATAGCAATGTTTCCGCATATATAGCTAAAAATCACAAAAAACGTTCACTTCTTCAAATTTGAAAACCTAAAATTTTTTAAAAATTATTAATAAAAATGTTCAAAGCAAGTTGATTCATACACATGGTCGATGAAAGTGATATAATTGAAAAGTCAATAAGAATGATTTTAATATATCGACATTCTTTACATAATATTGGTGTAAGATATTAATTTAAATCTAAAAAAAAATTTGGTTTTCAAATTTGACGAGGTGCTTCGTTTTTTGAGTTTTAGTTATATCTACGATGCGGAGACGGAAGGCATTTTTTTAATGATATTTTAGGGGAGTACTTACTCGCGCAAATAACTTTTTTTTCGATACACCTTAATATGTGTGTATGTACGTATACAGGAGTGCTGACCTTCCACAAAATTTGGACGTAGCAAGAATGGACTAGCTTTAAATTTCGGGGGGGGGGGGGGGG
>CAKNXH010061065.1:152194-186632 GCA_932178445.1 Andricus quercusramuli | reverse complement strand
TAATATGGTTTTTTCTACAAAATATATTTTTTCAACCTACAAAAAAATTTGTTCAACATAGCAAACTTTTCAGTTTGATGAACAAAACCGTGCAACATAATAATTTCGTTGGCTTAACCAAACGGATTTATTGCTTCTATATAGCAACCAAAAAATGTGGTCGGAACAACTAATATTTTCCTGAGTGAAGGCAAAAAAGATGTTCTTCGTACGTGCCACTGCAATTTCTCAAAGAAAAAACATTATTTACGCAATTTATTATTCGTGTGGGGCGTGCGTGACCAAATAACAATTCAATGCGCCTCCGGGCGCCGTTGTCTGTTACGTGCTTCCACGTGGTGGCATCCTTGACATTTCGAGTCCGCCGTGTCAGCAGCTCTTTCACTTGTGCAATGAGATTTACTACATCGTCACCTACATTCGATTAACTGCTATCGCAAAACTCCATCCGATGAGACTGCTTTTCTAAGCTTGCAAAACGTATGTGTTTACGTGGGCATCTTCACGGACAGACCTTCCGCACACTATTCTAACTAAATGCCATAAGTCTCCCTTCGTGACACGTGTGAGTTATCAATAGTATTCGATCGTACCCCGTATGTAAGAAATTAAACGCGACAGCAAGTTTAAATGCACCTCTTAGTTACTTATTTATTATCTTCTCCACATGTTACAAGAAGCTATAATGAGATGTATTTTTCAGAGGCGTAAGGTTTGACAGACATGGCACTTGCCCTGGGTGCACTTGAGCGGAGGCGCCAAATTAGCGCAATGAAACTAAAAAATTAAAATAAAAAATAAAAAAGGAAACTTAGTGGCTGGTGTGTTACACAGGAGCGCAATTTTAATATTTGCCGTGGACGATGTTTAAATATTATACTGAACACATTATGATAACCTTAACATTCTACGTTTCAGAAACTTTCGTATTTCCTACGTGGAATTTTCCTAAATCCCACGTAGGGAAATTTAAATCAGATAACATCAACAGATATATTAGTCTACCAAGTAATATTTTTCCTGAAAAAGTTCTATACGGTTATGTAACATCATGTTTCCTTATAGCAAAATTAGCATCGAATCGTACTATTTTTTTATATCGTGCAGAATATCATCTACAGTGTCATATATGTGAGAAAGTTGCTGTGAGACGTGAGTGTGAATAAGTGATGTCTCCAAATTAAAATGTAAGTGGGAAAATTGTTGAGTGGAATATTATTTAAATTAGAACTTTTTTCAATGGATTTTATTATCGCTTTCGCGCACAAAGAGAATATTAGAAAAGTATTAAGACAGCATTAAAATTAAGAATCCACACGGGTTCACCAATAAAGTTGGATTTATCCCAAGTGGAAATAAAACAAGTACCAACTTGTTTAAAAGAAGAGATTAGTGCACCGAAAAGACAAAAAGTGCTTCGCTTGTACTCCCTCTCCGCAGCAGGCCTGCGGTATAGCGTACATAAAAAGTGTAGCGCGCACGTGGCAAACACCCGCATGCACTTGGGAGTTTACGTGTGCTTTATGTACGGCATGTAGAAGCACAAGGCCCTCTTACCACGGCCGCTGGTAGCATATGCGAATACATGAGTCACATGAATCCCTTTGTACGTAGCGTAATACAGCTCGTTAATACGAGTTACACTATTATGAATAACGGCGACTTGGAAGGTGATTCGTTCCATATAAGCAAGTTTGCGTATATGCACAGAGAACAGGTCGCGAAATTAAACACGACAACGTTTAGCCATTCCATATTTGCGAAAAAAATCCACAAAACATTACGAGTAATGCGCCAAGATATTTCCAAAATTCATCGCTTTTTTCAATTACTAGATACGAACTTTAAGAGAAAGTTGGAAGAAATATCAATGCAAAGAAAGTGAAAAAAGGAACAATAGACATTGAAAAATAAAGGTAGTAATGATACGATTCATAAAGAATGAGTTCGCTTTTCCTAATTGGTTGTAGAGTTAAATTCTCTTTGTTTCAACACTCTAAATATTCACTAATACAATTATATTTCTCTGATGATTAAAACTATTCTCTACTTTGCAAACTTTCAATTTATTCGAGAGTGCTTCCTCACTGAATAAACACCGAGGTAACAAGAATTCTTGTTTTCGTACCATCGCTTACACGTATATACATATATATACATGTATTTAAAGCTCTGCGAAGCGCAACAGCTCTTTAAAAAATGACCAACCGTCACGTTACTCTGTTAAAAGAACGATGTCGCGTCCTACGCAATGGCGTTTACGCTTGAGACTCCATCTGTGTACAAGTACGAATATGTGCAGTTCACCATGTGGTTTGAAACGAGCTAGCTGAACTGCACAAAGAACCCCTCTCAAGGCCGCAAGAACTGCAACACTCTAACACAAGCGAGATGTTGAACGCACATACGGCAAAGAGTAAAAGTGCCTCATATGCAACCGTGACACGCGTGTCGCCAAGATAGTGCTTGCTCGTGTACCTCAATACGCGCCTGTACTTACACATCCGTGTGGACGTACATGTAAAGCACAGTGTCTCATGCTCTGACCTGGTTGAATGCGCACTTTTTTATCACAATTCGCTTTTGCCGTTTTCCGGAATAATGGGACAATACGCGAGATATCAGCTACTGCGCGTTGCCTGTAGACGACCCTGTGCGATTATCGTGAATCGACCACGATTTCCTGCAAGTAACGACTTCCATCCAACGATTATCTGAGAAATTATATCAGAGCTGCGATAATGATCATTCAACGAGCTGAAAAGAGTTAATACACCAAAGATTCTAGGAGGCCAAATATACCTATCAGTAGAATAATAGGTTATTCATAATTTGTCTGACATTAAGACCTTTATTGCCAGATTTAAGTGAATACCCAATTTGATTAGCTGCCGGCTTGATCTTTAATGCGTAATGTAAGTGTGCAATTTATAGCGCTAAAACTAAAAGGAAATGAAGTGTGATTTAATTACAATGTTAATGTGCAATATTCTGTAATTGTATATTTCCCTTTGTAACCGCGCAATAGTAATTACTTATCCTTTGTACCCAGTTGTTTTGTAACGTGTCGCGCATCCATATCAAGACTCAAAGGATTAAATTACATTTCAGTTTCAATTGCTTTTGATCACTTGCAAATGAAGTACAGCAATCTATCATTTAATGAAAATAAAAGACTAAATAACTGCGGGCGAATTGAAAACAATCCTATAACAGAACGTATAATTTCCATGCGCAACGGATATGGTTTGAAATCGAATTCCAGCCTTTCATTTATATAATCGTTCACTTTTAAAACTACGGTATCAATATTTTTAGTTGCAACAATTTTCGTTTACGAAAAGTGGAAGAATACAATCTTCGAAGCACCTTCAATTTTATCTTATCGGTAATAGCGATCAATAGTATCAATTGGTTTAAGGTTTTATATTTCAGTCCCTACCTCTGGCTTCCGCATCCTCAACGCGGTTGCAGCGTTGTTCCTGATTTGCTACCCTCATGCGCATGGAAAATTGAATCGGAAACTTTCTTCCTTGTCGTACTTCCAATAACCGACATTTCCGGTGAAGCAATACGACTTGCTGAATCCAATATGCATGGTAGCGTATGCATCACTGCATCACAACTTAAATTATATTTATTTCACGTCCCAGCAAGAGTAGAATATAGAAGAAGGTTGGTTTCCATGAACGGTAATTGTACTAGAACATTTCATCACTTTTTAGTGTACATGCAACCGGTTATGCACGCTTTACGAATTCGTGAGTGCAATCATCGATAAATAAAACGTTCACTTGAACTAGGAAGGGATGGCATGATTCGGTGAACGCGCGAGTCACAAACTTTGCTTGGTTTCTTCAAATATACATATGTGTACGCCCAAAGAAATAACATGCGACGGATTAGACACAGAAAATAGAAGAAAAAAAAGATCAGCTAGTATCAGCGAGGATATTCGAGTCCTCTGGCTTTGACATTAAATAACAAGCGATTAAAGCAAAAAGGGTTGCTTAATGAAGGAATGATCTTTTTAAAGTGCCAAGTGTTGCACGTTAAAGAGCGTGAAACCAATTTGCCAGCCGCTTCAGAAAATCGATTTTCAGTACCATTTCAATAATTTAAAATTGCATTAGGTGGGTAAAGAAACGATTCTCTGCAAAATCGAGTAACAAAAAGCGATTCAAAAATAGAGTTTTCAGCCAAAAAATCGAAGTTTTCACGGAAAAAAAATATTAAAAGTTCTTTATTCCTAAATCTAACAGAGATAAAAACCTTTTTTTGTGAATCAAAAGTACTCTCACAAAGTTGCATAAAAAAGGAAAGTTTTTACTGTCCACGCATCGTAGATATAGCTTAAAACAACAAGAAAACAACAAACTTCGTCTTATTTAAAGGCCAAACCATTTTTTATGATTAAATCAAAATCAAGCTTAATTAAAATACGTTTCACTGCGGTAGTTCGGATAGTAGAAATAACTAAATTGTAAAACTTACTGAGAGTACATAGGTAAAATTATACATAATATGTGCATGCATCATCGTTATTAACTAGCACAATACTTAGTTTAGGTTAGGTCATTAGTATAGTTGAGTAGTTTTACTTAGTTTAGGTTGTATACGCATATCGTCAAAAGTTCTACAATATAGTAATATCTACTGCTATACTAAAACAGATTGCGGTAGATCTTCCCTCATATAAATTTTACTCTTAAATGTAAGGAAGCAATTTTCATGGCAATAAATTTGCTACACAAAAAAAAATTGCCGAGAAAAATCAACCAAAGCTGAAAACTCTTAATTTAGAAAATAACTTGTAGTTTTGTAATCCTTTTATTCATGTGAACCTTTAAACAGTCGCTAGCTACAGATAAGCTAAATTGTTAAGAATTTCTTTCGATCTTCCACTTATCCATTCTAAGCTGCACATTTCACTAAAGTAATGATAACTGCACAGTAATACAAGAATCTGAATTTCAAGAATAACTGAAATTCATTTTTAACTTAAATTAATTTCAACCATAAATTGGTCTTAAATGCCGTGTCTCTGTCTGAAGTATGTAGTAATACAATGAACAACTGTTAGGTATGTTAACTTTCGAATGATTTTCAGTCGTGCGATCTGAAATTCATTTGCGCTAGCAGAAATGCGTGCGCGAACTGCGATGCGCAAATACTTAGGAAAAATGTTGATTCAGGCCATGTGATGAGTGTGTCACGTGACTAGATTCCTATCTTACCGGCACTTTTTTTATTTGTCAACTTATTTTCACACGAATAGACACATCGAGTTGAAAATTTGGGATAATAAATAAGAAGCACTAAGAATGGTGGGTCTGGTCCTAAATTGTAATAATCATGAAAAAAGCAAAACAATTATTCTTAGAAAACAAACTGTTTTACAAAAAAACTTTTTTCATGATTATTACAATTTAGGACAAGACCCACCTTTCTTAGTACTTCACGTTTATTATCCCAAATTTTCAACTCAATGAGGCTATTCATGTGAAAAGAAGTTAACAAAAAAGCGACGGTAAGGTAGGAATCCGATCACTTGACCCACTCGTCACATGGCCTTAACGCGTGGATCTCGGTAAGTTGGATATGTGTATATTCAAGTCGTTTGTGAAACGTTTTGACTTAAATAAATCAAAAGTGTTTTGAAAATTGTTGGCATCCAGCAATTAAAAAAAGCCAGGGTTCATCGTTGCCTGTTTAAATCTATGTTTGGACATGGGCTTCGTTTGTGAACAGTTTTTCATGAGTTAAAGCTGAGACAAATTCCAAGGAATACATTGTCATAGAGGTAAAGAAAAGTTCAAGTTATTACGGGAAATCAATTTCCTTACATTATTGTTATAATTTTTATGGTATTTTATAAGTGGGATGTGTTATAAACTCCAAAAGTATTAAGTGAAGGTTTAACGGAATGTCAACAATATTTGTGTCTTAAATTAACCTAAAAATTTCATTTTACGTGCATAAAGCGGTTGACTTTCAACCAAGTGAGTAACTGGAAGCCATATTACAGTCATCTGTGTGTACATTTTGACTGATTCCGCGTTTCTCTATCAAATTATATCGATAAAGAAAACGCATTTTTGTGTAAGATTAACACATACATCACTTTCCTTTTCTTTCATTGGACGCATGGAATATCGAATTAATAGAAAGTTTGCGGTCTAAGCTTTTCCGATCTAATATGCATTTATTTTAGTGAATGAAGTGTTTTTGACGTGCTTGGTAAAAAAGAAGGGGCTAAAGGAAAAATATATTCTAGTATCAAATGAGAGGTAACCGGTTCCTCTCCAAAGATTGCGTAGAGTGTCTATCTCGTTTAAAGATAAGACGGTTTACTCACGCGATAACAGATCGCCGACGAAAACTCTCATCGAGTCTTGCGATGCTGATGGACTTGACTAGTTTTTTATAAACAGTCTCCGGGTTTACCAATGACTAAACACATCGAATAACCCCGTAATTCACAATGACGAAGTATGTTAATACTTTATGAAAACTATAGGCAAGCTGTCTTTCCTGAACACCCCCCCCCCCTCGCCCACCTATGTTCCCTCATACACATACAATTTTCTCCGTACCTCTCAAAGAAAATATCGTCACTCTATCATCGATTGCATGCTTTTATTTCACCTCCATCAGCAACAGAAAACTTGGCCACATCCGAAGGAAGAATTTCTTGTTGCTCGGAAGTAGTGCAATAAATCGTGCAGACTTTTTGCGATTAAGGTTCTACAGAGAAAAAACTGGGGTTTCTATTAGAACCAATTTTTGGTTCCAAAGGAGCTGCAACAAAAAGGAAGCTCTCTTGCTGAAAAGGAACCCAAAATGATAAATGGTTTCTAAATGAACCAAAGTGTGGATTCAAATGGTTCTAATAGAGCCTTTTTCTCCCTTCTGCCTTGACTCACTTCAAACATTGCACAAGTTAATAATGCACATTATGCTTTATAATTGGAATTAAATAATATTGCACTGGACAAAATTTAATGAAGAAACTAAAATCATAGACATTAGTCATTCTTGAAAGGAAGATATCGCACATAAAATGTGACAGTTTTTTAAGGTTATGTTGCAAATCCGAAGTTTTCCACTGCGCATGCCCAAAAAGCGCGGGACTATTCAAAATGATATAATATACACTTGCAATATTAGGTTAATAAAAATTTTTTTCAAGAAGCTAGGTATTTCTATAATTCAATTTTATTTGTTTTAAATAAGAATAAAAAAATTTTGTTAACATTTATCTGTATGACTGTTCATAGTATTTATTGATTTCAAATAGGCCCGCGCTTCTCGGCACATGCGCAGTTGAAAACGTCGGCAACCGCCGATGGCCATCTATCGGATATGAACAAACTAAAAAGGAACCCTGAATAAGAGTTCCTTTAGAGCCTAAGTTCTAAATGATCCCAAGTTTCACTTGAGCCGCAGCATTACTGATCCCTCAGTTTTTTTCTGTGTAAAATTCGAGCATGGAAAAATTAGAGAGTGAATTTTGTTGCGGCTTATTTTAAAGCGGGTGAAGTTCAATTTTTCACATCCGGAAAAAAGGAAACCATAGTGGCCACTCCTGGCTGACTATTAAGCCATTACTTCAACAATACTAATTACTTTAAGGGTATGTGACACAGCCAAATACCTACATTGCCGACCTCACTTTTTCAATTTTCCGAATTTTTTTTTGAATCTAAGAACTTTTTTTGTAAATAAAATTTCGGGCTGAAACTTTGGAAAATGTATGAGAAGACAATAAACTACGTTTATGTACCTTATTCGAGCAAGAACTTCGTAAAAAATTATTTTCGAAGACATTAAAACTGGGTGCATTTTTTGAACCTAAGAACTTTTTTTATAAGTAAAATATCGGCTTCAAACTTTCAGAAATGCAAGAGCTGACAGTAAAGTACGTTTATGTACATTATTTGAGTATAAAAGATGCAAAAAGAAAAATTCCAACTAAGTGTCAACTCCGGTTCCGCTTGCCAGTTCGGTCGGTATTTTTGCGATGGGCACGACAATGCGAAGTCTGGCGGCCACTAATCGAGGCTCTATCAGCTGACTCATCTACATCTGAAATATGGGGTCCACGCTGTCAAAGATTGATGATCCGGTGTTCTTACAATAATATTTTTTGAAAGTTGTGTCCAGCATAAAAGTTGAGTGAAATATGTTGTTTCAATGTTGAATTATGTAAGTATTTAAATCGCTATTGGCCTGGTTCAGTGGCCGCCAGACTTCGCATTTTCGTGCTCATCGCGAATACCGACCGAACTGGCAAGCGTTGTTGACATTTAGTTGGAATTTTTCTTTTTGCATCTTTTATACTCAAATGATGTACATAAACGTACTTTACTGTCAGCTCTTGCATTTCTGAAAGTTTGAAGCCGATATTTCACTTATAAAAAAAGTTCTTAGGTTCAAAAAATGCACCCAGTTTTAATTTTTTCGAGAATAATTTTTTGCGAAATTCCTCATCGAATAAAGTACGTAAACGTAGTTTATTGTCTTCTCATACATTTTCCAAAGTTTCAGCCCGAAATTTTATTTACAAAAAAAGTTCTTAGATTCAACAAAAAATTTGGAAAATTGAAAAAGTGAGGTCGGTAATGTAGGTATTTGGCTGTGTCACATGCCCTTAAAGCATACATTTTGGAAAGGATTAAACACTTTAAAACTCCAAGGTGAAATATACAACGTAAAAGATTGTAAAAGTAATTCAAAAAGCTACTAATTTAATAAAGAATAAACCGTGAGTAGCTCCATCGAAAATAAAGATTTTAGGTTTTCGATGGGATATCATACTTTAATCTGTGCACAACTATCTGATAACAATATACTTTTATGTCTCGGATGTGACCATAACTGTGTAAATTTTATATTTGAAGAAAATAGTATATTGTGCTACAAGTTGACAAAGCGTAGCTTTTTCAATGTGTGGGACACGATACTTTTTCTATAATTTGTTTAAAAGTGCTAGTTTTTGTTTACCTGTTTTTTGTGTAAAAAAAAGGCGATTTTTTGTTGATTGACGCAACAATAACATCGTATTTTCGGAGAAACTGACGATGTTTTAGGTGAGGGACGGAGTTGGAAAATAGAATGAAGTTGGCTGCGCACGATGCACGAGCACACCCGAGGCAGCACGAATACACCCGGAGTAACACGAAGTAGTTTGCACTTTATTTACTTTTTTCACGGTGCCGCACTTTTGTCACTGCGTCTATTTACTTTCTCTACTCCATCAGTCCACTTTTTCCACTGTTGCCCGGAAAGGTCGGCACTGCGCATGCGCCACGTCATCGACAAATAATCGGTCACTTTTTACACCAAAAACAGGTGGAAAAACTGGCACTTTTTCGCAAATTATAGAAAAAATATGATACGAGAGCTTTATTTCACACACCAACAAATTTAGAGTTTTTAATACCGGGATATTGAATTTTAATATCAAGATATTCCAGCTTAATATCTAGATCGTTGTCACATAGTTAAAAATCCAGATTTTGAATCTTAATATCCATTTTTCTTTGTGCAGGGAACATACGTTACTACTCAACCCCGTTTTTTAACTGAGTCATCTTTTAAAATTTAATTAATGTATAGGTGTTGCATTTCGACCGGTGTAACCCATACTGTCCCATGCACTGGGGCACGGTGCACGTCATATTACTGCCGGTTTATTTCTATAATATGGACATTGGAGACTAAAAAGTATACAGTATAATAATTCTGGAGGGTATAATGGAATAAATATTTTCTTATAAATTAAAGCAAAGTATTCTTCAAAACCCAGTTATAACATCTTGCTCCCTGCAATACATACAGCGCCGTCGTACCCCGTATGTGATTGCACAAGATTTAATTATAATATATTTAGAACCTTTATAGAATCCATTTTAGAAATCAGAAGTTAAAAAAAACTACTACACCTATTAAAACATACTATTATCATGTTTCAAGTCTTTCAAAATAGGCTGTATATACTTAATTTTTTCCAGAGTCTTTTCAATCCGTTTCCGACAAAACTGTTTTTTCATCATTACACTTTTGACATGTATTTTAAAACAGAAATTACAATACAGCACCATTTTTCCAACCAAAGAAAAGTAATTTCAATTGAAAAATTCATCCAAACCTCAAAAAACACGGGCGTTATTTATAACATCCACCATGCCCCGCACGGCCTTCAAAGCCGACTTTCTCCTACGTGACTAACAAAAAAGATTATTAGAAGAAACAAAATTACTAACAAAACCAAAAATAAAAACAAAGAAAAAAAATTCCGGCTATTTCCTGGTCAGTGTCTATCCTGGAGATACAATAAATGTGGGAGTCCGCATGAAAAGGGCCCTGCAAAGCGAGTGTAAATCGCAAAAGTCGGATTCAAGCCGAACGGCGAAGCCATTTTGTCTAATTTTCTGTATAAATAGTCTAGAGGGTATAAAGACTTGCGGTACAGGTCGCTTTTTTCGAGAAAAAAATCTATTTTTCATGTGACAATTAAAAGAAATAATGTTTCCTCGACTTCATTCAGGGGCGAACGCACCATATACGAAAACTAGGGGCCCCTACCCAAATGAGTGGGAGAATTCCCAAAAGGTTGGGTGGGTGTATATGGTTGGAAATGCAGACTTTAAGTAAAATTAAACTGTAAACAATATAATATCTTATAATCAATTCGCCCCCGAATTCAATATGATAATTATAATAATTGATCATTCATATATTTTGTTAAAAATTCGTCTTTTCTGGTACAAAATTAATAAGCTTCTTGCTTAAAAATTCAACAACTTTGTTTCAAATTGGTGTTTCTTGTTTGAAAATTAAAATATATTCAGTTGAAAAATCATACATTTTGTTAAAAACTCATTTTTTTAGAGGTGCAAAATTAATCTTCTTGGTTGCAAATACAACTACTTGGTTGAATGTTGAACTACTTTCTAAAAAATAATTTTTTGGCTGAAGATGCATAATTTTTGTTTACAATTCATCTCTTTGCTAGAAAATTGAACTATTTTCTAAAAAATTAATCATTTCCAGTTGAAACTGAAATTATTTCGTTGAAAATTCGCATTTTTCAGTATAAAATAATTATTATTCTTTAAAAATTAACATTTTGTATTGAAAGTTTCACTGTTTTGTAAAACTTAATCTACTTTCTTTAAACAAGTGAACAATTTTCAAAAGAGTATACTTTTTGGTTGACAAGTCATCAACTGTTTCGTTGATCATAAATTCATCTCTGTTGCTTAAAAATATTATAATTTCTTGCAAATTTAACAATTTGGTTGAAAAGTCATTTTTTTAGGATTCTTCATTTTACCTGAAAATTCATCTCATTAGTTACAAATATATATCTATTTTGTTAAAAAATCATTGTTTTACTTTGAAAATTTATTAATTTTTTTAACTGAAAAATTAGCTCCCTCTTCAAAATTCATAATTGTAGTTGAAAAATCATCTCACTATAATCTTCCTTTTTATACACAGAGAGCTTGTATATTGTCATGTAATGTACAAGGTACTACTTTCGTTACCGAAAATTGCACAGTTACACTGATTCGGCATGGTATGGAGTTACGCCAGGGAGGTATGTTAAGCTTGCACAACACTATTGAAGGTTTGAATTTCATAATTTCATATTTCATAATTTAGGGCTCGTTTGGGCCCTTATTCCCAAATTTGGGGCTCTATTATTTTTCTTAAAAAATAGTGTTTGCGCTAGTTTAACATTAAGCTAGCTGGACATTGCTGTAAAACGTAATAAAAATGATTTTAGAGAAAATTCACCACATACAATAATTTAGGGCTCATTTAGGACTATGGGTAGTTCGGCTAGCTTAACGTTAAGCTAGAGCAAACACCATTGAAAACAAGATTGAAGCCCTAAATTGTGCACTACGGGCCCAAATTAGTCCTTAACGAGCCCTAAATTATGCGAGTGGAAAGAATGGATTTTACGATTTTCTTCACGTATTTTTTATAACGCTAGGGTGGCACAACAACATATATAACAAAAAAAAAAGAACAAAAAAAAAGCGCACGACTTTCGGTGTATGATATTTCGGGAGCCGTAAATGAGCCCGAAATTATGCAAGGAAAATGAAAAAAATAATTTTTTTTTGTTAATTTGTCTGAACAATAATTTTTTAAACAAAATTTTTTGAAGTTCAAATGCCATATTCGGTGAACCCTAAATGAGCCTTAACGTAGGTTAAGAAAAGAAATTGGTTTTAGTTCATTTTAAGAAGGATTGTTTTAACAAAAATTGTTTACACTTTTTAAAACATTTTGATCATCATATTCCCAGAGCTCTAAATTATTGTATGAGGTGAATTTTTTGTAACATCATTTTGAGTGTGTTTAACAGCATTGTTCGGCTAGCGTAACGTTAAGCTAGCGCAAACACTATTTTCTACGCAAAATAATAGAGCCCTAAATTTGGAAATAGGGGCCCAAATTAGCCCTAAATTATGAAATAGGTACATCTCCATACCTCAATTGTGTTGTTCCAGCTCAACATACCTCGAATTTGAACCTTGAATTTGAATATATAAAGACTGTCCAAATTTTAGCTACTTTCTAGACAGAATCACGGTTTGGAGCTAAAAATGATCGAAGTGAACAGTAATTATCTCGTAGCCAAATCGCAAGTACAATCATACAAACTTCATTATTTTCAATTATTTATTCACATACCAAGTACTTTTAATGTGTAAAAACTGTTTATGTCGCCCACAAATTATCTTTTGTTTTGTGAATTATATTTTCGAAAGATTTAAACTCAATTGTTTTTCCTTTCTTCGACCGTTCAAATTTTCGATAAATATTTCAGCATCGGAAAATATATTCCGCCTTATGGTTAAGGATGAAGTCAAAATAAAAGCATCCGAAATAAACATAACTTAAAGTTACCTTACCATACGTTCAAGGTCTTTCTGAAAGAGATGAAGGAGATCCTTAAACAAACTTAATATGAACGTTTATTTTAAAAATAACTACACTTTAGAAAAAATTTTGACTAACAACAAATATTCTGAAACAATAGAAAATTTGTCTAATTTGTTTTATTTAATTCAATGCACTGATTATAATAAAAACTACATGGGTGAAACTGGCAGGAGATTGAAAAGTAGAATTTATGAACATAAAAGAGATTGTAGAATTGGTAATTGAAACACACAGGTTTGCGACAAACATCCATGGATATTTAATCATGTTTTTGATTCTTATAATATTAAAATCTTGGCCCGAGAAAATAATACTTTTGAAAGACGCATCATTGAATCAATTTTTATTAATAAATATATAAAAACTTTAATAAATTAGAAAACCGAAATAATGAATATAAACCAAATGCATCAAAGTATTATGCATTAACCGCCCCCCCCCCACTTTAAATTCTTTTTATTTAATTCAATACTATTTTTTTCCAAGCTTTGGCGCACCTCTTCATCAGAGGTTTATTAACACTTTTCAGCTCTACAATTACGACTTTTCATAACAGTCAGTCTTCTATCGTCCGTCTGTAAACATCGTTCCAATTATGTGACACTTACCTAATTTATTGGAGCCTCTCCAATATCTTTGAGGCTTCAATTGAAATAATTTTTAAAATCTTTTTAACAATTCTTTTAAATGGCGTTTTTAAAAATTATATCACATCTGTTTCTTGGCTCAGGCATGTTTGATTTAAATTTATCTTAAAACCACTATCCTTTTTATGGTATTAATTATGCGACCTTTACATTCATAAATATTCTTTTTATTTAATTATAGATATGTGTATCGACTCTTGAGAAAGACCCGCAGTGTGTTCAAAACATTGAAGCTTTTTTTTTTTAAATAAATAAGTTTATCACGTCTTTTTTTCGGATGCTTTTATTTTGACTTCATTATTGACCGTAGAACAACGATTATATTTGCTAATGCTGAAATACTTATTGATAATTAAGTATTGTCATCAATTGCTGAAACTCTTCCCTTGGTACGGAGATTATGACTTCGAATCTTAAGGTTTACGCAAAAGAGAAAAAGAAAGAGTTTGTAACATTTTCGGATTGCCCACAGCTGCATCTATAAATAATCGTGCTCGACCTGATGCAACCACATGAGCGCTCGCTGCAATTTTGAGTCTTCTCTCATATCCAGTAAGTATGGTTGTTGACCCTCAACGTACAAACTATTTTCGTTCCTTGCTACGAGTGACGACCCCGCCCGTGGCGATCCGACGCGTGTGACCTGTTTCAACAACTCTGTATATTAGGTGAGGATAATTTTATAATTCCAAAAAGGTGATGACATTTTTTTGAAAAACGCATTTTAATTATATGATCCATTCCCATTATCCATTTTTTGGATAAAAATTTGCAGAATTTCGATGTTGGAGTTGCTTGCTGTACCTGGTTAGGGTTACCATTTCTTCACAGTACGAAAGGACACCTGAAAATTTCCTAACCTAACCTTAACTTACTAGCATAGTGAAGACAGGTTTTTTGAATTTCAAATATTGCAAACCATGAATGTTCAATAGAATGATTTTATTTTTACAAATTAGGCTACACGATACCCGGTAAGACCAATAACACGACTCCAGTAGTTCTATCTCTCACTAAACATCGTGAAAGATAAAAAAAGAAAAAAATGCCATTTTTGTCCGAAAGGAGGACATTTTCAAAGAAGGGAGGACTCGGGAGGACAAGGCGGTAAAGGAGGACATGTCCTCCCGAAGGCGGACGTTTGGTAACCCTATACCTGGTACCACAAAGGTTAATGTAATATATACCTTGGACATTGTTGTGTATTTACAGATGAGGACTGTTTTCGAGTGATCAATTTCGATGGATCTTGAGATTTCTTTGAAATTGGTTTTAAAACAATATATCCTTAGTTCCAGAAATTTAATCACGCTATAATTTCATAACTACTTGACTATTAAAATGATAATAGTTCACGGGAAAACGAAGAAAGTGAAAAAAACTATGGCCAGCGCAGTGGTAAATCTGTTTCGGTGTCATTACACGGTAGTAGATCTGTTGGAACAAAATTCTCAGTGAATGCTCTGAGTATTATTGCAACGTGGCTGACCGGTGGTCGTCTTACGCTCGGTTTTTCTTTTTCTCCTCGTTTATTCCTCGGTTTATTCGCCGTCTTTCTCTGACAACGGAGGCTCAACGAGCAAGCAGGGTCATGGCCGGACATCGTCTACTTACTACTATACTCGGGGCTGTACAGTGTACACCCACACTACATCTGTTATTCGTCCTCCGCTGCACCCTCATAAAACTACATTTTATTATGCAGCAAGTATAAATTATCGTACTTTACGTCTTTCTTGAATCGGCTGGCTTGTATACGGACTTGCATTAAACTGAAGTGCATGCTGGTAGGTACATGTCTTAGCAATAGGAAATCTCCCTGCGTTCCGGCGATACAAACAATGGCTACTATAATAATATTCTCTTTATCGTCCAAGCAGTAGCACGAACTATTTCAATTATTTCCCTTTCAATAGATAAATAGCTAACCACAAGCCCATATGTCATTATTATATGTGTTCAAATTTTCAAAACGACAGGAGGACACGTACTAGCGCCAATAGGAGATTTTTCCACTCACAATGTATCGGTCTCTCGGGTGAAGTTTCATTAGAAATTCTCAGGATGATGTAAGCCGGCTGTATAACTTTTACTCAATACATAGAACATTTCTCATTTCATTATTTTCCGATTATAATTTATAAAACATATTAGACACGTACCATAGAACTACGGAAATATTTTATTTCACTTAGAAACTTTACGCTCTTAACAAAAAAATGGAATTTTCAATGTTTTCCAAATAATATTCTTCTTTCAGACTTCGCTTTGTACAATACGCAAAATTCGCTATTGCTGCAATTGGCATAATTATAGATTATTGGAGAGATATTTAGGGCAGATAAGCTTGAATTCGCCATAGGCACGGATGATAGTGTTCACAAGATATTAGCATCGATAGATATACACGCTCGCATTACTCACATCAATAAACTACTCATTTTTAACGCATACTAGTACAAGATTCCTTGCGTAATGAAATAATACATAATAAAATGTGTCTCATACGTAAATCTTATTCTCGTAATCAAGTGTCAGACGATTTTTGCAAAAGCTTGAATTCTAAATTTGTATTATTAGGAATGATATTTCGCACGTTCATTGTGCTCGATGCCTTTCTCAAAAGTGATTTTTTCAATCGATATATTGAAACTTCATTTCCACAATTGTCCAATTTATGAAACTGACAACATCGGCGCGCTTGCTTGAGCGACTTAAAAGGTTTTAGAACACAATAATACGTATTGAAATTTTATAGTATATATTAAATTTCTGCGTATCAGTACTACTAAATAACTTTTTCACAGTTGAGGATTACTTCACTATTTTTCTATAAAAGAGGAAACGTCTTGTGAATGAAAAGTACATTGACAAAAACGTATACAATATTTCAATGACCGTGGCTACGAGTATAGAAATTTCGGTACAAATAGCATTCCTTTTTTGGTACAAATAAGAGTTGGAAAAAGGGCTGTGTGTTCCGAAATTTTTGTACAAATAGCCAGACTTTTTCAGTACGTGTGGACACTGCCTATTTTAAGACATCAAGAGCTGCCAACTGTTGACCATATCAAAAGAAACTGGACAATTTTCTGTTACAAACATCAGAGTGCCGATGAGCGAGATTATAGAACAGAGATTTGGATTTCGCACCTTAGCGCTAGAATCGCGAATTCATTTCAAAACAGATCGGAGTCGTCATATTACAATAGTAGAAGAAATTAAAATTTGGTTGAATAAGTTATAATTAATCAAGAATTCTATTATGATACATTGACACATTTTATATAAGTTGTAAAGAATTTAGGATCAATTAATTTTTATACAAAAATACTAATTTTCCCAATTTTATCACTTGCAGGACAATTTATGTGTGCTTGGGTAAAATTGCATCTGTTCCTATACGGTTATGGGGAATGAATATGTACGTAACTTTACAGGCCAAAATTCATTAATTTAAAACATTCACTTTGACATTTACATTGAAGAGCGATATATTTTTTTTTTCAAATAAAACTTCTTTCTTACTATTTTTGCCACGGTAACGACTTTTAGTAAAATGTTTAGTTAGTTACTCTTGATTAAAAAGCGAGAATAAATTTGGAGAATTCATTTTTAGTAAAAAGTGATATAAAAAATCTACTTCTAATTTACGTCGCCGAAGAATATTTTGAGAGCGCAGATTTTCCTTGGTAATAAACCAATATTGAATTAAGGTACTTACGATTTCTCGATGGATGTTGAAGACTCCGATTGCGGAGGACCTGTTGCAGGGCTGCGTACAGGTCCAGCATAAGTTGTTCTAACTGTTGCCCTTGAGCTTCGGCTTCGTCCTCGGACGGCAATGCAAATGGTATAGCCATGATTAGTATTGCAGAGAATCAATCACGTTTTCCAAAATTAGAAATGATTCAAATCGGAAAAAGTTTATTTTCGCACAATACACAAGAATGCTGCCAGGTGTTGCAGTATGAAAAAGTTGCTCAACACAATAGCTTGTTGAGAAATCAGTCCTCGTGTAATGAAGATTGATGAACAGACGCTTTTCTCTGTTGCAGCGCCTGATGTTATCATAACAATACACTCACACGTGGCCCGAGATGCACCAGACACTGCTTCAAATGCCCCTAAAATTCACTCGCGACGTCTAAAGCGCCTATAAGCTGGACCTTCGAATGGATTAAATTCCATAGGAACAGCTGAATGCCAATATCTCGAACATCGTTCGAGTTCACAAAAAACGCGCGAAAGATAATAAACAGTTGATACAGTTCCTTTATCACTCTCGGTGCCGTAAAAGCAAAGAAGCAGTTCACAAGTTCAAGATGAAGTTCACAGCGCCAGCGATCACTTAACTTGCCCGATCGCGCACAAAAGTCTACAAAAGGGAGAAAAATCACTTTGAGAGTACAAACGAGTTACTCGATTGAATCCCAGGAATCACAGTTTTTGCAAGACTATTAATCACACATTCGCAACAGATAAGTAGCCCGAGATCTCGACTGAGAGTAGGAAACGAGAAACACGTCTACTCCCCTCGATTTCCGGCGTGGTAATGATTCTAGTTCCTACGGTTCAGGCCGACGGCCCTTCGCTTGCGCGTTGTGACTCGATGGCAATGGGCAATGCTCCCCACTGCATCGACGAGGAATCAGCATGTCGTATGAGGTAGGGGCTATCTGCGCGCGCATCACGCCATGTGGAGCACGGGAGGGAGTAGAAGGACTGGAGGACATTAACCACGTGAGCGATGGGAGGGGGTCTCTGGAGTAGTACACACAGAGGGGTTGCAAACACACGTGCGCATCTCTACGCACGACACGAAACGACCGTTGCACTACTATGCCGTGATCCGCCGTGCTCGGTACTTTGCTGGTGAGTTGGCGAGAAGCGAGCGTCCACCGCGAATGCAAGTGGGAGGGAAAATAAGCGCTTCCGAGCACACACGTGCAGTCAATCCTCTCTCTTTCGTGTGCAACTGTACATGCTCACACTGGAACTTCTCCAAGCCGTGTATGTGCGTGTATGGCTGTATGGCTGTACGTCTGTACGACAAGCCAGAACGACACCAGCGCGAGCGCGTTCACCATCCACTACCACGGCATTCGCGTCTAACTGCGTAGTTTGTACGCTCGTACAACGAATCTCTGCATGAAGAAGGGTGGGGGCGTGATTCGTGTCCGATATTGGACAGACCTTCAGATAAGTGCATCAGATGGTCGAAGATTGATAACGATATAAAGATATAGTTAGGTATGAAGTAAACGGTAATTCATAGTTGTAAGATTTGTTGAGCTTAATTACGCTTACATTTTCAAATATTTTTAATTTTTACTTGCAGTTTTTTTCGCTGATCAAAAGGATATACATTGATCGAATCCATTTAAAATCAGGCAAGTTCTACACTTCATGTCGCAGGATTCCTCAGCGACGAAATATGTAGTTTTCTAGAGGACATTAAGTGAGATGTATTTTTTTTATTGAAGAAAAATAATTGTCCCCGAAGTTACGAGTATTTGGATTTTGAAGTCTACTTTTCAAAAAACACAAATTTTGTCTTCCTAATTCTATAGCTTTTTTTATCTAATTCAGACATTTTAATTTTCTTTCTAGAAATGCTCTAAAACAATGCCTTTTGCTCTTTTGTGATATTTTGCATTGTTTATCAGGAAAATGTGAAAATTATATTTTCAGGGAAAAAAATGTTTTCGGCCACAAAAATGGTTTCACCCACATTAAACTGATATGGTGCCTTCCTTATATTAGCAGCAGTTTTTTGAAATATTGTAAAAAAGAAAAAAGGTTGGTTTTTCCAGAAAATCTTCTTTTCATGTTTTCAAAATAACAAGCAAAAATACAGAACATTTTCCGCGAAACTCCACTTTCTTAGTTTTTTTGCAATATTTTCAAAAATTTCGGTTTATATAAGGAAGGCATCTTATCCGTTTTACCCTCTTATAAGTCGATTTTTTGAAGAGTTTATAGTATTATTAAATCTCGGGCACACTTTAATTTTTCATGTACTTTTAACCTGTTATAAAAGCGATTTTCGCTCTGACATTCACTGAAAAAAAATTTACTTAATTCAAGGAAATGCGCTTCTTTGTTTTTTTTTCCGACCAAGTAATTGTTTACCTCAGTTAAGTTAATATTGTTTAGATGCAAAAGATTCATGCATCCATTCAAGGAAATGATTTCTTTGGTGAGATTTCTTTAATATAAGTGAATATTTCTTCGCATTAAATGTGAAAAATATTTAGTCAAAGAAATGATTTCCTAGATCTAGAAGGTAGGAACCTATAGGTTTATTGAATATGTTTTAGGCGCCTGAAGAACTCCTTCGTTAGTCCAATGAAATCGATTCTTTGGAAGAGGTAAATATGTTTTAAAATCAAATATTTCACACATCATTGAATCAATTAATTTACTTTTTTTGAGTCAAGTAAATATTCACTCAAGATAAATAAATTTTTATTCAATTGAACAAATATTTATTCCATGCTAAGAACTGTCAAAATCATAGCAATGACTGAAATACTTATTCAAGATAAATTAATATTAATTCAGTGAAACAAATATTTATTGCATTCTGACAATTATCATAATCAACACAATAATAAAATTGTTTGAATGTAAAGAATATTCTTTCAATACAAATGTATATTCATTAAATTGAAAAAAATATGTATTGCAAGCTAGAATTTGATATAATCATCGCAACAAAATAATGACTTAAATTGAATCTATCGAATCTGGACATCAGGTGGATGCGATCTATACTCATTTTTCAAAGGCATCAGTCGATCATGGCATTCTGATGGCGAAGCTCAAGTCAATGGGACTCACGTCAAAAATTCTCTCATGGTTATCTAGTTATTTAAACAATAGACTGCTTTCTGTTAGAGTTAACGGCAAATACACTACTGTTTTTTTTGCCACCTCAGGGATGCCTCAGGGATCGCATCTTGGTCCACTCTTGTTCCTCCTATACATACCAACGACTTGGGAACTATTTTCAAATTCTGCTCTTTTTTATTATATGCCGATGATCTTAAAATTTACAAAACAATTCGTTCCCTCGTGGATTGCATCGAACTGCAAAGTGACCTTAACAGGTCGCAGAGCTGGTGCTCTCTAAACGGGATGCAGTTGAACATTAAAAAATGCTTCGCTATTTCATTCACAAGAAGTAGGACTACCCAGGAAACAAGAAACGATTGACCACGTTTCAATCGTATTTCAGGTCGTATGAAATGTGTATCTTAAACTGGAATGGCAGATTGCTGACGATAGGTTAGAAGTGCCAATGAATCGGAGAAGTGGTTATTTTACGATTCACCAAAAATATTTCTTACATTAATGATGGTGTTAGAGCGATGTTATTTGTCTGAGTAATATAAATTTATAAAGATAATATATATAGATGGTAAATTGACATTTCAAAATATTTCTTTATCGATTGAAAAACGACGGCTAATCGTAATAATACTTTTTAAAAATGTCTCCTAAAATTATTTTATTAGAATTTGAAGACAAAACGTTCGTTTGTAAACCTCTGAATAGCAGGACTCTGAAATGCAGGACGTAAAGTTCCAGGACCACATTTCAATTTTGAGGTTATTTTCGTGAGGTTATAAATTTTTAAACACTCTAGCAGTATAAATAAAGCGTATATCACATTTCTTAGACATCGTTTTGAATAAAGAAGACATTTTTTTTTTATTCACATAGAACTCATCACTATTAGAGCAATATTAGAGGCTCTGAGACGTAATTTTATGATAAAGTCCAACGCGCCATCTCTTTCTGTCAGTTTATCGATGGATTGTCGATTTATGTCAGGATGCCAAGACGTAACAATACTACCCATGTGTGAAATTATGCTAGATACTGCAATTTTACAAAAAAAAGTGTTGAATTTAAATTTATTCACTGACGTAAATTTACTACGTGCCACGCTGATCGAATAATGTCCATCGTCAGACATAGTAACTTGGCATTTATTTCATACTGTTCCATGGAGTGAAATTGGAGTAGATCGTGAATTTCTTCGGATCGACATTGATAAATTTACCAGGTTATACGTTGTATTTTGAAATACACTGCTCGTGAAATTACAATCTAATTGTAAATATCACCAAAGATTTTTTACAGTGTATGTTTAAAAAAATACCCATTCATATATTTAACTTTTTTTAAAGACAATTTCCGCCTTTCATATAATTAAAGTGGTTTATTAATTTTTTAATTGAAAAATTTGCACAGATGTATGTAAATTTTATTGCAATCGAAAAATTTATATTAAACTATCTGAATATATTTTATTTATTGTATGTTAATATTTTATTTAAATATTTATAAAATAGGTTTCTTATGATGGACATTGTTGAATCTTTAAAATCCAATTCATTTAAGTTCCTGACCAATTTGCACTTTACTATTCAAATTTACTCGCACCCAATTCCGATTCACTACAATTCAATAATGAAGAGCGCAATCTGCAATATACAATTCATCGGACTTCATCAATCATCAACTGTATGATGCAGATTCGTTTCTGTTAAAGTGAATCTGCACTTTACCATTCACTTTGATATCCTTCAAACTCCATTTCATTGAGAAATTGAAATGATTCATGCGTTTCTTCTGTGAATCGTAAATCACCAATTGAACTTAAGTTAGTTTTTTGAGGTTATGTTCTCCTATTCAGAACGTCTCAAAACGATAGAACGAGTACATTTCCGAATGTGGCTTTGCAAATTTAATAGCTGAGCAATTCAAAGAGTCAAAAAAACAATTGAAATGCAACTTTCTCAATCTGGAATTTTAAGATACACATTTCAAGGCGCTCCGGTTCAATTGTTTCTTTTTTCCGGGGTAGGTTTACCCACAATAACATGCTTGAGGAAGATGAACTAACTAGAGTGAGTAGAGCGCGTGACCTGGTGCTATTACTTGATGAATTGTTGTGTTTTAATGATCAAGTGAACGAAGCAATTCATAAGGCCCTTAAATCACTGAGCTTCGTTATTCGGAATGGCATGCTTTTACATAATCCAATGGCTCTTGAAACCCTGTACTTCGCCCTAGTTCGTCCTCATCTTGAATACGCTTCCGTCATTTGGGCCCCTCAGTACATGATCCATAAAGGTAGACTTGAGAGGGTTCAGAATGGTTTTCTTCGATTCGCAGCCAGACAGCTCGGAATGACAATCAATAGACGCGATCACAATTATGATGATATCAGACTTCTTTTAAATTTACCCAAATTGTCGTCAAGGATGGTGTGCACAAACGTCAATTTCTTATAAAATTTACTAAATAACATAATTGATTGTCCTCCAATACTCGCTGAAATATGTCTACATGCCCCTGAAAAATCTCTCCGTTATTATAAATTGTTTAAGCTACCTTCGCATCGCACTAATTACGGGGAGAATTCAGCGCTCACACGCATTTGTAGAGAAGCGAACGACTTAGGCAATGAACTCGATTTTTTTAATATGTTAGCGTTCCAATTCAAAAACATATTGCGCAGACTCACTAATACTTATTAATTAATAGCCGAAAATTATTTGCTAAACTTTTAATTTTTCAGTTTTTCAATCATTATATATATATATATATATATATATATATATATATATATATATATCATCGTTGAATTATTGCGCCAATATTTAGACTTACAACTACTTCTTAATATCGTTAACACTCTGATGTATCCAAGGGCTTAGCCCGTTCACTGTTTCAATAAATAAATTGAAGAAATATTAATTGAAGATTAATGAATATTCATTCAATTAAATAAATATTTATTGCATTCTGAAAATTATCGTAATCAACACAATGCAAGTATTATTTAAATAAAAATAATATTGTTTTAATATGAAGGTATATTTATTAAGCTGAAAAAAAATATTTATTCCATGCCAGATGTCGACATAATCATATCGCAATCAAATAATTACTTGAATTGAAGAAATATTCTTTTGAAAAAAGGAATATGACGTCCAATCCAACAAAAATTTACTGCGTCCTAACAATTATCATTGTCAACACAACGCAAAAATTATTCAAATGTAAAAAATATTTTTTCAATATAAATGTATATTCATGGAACTGAACAACAATATTTATTCCATGCCAGAAGTCGAAAAAATCATCGCAATAAAATAATTATTTTTGTTCGGAACATGTTTAAAAAATAAAACGTTGATTCATTCGAATAAGTGAAATATTTGTTCGAATAAGCGATTTTCTATTAATCAATTTTACAGTAAAAATAATTGTCCGATTCCTATACCTCACCACAGTTTCTTGCTATAACTCTTGTCAACTGGAAATGAGACAACAAGTTGAACTCAGGAGAATTAAATATTAGCCAGTAAGGGATATTTATCTTGCCCTCTATCTTTATTTTCAATTATAAAGATATAAGAAAAATTTAAAAATTTTAAAAATATTTAAATATAGCTTTTAGTAAAAATTGTTGTCACAGAGAATTTAAGTTTGCATTTTAAGTTCAGTCACAAGAAATTAAATCTTTCTCATCAATAAAATTAAATTTAAAAATTAAGTTTTGCATCATGAAAATTTTCTCTATAAAGTGACTAAAATATTTGATAAATTATGTAAAAGTTTACAGTTCGCATTATCAAACAACTGTTTCATAGTGTTGCAACCATTTTTTGCATCAATCTGTCGATGAAAACTGAATAACTTGATATTTCTTAATAATAATTGCTCTGAAATTTATTTGTATGTCTTTTGAAATGTCAAATATGCCGCGCATATTAGCGCCACTGACTGGGGTCCGCTGACAATGGTGTCTAGCAAAGAAATTTGGTTTGCAATACAAGGAAATGTTTATTAAAAGTGATGAATTTCATGTGTAATTCAAAGAATAGTAATTTCGTCGTAAAATGAGATTTCTTTCTCCCAAAGAAATATTTCATTAAGCACTCAGAGATATAAAGTTGTTTTGAAACAGAAGCATCGTCCTCTTGCCTGTTTTGAACGACATGAATATATTTTTGACACAAATATAATTATTCGGCTGTAAGATTAGGTGAAGTTAGTAGCTTAAGAGTGTTGGTTAAATCCGACGTGAATTTTGTTTTTTTGTAGATACGGCACTGACTCCATATATATTTTTTTCCCAAATATTTGAGAGCGTAAGAAAGAAAACTTGTCAAATATCCGGGGTTTTGCGAGATCCTCGGATCAACAAAATTTCTAGGAACGAAGCCTTTTGCTGAGGCAACCATTATTTTCGCGGATATTATAAATTTTCCGAAAGGGAGAATTTCAATTGAGAAATAAAAATAAAAAATGTGAATAAAATTGACTACAAAATATTAAAATAGTTTCGAAATTAAAAATTTATCAAGTTACCCAGCAATAAATTCCAAAACTATCCAATTCGATTTCTGAAATTTCCAAATTAGGCCTTCTGCAAATTTATTTATAAATTTCAAGTTTATCAAGTCATCCAACTATAAATTAATTATATCAAAAAGCTTGTAACAGGGGACATGGATTTTGATCATCTTTTGTGAGCAAAGCGGGCCTCATTTGAGATGAAGAAAGCTGAAACAGTTTACTAAGATGGAAAGCGGTTTACAAGAAAAACGGATTACAATAAATTCGCACAGAATAACTATGTTTTTGGATTATGGGCCAATAGAGTAAGCAGCGCCAGGGTAATGATGGTCTAGATTCTAGGCTACAGATTCTGCCGTCATGCGTTCGCGCCCTTGCACTTTTTTCAATTTTTTTTGGTTTCTAATTCTTTTTTTTTCAATAGATTACCGTGAATATGCATAAATATTATAAAAAACAATAATAAAGAGTTTCAACAATATATTTTAGGAATACAAAAATTATTATTGAGGGTCAATACAATTTCCCATAATGAATTATTATTGCTACCACAAAAATATTTTTATGATCTGTTGATATTTTTACATTCTCATTCATGAGTATATTGTAATCGTCCAAATTTTAGATCTCTGGTTTTTAACGGATTTTTTTTTCCAGCGCTCACAGAGTCCGAAAATCATAAAATTTTGTCGGTGTCTGTCTGGCTGTATGTATGTCTGTATGGTTACCTGAATGTTGTAGCCACGCTAACTTTTGAAGGATTTGTCCGATCGAGTCAGCCTTTGGTAAACTTTTTAAGGGTATCAAAATGAAGGTTAAGTTCGTTAACCAGATATTTCCAACCAAAATTAATTAATTTTCTAATTAATTAATTAGATGTGAAAAATGTTTCGAAACTATCCTTATCAAATTGTTTGAGTCGATAAAAATTCAAAAAGTAAGAGCATTTTCAAATTTGGAAACAAAAGAGGGACCCCAAAATAAGCCGAAAATCCGCCCCTGTTTTTGTGCCCAACGTAGTTTTTGAAGGAAAGAACATAAATTGACGCAAAAAAGCTCAAAATAATCGTCGATGCATGCTGTAACCGGTTTTGTCATTAGTTTACCCTTTTAATCCCTTTTGACACTGGAAAACTACCCCTATGAGGGCGATGGAAAATGCGTCATAAACAAGAACGTGTATAAAATATTTTTGAATTATTTTTTTTGTTTAGAAGATGTTAATATTGTTGGTATACTGGTACAGTATACCAACAATATTAACATTTCCTAATTAATTTTATCACCTGGTCGACACCAAATAACATCATCTAATCTATTTTTTTTGTCCCTAGATAAAATCAATTAGTGTACGTGTATAATAACTACGTCAATTCTACTTACTTATCACCATTTCAAGCCTTAAAACCCGAAAAACTGCGCCTATCAGGAGTTGGAAAGTACTTCATGACCAAGAACCCAATTAGGGGTAGTTTTTCAATTTCACAGTGTTGCAAAAGGTTGAAAGGGTAAGCTAATGACAAACCCGGTTACAGCATGTATTGGCAATTATTTTGAGCTTTGTTGCGTCAGTGTATGTTCTTTCTTTCAAAAACTACGTTGGGCGCAAAAAAGGGGCGGATTTCGGGGTCCCTCTTTTTTGAAGAGCTTCCGAAATTTTTGTGAAAGTTTCTTGTACGCGACAAGAAAACTTACATATCATTCAAATGGCCTTCTCAATTTTGATAAAAGTTTGAAAAAAAATATGCGTCCTAGGCACGCTCAAACTTGCGAGCAGCGCGCGTAGCGCGCAATGAGAATGTGCCCGCAAAGCGGGCATATTTTTACATTCCCATTCATGAGAGTGTATTGTAATCGTCCAAATTTTCGATCTCTGGTTTTTAACGGATCTTAATGTTCCGGCACTCCTAGAGTCCGAAAATCATAAAATTTTGTCCGTGTCTGTCTGTCTGTCTGTATGTCTGTCTGTATGTATGTCTGTATGTTGTATATATATTGTATATGTATACCTGAATGTTGTAGCCACGCTAACTCTTGAAGGATTTGTCCAATCGAGTCAGAGAAAATAAATTTTCTGGTAGATTAAAAAATTTTAATCAGAATTTTAACTAGCTTTCACATGGTTTTATTTCCCAAAAGCAATCGAGAATGAGAATGTAATCGTCAAGGCCGTAGGTGCTTTGAGAACCCTCTTCATATAGTACCAGATAGAGGTACAGAAATAAATATAATGTACATTAGATATAATAGTGTTGAACATAATGTAGAAAAGTTCACATTTTGGACAAAATCGAGTGCGAAGCACGAGATACGTGATAAGAATGTGTTCTTTAAAGCTGAAGGTGCTTCAACAATAGAGAATTCACAACCATGAAATTACATTTGTTCAGGCTTTGACTTTTAATTGCAGAAGGTCTGTGCACAAATGTGTGGGAAATATAGAGACCGAGCGCGTAGCCCGAGATAAATACGTTATCGAGCGCGAAGCGCGAGAACCAACAGTCACGCGCCATAGGCGCGCTCAAACTTGCGAGCAAAGCGAACCGCGCGTAATGAGAATGTGCCCGCGAAGCGGGCATATTTTTTTTATTGATTTTGTTGATAATAAATTGATTTGATCGATTTTAGTAATCTCATTCAATTCATTGATTTTATTGATTCATTTGATTGTATTTTCAAATAAAATACCGAATATTTATACTGATTTTCTTTATTTTATTAAAAAATACAATAAAATAAATCAATAAATTGAATGTAAAAACAATAAAATCAAATTATTATCAATGAAATAAAATGAATGAACAACATCAATAAAATCAATACAATCCATACAATTAAAAAATCCATAATATCAATAAAATCAATGAATTGAATAAAATCAGTACAATTTTGCCTTTATTGATTATAATTTTATTGGTTTTAGTGATTTTATTCGATTTATTGATTTATTTCATAAGTTAGAATAATGATGTTGTTAAAGCGCTGTTGTTTGTCTGAGTGATATAAGTTAATGAGAAATTATATTTAGATGGTAGAAATGACATACTTCAGACCAATCAGTAGAAATTGGATGTTAAAATTTCTTTATTTCTGTCGACGTTTCGAAAACTATAACGTTTTCCTCATCAGGACTTTGAAGTTCCGTTTCCATTTTAAAGTTCATCACATTTTTGATTTTTTCAGAAAATTATATTCCTCTTCTGTATAAATATATGTAACATTAATTAATTATACTGAATATCATTCAAATAGTTAAAAAAAAATATATATTTAAACTTTTTAAATTAATTTTTAGGTTAGAAATTACAATTGATAAAATTTTTTACCTTCATTTTTGGAAAGAATTGTTGTTATATCTTTCAAAAAATTCACATAGATGAAAAAATGTAAAAAAAAAATAAAAATAAAAACAAAATAAAAAAACATAAAAAAAAATCTGTACATTTAGAAGAATCATGATCTATGTGAATTTTTTAAAAGATGTAACAACAATTCTTTCCAAAAATGGAGGTAAAAAATTTTATGAATTATAATTTCTAACCTAAAAATTAATTTAAAAAGTTTACATATATATATATATATATTTTTTTTTAACTATTTGAATGATATTCAGTATAATTAATTAATGTTACATATATTTATACAGATGAGGAACTTCAAAGTCCTGATGAGGAAAAAGTTATAGTCTTCGAAACGTCGACAGAAATAAAGAAATTTTAACATCCAATTTCTACTGATTGGTCTGAAGTATGTCATTTCTGCCATCAGAATATTATTTCTCATTGATTTATTTTATTGTATTTTGTAATAAAATAAAGGAAATCAATATAAATATTAGATTTTTTTAAAAATACAATTAAATGAATCAATAAAATCAAGAAATTGAATGAGATTACTAAAATCGATAAAATCGATTTATTATCAACAAAATCAATAAAATCCAAATTTTATTAATTTAATAATTTTATTCAATATATTGATTTTATTCTTTTGATTGAATTATTTTATTTTATTGATTCTATTGATTTTGTTGATTTGATTGATTCAGTTCAATTTATTGATTTTGTTTATTGTAAATATTTGCCTTTTTCATTAAAAAAATGCAATCAAATGACTCAATGTATTGAATAAAATACTCGAATCAAATTATTATCAATAAAATCAAAATTGCACTGATGTTAGTGATCTTATTCAATTTATTGATTTTATTGCTTTGACTGATTAATTTTATTAATTCTATTCATTTCATTGATTTTTTTATATTTTTTTAATTGATTTTGTTCAACTTATTGTAAATATTTGAATTTTCTATTAAAAAATACAATAAAATGAATCAAGGGAGTCAATAAATTAAATAAAATACTAAAATCAAATTATTATCAGAAAAACCAAAATTGCACTGATTTGACCGATTTCCGATTTTAGTGATATTCTGCATTAGGCAAGTGCGTTGCGTGCATTAGGGCCGGTCCACAATGAGAGTCGTAAGCGTCGACTTTCGAACGCATATGCGTATCTAACGTCATAGGTTCCTTGTTACTAACGGTCGCAGCGAGAAAATGAGAAATGCGAAATGGCAAAACTGCTCGGATAGTTGGTAACAACGTGCGTATGACGTCAAATACGCATATACGTTCGAACGTCGACGCTTACGACTCATATTGTGGACCGGCCCTTATATATATGTTAGGTTAGACTATAGAATGATATGTTTGTGTGCGTGTACAATAAGCTAAGAATGAGTTGTGTCCTCCATCCGTTCTCCGTCTGTGCTTCCATCTGATACACGAAGTTGATACAAAATCAAACAATTTTTTATTTCCTTAAAGACAACTACATATCTCTTTGTGCGAAAAAAATATTTTATTTTGATTTTATCAAACATTTATTTATATAAATCGCATTTTTCATTCAAAGGAATTCCATTTCTTTCAATCAATGATACCGTTCTTACACTCGAATACTGTTCAACAGAATCTTCTAAATATTTCTTTGAAATAGTAGATCATTAATTCGAACCAAAACCATTCCTATTCTGATCAATCGTCATTTCTTTTGGTGCCAGGAAATATTGACTAAAGTTTACAGTACGCTTCTTTGAAACAAGAAATCAAATCTTTCAATTCAAAAACGTTTATTTTATCCGATCGACAATACTTTCTATTAAGAAAATATTTCTTATAATTGAAGTTATATTCGATAATATCAACTGACTGATTTTTTAATTTAAATATCTAATTTCATTCAGTTAAAGACATCGTCTATTCGCTTAAATGAAAGTTCAGAGGCTGAAGTGATTATATATTTGCTTCAACAATTTCTTATTTTTCATACAATTAAACGATATCTTTGGATTTAATAAATACATGATTGGACGTATTCAGTACGGCCATTTCTTTGAATCAAAGAATTTTCTTTCGATTCAAAAACTTTTTTTTCAGTGTTATAATTGTAAATTTTTTGTTTCAGAGCGCAGCGAGTTTATATTCGAAATAAAAAAAAATTACGGAGTAAGGTAACTCGCACGGTATATACTCGCTTGAACTCGCGCGGTATATGGGACCGGCGACTGACACTTGTGGCCGCTAAGGTTGCTAGTGTGCGCGGAGATACACGAGATGACGGTTCCAACGCAACGGTGGTAAAGTCTGCTATTCGAATTTTATCAGTCATTCCTAACGCAGCGTTGAGGTGTTAGCTTAAAGCAATATCTTCGAAATGCCAGGTGTACATGCGGTAATTGGGTGTAAAAATAAAGAAGCAAATCTCTTTCAAAATAACAAAAAACTAAGGAAACTGTAGATAATGCGTTGTGCCTGCGTACAATGTATATCTCCACTCACGGTGCTGCCCTCTAAGCTGAGCTTGACAAATCGCCGTCCCATTACGCCCCTAGTCGCAGTGCATCTTGACCCTACTACTCCTACAGCAAAGTCTATTTTTGACGTTAAAACCTTAGCCGGTCTCAGCGTAAAGGTCGAAGCCAAGCGCAAATCGTCCATGATTCCCCAGTGTCTGCGATGTCTTAAATTCTTTCACACGGCAAATTACTGCCACGCGCCTTGGTCTTGTCCCTTCTGTGCTCGTAGCCATGCCACCACCTCCTGCACTTTCAAAAATCAAAAGGACACTACTCCTTCCTGCTTCAGCTGTAAAGGAGCACATCGTGCCACATTTCGTGGTTGCCCTAAGGTTCCCCGAAAGCAAGAGTCCAAATCTCAACGTAAACAACAACGTCCAGCAACACAAACACAACCTATCTCAAGGTCTGCTAACTTTTCCAAACCGCCTAATCAACCTACTGTGAGCCCCTCAAACCCACCCAGGCCACAAAACACCTCCAACCTTGCTAAACCTCAGCGTTCCTACGCCAGCACTGTTTCTTTCGGCTCACAACCGAAAATTCAAACCCAAAACTAAACCCACACGTTACCCATCCCGGACCCGTTACAAAATCCGCAACTCCAACAGCTTCTTCGTGAATTCCTCACCGTCTTCGCAACTGCCTTCCAACTCTCAACCACTGGACACGCATACGAACAAACTCACACTACTCACCTGGAACGCTAACAGTTTCTGCCTCCAAAAGACTTGAACTAACTCTGTTTCTTGAGGAAAATGCCATTGACGTTGCCTGCTTAACCGAGACCCACCTAAAGCCAGAAAATAAACTCTACTTTCCTAATTTCTCGGTATATAGGAAAGACCGCACATCATCAAAAGGTGGAGGTGTGGCAATTCTTGTTCGTAACTCCCTCCAACACAAACCCTTCAGCACTGATTCATCCCTCTGTGAAGTAACAGGTGTCAAAATTCTTCTTGAATCGGGTCCACTTCGCATTTTATCTCTTTACTCTCCTCCACACATTAATAATATCTCAAAAATAACGGAACTCTTCAACTCCGAAACCCCCACTATAATCGCTGGCGACCTAAACGCGAAAAACAAAGCCTGGGGTTGCCTCAAAAACAACACCAAAGGCAAAACTATCCTGCGAACTCTCATTCGACACAACTTAACCATTGAAGCACCCACTATACCCACCCACTTCCCTAGTTCTTCAAAACAACAACCTGACATTCTTGATGTCTTCCTAACTAAAAATGTAGTCAACAACAAAGATGCCTGGTCTCTCCCGAAACTGAGCTCCAACCACAACCCTGTATTCCTGGAGTTCACAGGTAACCCTGAGCTCTCACCGCCTGAAGAGTCTAAAATTGACTATCTCCACCTTAAATACATTCTTGAAACTTCCCCCTTCAAATCCCCCCAGATCCAATCAACTGCGGAAATTGACGCAGCAGTCGAAGCCCTGACAAAAGACATCCAAAACTCTGTCAATCTAGCTACCACTACCAACATCGTTCCTCCACCCAAACTCAAACTTTCTTCTGCTATCCGTCATCTTGTCTTCAAGAAAAATCAAACCAGAAAACTCTGGCAAACTGTCCGAAACCCCAAAAATCGTCACCGTTTTAACGCCCTACAAAAAGAATTAACATCCGCTCTTCAGACTAACAACAATTCATCTTTCGAGGCCTATATTGCTGAAGCTGAACAAAATCCTAAAAAGTGCTGGAAAGTGATAAAATCTCTTCGTAACCGGAAATCTCACCTCCCATCTCTTGTCAAAGACGACCAAACCTTCTCCTTTGATGAGGACAAAGCGAATATTTTTGCAGACTCCTTAAAAAATCAATGTTCCCCCTTCCCTAGCCTCGACAAATTCACGTCCTTTCACGACCACATCTCAAAGACTGCACATGACTTCACTGTGACAGACAAAGATTTCCTTCCTACCTCTCCTAAAGAAATCATCGACACAATCCGCTCCCTCCGGAACAGAAAAGCCCCCGGTATCGACACTATCAGTAACGGAGTCCTAAAAATCCTTCCTCGCAAACATCTTGTAGCTATTTGTACTATTATTAACGCAATGATGAGGTTTCATTACTTTCCTTCTGCCTGGAAGGAGGCCATAGTGATCTTTCTTCCTAAACCCGGCAAACCTCTCAGCTCAGCTTCTAGCTTTCGCCCCATCAGCCTACTCTGTTCTCTTAACAAAGTAGCTGAAAGCATCATTCTCACTCGTTTCGATGACTTTGTTTCACGAAACAATATCCTACCTGACTTCCAGCACGGGTTTCGCAAACCTCATGGAACAGCACATCAACTTCTTCGTGTTTCTGAATACATTGCCGACAATCTCAACAAAGGTAGACACACGTTCATGCTTCTTCTGGACTGTAAACAAGCTTTTGACAGAGTCTGGCACGACGGTCTTATCTTTAAACTCATTCATTTGAAATTTCCTCACTACCTTATCGGATTAATTAAATCCTACCTGAACAACAGAAGTATTAGAGCTCGCGTTGGAAATCCTTATCTGAACCTCAACCTATCACTTCCGGTGTCCCTCAAGGCTCAAAACTCTCTCCCTCTCTCTGCAACGTCCACTGTTATGACATTCCTGTCGTCGAAAAACTTCTCAAAGCTCAATACGCTGATGATGTTGCTTTTCTTCATTCTTCTAAGGTTATCAAACAATGCTCCTCTCGTTTAAACAGATTCACTCCAATTGTTCTCGATTGGTACTCCAGATAGAGATTTGAGATTAACAAAACTAAATCTGAGGCCGTCTTCTTTTCTCGCCGCATTCGCACGCCCCCTAAACTCCTCGTCAACTCTCTTCTGATCGAATGGAGCAATTCTGCAAAATACCTAGGCGTCATTTTCGACAAGAGACTCACATGGTCCCAACAAATAACCGCTACCCACAATAAAGCCTTTGGAGCTTTTACAGCGCTCGAACCTTTCTTTAATAATCATACCGGATCCCAGGCCACCAAAGCCCGTGCCTTTAATGCAATAATTAGAAGCATTTGTACTTACGCGATTCCTGTCTGGGGATCTGCATCCCCAAACCGCCTGTCTAAGCTCCAAGGGACTTATATGCGCCTCCTTGGCTCCTCATTGAATATTCCCTGGTACATCCACAACACACAAATCCTTGCAGAATCCAAACTTCCTTCCATCTCATTAGCTGCTCAAGCATACGCCTCAAACCTTCGTCTTTCAGTGCAAAGTCACCCAAACCCCAGCATCAACTCACTCGCAAATTACGCGAGCAAAACTTCTGACCGGTTCAGAAGGCCGTGTCTTCTCGTCTCGTCGCAATCTTAACCATCTTTTCTTTCTCCGTGTTTCGCTTCTAGCGCGAGAGTCCTTGCTGTTCAATTGTCTTGGACCACCATTCTCCACTCTTCTCATGTTTGATTTATAACCTCAAGGTTGGTAACCAGCGAAGAGGGGTTTTAGTCGGTAGGCGCACATTGCGAATCCGACACTACCCTTCAGTGGGTGTCTTTTAAAGATTCCCCCTCCTCGACACTTCAAAAAAAAAAAAAAAAAAAAAAAAAAAAAAAAAAAAAAAAAA
>CAKNXH010061065.1:124869-142997 GCA_932178445.1 Andricus quercusramuli | reverse complement strand
GGGACTTACAGGTTACCTCCGAGGTGACTTCTAGGGTCCCGATTGAGGGTGCATGTGGCAACATTAGTACACACACATACACATCACGCTTCGTCGGGGACCTACAGGTTGCCTCCGAGGTGACTTCTAGGGTGCCGATTAAGGGTGCATGTGGCAGCGCCCACCCACACACACTGCACACACCACGCTTTGTCGGGGACCTTCAGGTTGCCTCCGAGGGGATCTCTAGGGTACCGATTAAGGGTGCATGTGTCACCGCCAAAACATTTTACGAAGGAATGAAATTTTCTTGTTCAACATGAGATCCCATGGTTAAAAAATCGTTCCTTTATTTCCGATCCTTATTCCCCCGTCACCAAAATTGTACGTTACCCTAACCCACCCCCGTTCACCCGCCAAGTGTGACAATCTTAGAAAGGGTTAGAAGAAAATAAATCCTAATTTATTCGTGTGACTACACTCTCTACCACGCTTTTGTCCGGGCTCTCTTGGCTGTCTCTTTTCCTCTTCAAGAGATCCTCCCCATCACTTGCGCTCGAAGTTCTCTCCCTCACCTTCTCTCTTCCTTCGTTCTCACCGTCCCGCTCTCTCCCTCTCCCTGACGCGACACTAGACACCGAGCCACGGGCTGTTGGCCGTCGTGGCACGTGGAAAATTTCCTCCCCGTCAACTTCACAATTCGTACACTCACTACCCACCTCCCGCTCTGCCGCCGGTAACTGAGACCACACCATGCAGTACCCTTCTCAACCGCCAGATGTCTCTGCAGAATTCTGTCTCTATTGCCGCCAAATTCTCCCTCTATTTCCCTCATTTCCTTTTTTTCAATTTCTCACAGCCCTTACAGACACCCCTTTTTCTCACTTAACACCCCCACAAATTTTCGAGCACCACACTTGACCCTCGAAGGCCCAATACTCCTGACCACAATTCCCCCGATTCCTTGCTAACCTAACCTCACTTTCCCCATTTACTTAAATCCCACCTCACCCCTACGCTCAAGATTACTTTTTCTCTCCCCAATTCAACCCACACAACCCTACTCACCTCCTCGGCTTCCACCCTTACACTCCACTCACACCTACCACACAAATTCCGTAAATCCTCTCACCACTTGACACTAACCACGTTCTCACTTCCGCCACCAACATGCAAGTCCACCGACCTTGTAAGACCCATCAGCGTTTCCAGATGAGCCCCCCTAACTAGGATTACAAAGTCGACCGCATATCCTTCGAAGGAGGCCGTCCACTACAATGCTCCACAGGAGGGGCGACAGGACACCCCCTGTGGGCAACCCCGCGGAGCTATACCCCTCACTAGACCTTCACCCCATCTGGTTTCGAGTTTTCTTCGGCTTCGCATGCTTCCTATCCAGCATACTAGCTGGTCCGGCACGCCAAATCTCAAAGCCTCTCGACAGATGGCTTCTGGAAGAGTATTGCTGAAGGCACCCTCCATATCCGAGAAAGAGCCCACAGCATACCCCTTTTGTTTCAACTACTGCTCCAATTTTGCTACAACAGCATGAAGCGCAGTTTCTAGCCAGCAGCCTGCCTGGAAAGCATGCTGCCCTCTATGAAGCGGAGAGGCCAAAAGCACCTCATCCCTAATGTATCTCTCGATCAGCTTCTCTAGCGTCTTCAGGATAAAAGATGTTAGGCTGATTGGTCGGAAATCTTTGGCAGCAGTGTAACCCTCCCTCCCAGGTTTGGGTATGAAGGTCACCCTGTCATCCTTCCATGCCGATGGCACGTGTTTAAGGGCTATACTTGCCCTAAATAATTTCGTCATAGGAGGGACGACCAAATTCATGCCTTTTTGTAAAATCGCTGGATAAATGCCATCTGCCCCTGGTGTTTTAAAGGGGCAAAAGGACCCTACGGCCCATTCCAAATTTTTCTAATCAGCGACCTTAGCGGCGAAACTCCAGTCGGCCCTCTCCACCCCCTGGCCCCGGTCGTTCTCCTCTGGGTCGGTTCAGATTCGCTGAAAACCTGGGAAGTGAACTTCCACCAGGTGATTCAGCGTTGCTTCGTCATCTTCGGCAAACGCACCATTATCGAGCCTTATGAGCCCGAAGCGAGCTTCCGGATTTTTCGCTAGGATCTTGTGGAGCTTCGCTGTTTCCGGAATTTTTTTCAATTCCTCGCAGAAGCCCCTCCAATCTTCCTGCTTATACTTCCTTATATTTTTATTGTATTCGCACTGGGCTGTCTTATAGATGTCCCAGTCCGCATGTAATTTAGATCCATTTGCCCTATTGCACAACATTCTTGTCTTTCTACAGAGTCTCTCCAGGTGGATGTTCCACCATTCTGCTCCCTTCCTAGACTTGATTGTGCTTGTAGGGCAATTGTTCTCATATGATGTTGTAAGAGCCCTTCGCAGAAAATCCGCGGCGTGCTCCAACTCATCAATGGTACCATAGCTTGTTGGGAATTCTGCAAGCCTCCCTTCGAGTTCCTCTTTATATGAGTCCTAAAGTGTATTTCTGGGGTTTCTGATATTAGAAACCACCAGTTCTCGTAGGGCTAATCAGAACACGATATGTTTGTGGCCCGAAAGAGACTCCTCATCGGAGACTCTCCAATCCATTACCCTGCTCCTCAGTGCACCTGAGCATAGAGTCAGATCGAGAACCTCACTACTGTTTTTAGTCTGGAATGTGGGAGTATCACCCCGATTCAGAATCTCCAGCTCTGTGCCTGCTATGTATTCAATTAAATCTCTCCCTCTGTCATTGATCTTTGTGCTTCCCCACACCGTATGGAGAGAGTTCGCATCACAACCCAGCAGCAGAGGAATTTTGTTCTCTTGACAATACCGAATTAGAGCCTCAACCTCTCTGGTAGGCGGGGTTCCCTCGGCATCGCCAGGAAAGTAAGCCGAGGCGATAAATACCTCTAGCCTTTCTCCGCTACTGCCCCTGAGTTTCACCTTAATAACGGTGAGATCTCTGGAGTAGAATTTAGGAACCAAGATCGCATCCATACCCTCGACGGCTATGCATGCCCTTGGCGTTTTTTCGCCTGACCCCTTACATATGGAGCCACATTCTGACAGGCCATAAATCCTTTACCTGTATAACCAGGGTACTTGGATAAGGGTGATCCCTGTCTGTACCACAGACATGCGTCTGGCTAGAACCGCCAAAGCGCCTTTGCTGTGGTGCAAACTAATCTGCGTAATGGAGATTCCCGTCTCAGCCATTAAGAGACTACTTCGGGGCATCTCCAGACGCTTCTGGGACCCCTGAGGATCCCAGTTGGGTCACCCGGAAGGGCTACACCATCTTCACTATTTCGCACCGCCTCTGGTGGATTGCCCCCTACGGAGCCTCCCACTTTTGGCGGTGGTTTGGGAGAGGGACCCGAAGAGGATCCCTCATCGTTTGTGTTTTGTTTTTTTGAATTATGGGATAAGATTCCTGTCCCACGTGAAGCAATCCTATAGTTCAATTATTGAGGTTACTCGATTTTCAGAAACCAGGGGGCTTACACGTATAAAATTTACACTTTGACGGAGAATGATCCTGAAAGTGAAGTGTCGCTAAAACAGTTGATTTTTATGAGATTTTTTTTTATGTTCAAAAATAAACTTTAAGCCTTTCAAACACAATACAACTTCTGTGTTTTGCGAAATTTTTGTATTTTTTAGGAAGTTCAACAAAGTACCTAATTTGTTTGATTGGAATATTGATATTGTTGCCGCTCTTGCAACCTTTTGAAAATTTAATATTTTTTAGATTTCGACTTTTCCAAAATTTTTTTACCCAAAAATGCAACATTTGCAATTCTCTCAGGAATTTTATGAGTGGAATTGCAAAAAATGCAAAGTTAATTTAAAAAACGTTGATGTGCGTTATGCATACAGTTTTGCAAATCATATAATAGTATCTTCTCAATGGAAAGAAGCAGTAATAACAATTTGCAAAACCTTCGGAATTTTCGCTGGGGAGTCATAAACAAAATAATAATTTGTTTATAATCAATAATGTTTCCAAGTAGTAAACCAAATCTTATTGCCGGCCGAGCAACGTTTTGAAAATTTGATGATTTTCAAATCTCGACATTTCTAACATTTGCTACCCAAAGACGCAACCTTCGCAATTTTTGCTGGAATTTTAGGAATCTAATTGAAAAAAATTCAACAATAATTTAAGAAACCATAATTTGCGTTATTTATTTAGTTTTGCAAATCATATAATAGCCTCTTTTCAATGAAAAAAAGCAGAAAGAACATTTTGCAAAACCTACGGTATTTTCGCTGGGGAGTGATTAAAAAAATAATAATTTGTTTATAATTAATAATATTGCCATATCAGGAACGTTTTGCAAATTTGATACAAGATAGAGACTGAATTTATAATTACTCACTCAAGTTTGCAAAATGTTCTGAATTTTCGTGGAGAAATGGGGGGAAAATGTTGCAAATTAATTTTTTTAAGCAAATTGCCGACCCCATCGTGTTTTGCAAAATGTTATTTTGTGTTCAACATATAAAAAAAACAACTATAGAATTTTTTTGAAGACCTTCGGAATTTTTGTTAATTGATTAGCTATTTCCACTGGTCTATAATACTGTCTATACCAGCAGCCTTACCGTTTTTCAAGTTCTTAATTATATCTCTGACCTCAGTGACACAGACTTTTTCAATTGGGTTTTCTAATGAATTATGTTCTATGTCGCAGTTTTGTTGTCCTGTATCTTCACCTCCTAATAGTTCTTCAAAAGAGTCTTTTAAAGCGTCTACTAGAGTTTCTCATGCTGAAAAACTCTGTACTTTTACTTTCCTTTAACTGTTTATATAATAGTTTCATAATTCCTTCAAAGTAGTTTTGTATTTTGTTCTCTTCTCCTGTTCTGGTTTTTTCTTTACTCTCTTCGGCTAGTCGTTTAACTTTCCTATTTTTGTGTCTGTAATCATTTTTGAGTGTATTTCTCTCCTCATCGCTAAGACCTGTGATGTTCAGCGTTTTATTGTGCCCTTCTTTCTTTTCTTTTTGGGCTGCCTCAATTTCATCGTTCCACCACGCATCGCCAGACTTTCTTCCTACCACTGCCGTACCACACACTTCAATCGCAGTTTTAACAATGGTATTCCGTGATAAAGCCCACGCGCCCTCTATATCTTTATTGCTTCCAAGCGGCTCCAAAATTGCCTTATCTATGCGTTCGTTTATCTTATTCTGAAAATCTATTCGCACTTCCGGTTTCTGTAAATTTTCGACCGTGATTCGCGTTTGTTTCGTTTGTTTGGTTTTCTTTCTTCTCCATCCCCGCCCTAAGTTCATTATAGAGTTGAAAATTAGGGAAACTAAATATGAAGCAATAAGAAACGCGGGTCTGGTCCTAAATTTTGATAAGTATACAAAAAATTGTAAGAAAATGTTTTCTGCTTGTTTCATATTTATAAATATTTATTACCAGACCCGTGTTTCTTAGTGCTTAATATTTAGTTTCCTATATTTTCAACTCGATATAGCTGCTTTCACTCACAAATTAATACAGTAATACTAATCTATAAAAAAAAACCTTGTCAGGGTACCACTAGATACTTGGCGGCTTGGCAGACCCTTTTCATTGTCTTGCGCTCGAGTGCGATGCTCGTCGGGGTGATATGATGCTCTACCGGAACCTACTGTATTACGTTACGTTACTACGTCTAAATTGAATCTGCATTCAATCCAGCTGACACTAAACTTCTGTATGCAGTTCTGAATACAATTGTTGAGTAACTGTAATGCAAAGTAACGTACGTTACTGCACGTTATTATTATGATTATACTATTAAGCCATTTCCCTTTCGGGGTAGGCGTGACTGGCTCGGTTGGAAAAACTAGTGAATAGGAATATAGGTATAAAGTAGGTCAGTATATTGATATAAGGCATATAGGTATATAGGTGTTAAGTATAGATGTTTTAGATTGCTCGGGAATTCTCGTGTTATTTATTTAAATGACACGTTCATTCCGCAACACTGCTCCGACCCAGGCTGCTGATCAATCTCTCCAGCGATCACCCCAAGTGAGGAGCCTCGCAAGGTTGTTATGCATGGTTCCCCACTTGGGCCCATTAGAATCCAAGGTCTTTGTTTCAGGCATTATTCACTCCACTCACATTCTTTTCATAAACTATTTGCCGCCACACTTTTCTGTCCTGGCATACTTCTCTACCTTCCTTCACGTCCATGCATTTTTTCATGCAAGCTCTTGTGTTTCTATGGCTTCTTATGTCTCTTCGGATTAGTGTCTCATTCACGGATTTTAACCATTCTTTCGGCGGTCTACCTCTGTGCATTCTGCCATTTGCTTTACCTTTATGAACTTGCTTCGTCAGTCGTTCATCTTTCATTCTTTCAAGATGTCCAAACCACCTTAGCTGATTTCTTTTCCATATGTCAACTAGTGTGTCTCCTGTACCACATTCTTTGAGGATTGTCTCGTTTCGGACTTTGTCTATCAGTTTTTCCCCGCATATTATGCGCAGAGGTTTCATGCCGATCGCGTTGATTTTACTCCTATCCTTTTCTTGACAGGTCCATGTCTCACTACCGTGTAGTACAGTCGGTACGAATATAGAATTATGTATGGCCATTTTAGCTTTTTTTGATATGTTTTTATTTTTGAGGATGGACCCTGCTCTACCGATAACCTGCTTACCCTTATTTATGCGCCTATCTAACTCTCCATCTATTTTTCCGTCGTTAGTGAATAGACTACCTAGATATACGTACTTGTCAACTTGTTCTAATCTCTCATCATTTAGGACAATGTTGCATATTGTTTTCTCACTTTTGTCCTCAAACACCATGATTTTCGTTTTATTCACGTTAATTTTGAGGCCCATGTTCTTCATGCTTGTATCAAATTTATTCAACATTCTTTGCAAGTCATCGACTGATTCTGCCGTAACAATTTTGTCATCTGCGAAAGCTAATCCACGTACCTTGACAGTTTCGAGATCTACACCTTCTTCGTCGAAGAGGGCAGTTCTTAGACACTTATCCATGAATATGATAAATAGCCACGAGGACATAACGCATCCTTGTTTCACGCCTTGCATAATATCGAACCAGTCACTCAGTTTCCCATTTACCCTTGCACTCGCTTTACTACCTGTATATAATGTTTTTATTGCTTGTAGAAGCCCTCCATTTACTCCTTACTCTTTAAGGACTTCCCAAAGTTTACTTCTATTTACCGTGTCGAATGCTTCTTCTAGGTCAATAAATGCACAGAAAACTTTCTTTCCTACTCTCAAGCTTTTTTCTGTGATCTGTCTTAGGCTAAATATCTGATCTGTACATGACCTACCTGGCATAAATCCACTTTGGACTTCCCACATCTTCTACACTTAGTAGGCAGATACCTCTGTAATTGCTGTAGTTGCTTTTATCTCCCTTTCTTTTGTATATTGGTGCGATAATCGCTTTTCTCCAATCGTCTGGGACTTCTCCTGTCTCGAAACATAAATTTGTCAATTCGCACAACCTGTGAGGTATGTACTCGCCACCGTATTTAAGCATTTCAGCGCTAATACTGTCTATACCAGCAGCCTCACCGTTTTTCAAGTTCTTAATTATATCTGTGACCTCAGTGACACAGACTTTTTCAATTGCGTTTTCTAATGCATTATGTTCTATGTCATAGTTTTGTTGCCCTATATCTTCACCTCCTAATAGTTTTTTAAAAGAGCCTTTTGAAGCGTCTACTATCCCGTTTATATCATATAGCATTTCACCTTTGCTGTTTCTCATGCTAACAAACTCTGTACTTTTACTTCCCTTCATCTCTTTAAATAATAGTTTCATAATTCCTTCAAAGCAGTTTTTTATTTTGTTCTCTTCTTCTGTTCTGGTTTTCTCTTTACTCTCTTTGACTAGTCGTTTAATTTTCCTCTTTTTGTGTCTGTTATCATTTTTGAGTCTATTTCTCTCCTCATCGCTAAGACCTGTCATGTTCAGCGTTTTATTGTGAGCTTCTTTCTTTTTTTTTTTTGGACTGCCGCGATTTCATCGTTCCACCACGCATCGCCAGTCTTTCTTCCTACCTTCGCCATACCACACACTTCAATCGCAGTTTTAACAATGGCATCCCGCAATAAAGCCCACGCGCCCTCTATATCTTTATTGCTTTTAAGCGGCTCCCAAATTGCCTTATCTATGCGTTCTTTTATCTTATTCTGAAAATCTATTTGCACTTCCGGTTTCCGTGAATTTTCGACCTTGATTCGCGTTTGTTTCGTTTGTTTGGTTCTCTTTCTTCTCCATCCCCGTCCTAAGTTCATCTTGGAGACTAAAAGGTAATGATCAGTATTGCATTCGGCCACCCTCATGACTCTTGTATCTGTAACTAGTTCTCTTAGTCTTTCATCTGCAATAACGAAGTCAATTATACTGCGGTTATTTCCTTTACACCAGGTGTAAGTATGGATCATTTCATGCCGAAACCAGGTATTTGTAATAAATAGGTCCTTCTCTAAGTATCCTGACGTTGGACGCCGACCCATCCGTTCATATCTCCTAACAAAATTATTCTTTCACCTTGGTCGCAAGTACTTATTGTATCATTTAAAGTGTCCCAGAAGGTGTCCTTAACGTTGCTTTAAGAAATTTGTTTATTGTATGTATACTAAATGATATGTATATCGGGCTATTTCTACCGTAATTTATGTACGAATAGCTGGATTTTTTCGGTATGTGTACACTACCGTAGCAGAAACAAATATTTTATTAGGAAATTCTAATATTGAGGAAACGCTCTTTTTGCCGTTTACACTTTTTTTGCACGATTAACCTTCTTCATGTTATAGCGGTATAAATAATTATATTTGCACTGAAATTGACATATTTGCAGGTAGATAACTTAGTACTTACTAGACGGAAAAATGTTTGAAAACATACACATTTCTTTTCAAGATACGTACTCTATACAAGATAAAGGAATATTCTAAACGAAATAAAACTTTCTTTCAAGAACAAAATTCAAAAGCGGCCTTTTTGGACAGCTATGGATCGAGTCTACTTTTCAATGAAACATGAGTTTTTGTTTGTTTTTCAATTGAAGAAATTTTGAATCATTTTCAAACTTTTTTCATGAAAAAAAATTGTTTATCAAATATGTATCCAAGTAGCATTTCAGGTATGATAAATTCAAGAAAATTGTTAAACTTAAAAATTTACCCACACTAAATGCATGTCAGGCGAATTTTGCGTGTTCAATTGACAAGTGGACTCTACATACATATTGAAGATTACCACGCTAACTTGCCTATTTTGTGGGAAGTGCTTATAAATGTCTGTGAAGAAAATAAGGAAATAAATAAAAATCGCATGCTTCATTGACAAGTGGACTAGGCTTACTGGGGACCACGTAAAAAAATGCGCCTTCACCTCTACCTTTATGGCAGTGCCGAAGAGACCAATAGAGTTCATTAGACATGGTAATACAGTAGCCTCCGGTTGAGCGCCACATCGCTCTGACGAGCAGCGAGCTCAAGCGCAGTACAAGATAAAGGGTCGGCTGAGCCGCAAGGTATCAGGTGGTACCCTGGCAAGGCCTTAAGACAAAATTTCAAATAATAAAAAATGTACAATTTGAGAAGCTTTATATGTACATTTTTCATATACAGTATTAGCTTTTAAAGAGTTTTAGATTTTAATTTTGCTACAACTATGCGATGAGAGGGAGAGAGACCGAACGCTTGTTTCTCTACTACCTTTCATTGATCATTGATCATTGATCAAGGTAAGAATTTAGTTTGAGTTAACTTTTTGTTGCAGTCTTTTGGAATTTTTTGGAATCTTTGTGAAAAACTTTGAAAATTTCGCAAAGATTTATTTATTCTTTGATTTATGTGAGAGTTTAGTTTAACTTAACGTCTATCAAAGATTTATACAAATAAATTTGTATTGGGTCGTAGTTTAGGACGCATGTATACAATTTTTTTATATAAGGAAAACTTTGTCGATATTGGGAATACAAGATTGTTGTATTTGATGTATTTGTTCGCGTCTCCGAGACGCATTCCTAAGTTTAGACCTATACTTAGACCTAACGTTGGTTCCAAATGCCCTAGCCCCTCACTTCTTTTAATTGCAACTCGCAAAAAAATCTCTGATTTGTTTAATAAAACCCATCTAAAAGTCTTAAAGTCTAAAATATTAAAGTTTTACCAATTCAAAGCTATGATTATTTTTATCCTAAAAATGTTTTGTCAATAGCTAAAGGGTGAAAATCCCATAAGACACAGCTTTTCAGCCTTCTTTTTTGAGCGTCGACTTTCACCTGTTGTTAGAACAAGGCCAACGTTAGAAAAAATCTGAAAAATTCCTAGATATTCTTTGAACATTCTTTAATGCAATACATTTTTCAAAATTGCGATAAGACCGAATCCATTTCAAATCAGGCAGGTTCTACACTTGAAGTTGCAGAATTTCTTTGGGGACCAAATATGTTGTTTTTTAGAAGAAATTAGGTGATACGTATTTTTGCGATTTGCGAAAAAAAAATTTGTTGACAGAGTTATGCGTATTTGCATTTTTGGCTTTGTTTAAAAAAAAAACCCTAATTTTTTCTTAAAACTCGTATAACTTTGAAAATGTTAATAGTCGATTTTCTCAAAAAACCCACACTTATATTTTTTGCCAATTTTTTGTTGAATTTGTACTATCATAAGGAATATACCTTGTGAGTTTAATGCGGGCAAAATAACTTTTGTGGCATGTAGAATTTTTTTTCATAAAATCGAATTTTCGCATTTTTCTTGAAAACAACGACAGATACAAAAAAATGTTAAAAAAATAGTTTGCACATTTGAAAAAGTTCTACAAAAAGTTCTCTCACGCATTTATGATATCTTGTATCATTTCCGAGAAAATGAAAAAATTCAATTTTCATAAACGAAAAAATTCTCTTGACCTCAAGAAATGGTTTAGCCCACATAAAACTTATAAGACATCTTATCGATATGAACAAAAATGTGTAAAAAATATTTCCAAGAATAAAAAAGGTGAGGTTTGCCTCCTTTCACAGAAATTACCCATAGGTTTCTAGTCCTTCAACTTGTTTTTCAAATTTTATATATGAGTGAAAAATTGAAATTCGAAAATGTCTTCATTCATTTTTTCTATCATTCTGTGATAGTTTCATGTGTCTTAAATGCCAGAAGTTTCCATATATTTGATTTAATTTTTAATTTTAGTAGTCGAATTAATAGTCTAAGTTATTGCGAGTGTCTTTATAAAAAGTTAGATTCACAGTAATGGGTAAAACTCGAAGAATAAATTTGAATGTCAAACGACAAGTGTGTCCTGATTTTGAAACTGTGCACAAAAAAAACAATGTATAATATAGTTAATAACAGATTTGTACAATTAAAAGAATTGGCTGCTCTGCTGCAACTGCAGTTTCCCGAAAGAAATATTGAATCACACACTTGTGTTTGCAAGAATTGTTATGCACGTTTCATCCAGATTTGGTGTGCTCTCAAATGTTGCAGTAGAAGATAATATTAACAACATAGGCCACGAAAATTATGATCTTAATGCAGTAGAGTATGAGCAAGAAGATCCGTATGAACCCGATATATCGTTAGAAATTAGCGAAATGAACGAAGAAATTGCTCGGCTGCATCTGAATGTCTCACCTTTTCGTACAGAATTAAATGTACCAGAAAGTGAAAGAAGTGCCGAGCAATTTCTTCGCGCTAGCACTGATTAAAATCAGTAATATTCAAAGTGATACTTCTTACGAAAGAATAATTGTATCATAGATTTAATTATTGAACTGCACTTGCATCTCAAAACTGCGCATGTGGAGCCAATAAACGGCTTCCTATTATTATTTCTTCTCAATATACATTAGTTGTAAATTAATACCCGTAAAAAGTAAATTATCGAATATTTCAGAATTTTAAAAAATACATGGCATTAAAGAATGTTGAATGAATATCTGGAATTTTGTATTCAGATTTCTTCTAATGTCAGCCTCATTCTGGGAACAGGTGAAAGTCGACGCTTGAAAGAGGAGGTCAAAAAACCGTTTTTTTTGTGTGGATGTTTCGCCCTCTAACTATTGACAAACATTGTTTAGAATAGAAGTGATTAAATTTGCGAATTCAAGAGACTTTACGATTTCAGATTATTTTTAATAAAAAATTCATAGATTTTTCGGCGTGGGTTACGATCAAAAGAAGTAAGAGGCCTCGACATTTGGCCTCAACATTAGGTCAAACCCAGATCTAAAGCGCCCTCAGAAAGGCACACTCAGACACATTACACTGTTCAGACACATTACACACTCAGAAACCTCACAAAAATGTGCACTTACTATGATTATTAATATGATTGTTCTATGAAGCGAGAGTAGGATGTACAATACTTATCTTATTTGTAAGATCCCGTGCAGAAATCGCCATATATATTACCGATCACCAACTAGGGCCTGATTCGATGTGTACTATTTCGTACCGATAAGAAGAATTATGTGGCTCTGGCTCATACCAGACCGGGCTATGTACTGTCACGTCATCTAGCCTATTTGCAACAACCATCTTAAGTTATATGCGCTAGATGTCGCATAACCTCTAACACATCCCGAATTTTTGTTTTTCTTCGAGGTCTATTAATAATAAATGCCGAAATTAAAAAGCATACGGCGAGTTCGCATACATCGTGCAATCAGCAACGTTCCGTCATTATGTGAGAAAAACGAAAGCAACGTAAGTAATTCTTCAACACTAAATTAATGGTGTATTAAATTGTATTGTCTTGTATTTTATTGGATTCAAGTTCTAACCTGAATATTTGATTTCCTCATTTTAGTCGAAAAACTGGGACGGTAATCGAAAGCAGAGGTCCAAGTAAACATTTTATATTATTTCACAGTTGTATTCAAAATAAAGTTCAATTTTATTAATTCGGCTTTTTATTTAATAGTGCGGTAATTTTCATTCAAAAGCATTTTCATTTCTAATTGAAAATTAATAATTGTGGCTATAGACTCGGGTAATTATTAGGGGCCAGACCGGGCGCAGATCGGGCGTTTGAGCGGGCTCCTAGACATAGCTCCACTGTGGCTAGGTGTTTCATGATGAGTCTGGCCCTGACTCGATTTCAAGGTCATGGCCCGATATGAATGAGTCTGGGCCCGCTTGGGGCAACGGCGAAATTTCTGCATGGGATGCTACGTAATGCGCCATTTCCATATTTTTTCGTACGTGTTACAACACAACAAATATGTATAAAAACAAGTCTATGATTTTATATGAATTTTAGATTTATAATTATTTATGTCAAAACAAGATTTGTAAATAATTCAATGAATAATTTTGAAAGAAAATTGCAAAATTATTATCGATTATTATCAGCGAGTTCGCAGTGGGATCCTTTTATCACTTGTACACTTTTTATTTTTCGAGACCATGTTTCTTATTCTAAGAAGAAATTAGTCATTAATTCAAATTTAAGTGATACTGTTACATTCGCCAATTAATCGGACTTGCCAAAGAACAAACAAAAAAATCACAGATTGCATTTTTTATTCAAATTTGAAATTTCCGCCAAGACAAATGCGACTTTTACCGACAGTGCACTTTCATAATACGATTTAGTACGACCAAGCAGTTATCATATTTTTTTCGAAAAACCAGAGATTTTTGTTGGTATTCGTTATATTATTTTGTACGAAAAACCAGACCATTTTTGTGGAGCCTTAAGTAATGTTGGAGAAGCTGAAAGTAAAAATGTGATATAAATACTTTGTGAGTAAGAATGGACCACAAATTTTCTAGAGTAAAGACGGGAAAAAAATAATTCAAGGTAAAAACGGAATAAAATCGTTTCATGGTAAGAATAGAATACAACTTGTTTACGGTAAGAATGACATACACAATTTCTCAGAGTAAGAACGAAACTAGTGAGCGCACGGATGGGAATTTCGTGATATCCCTTACGAAAAGATATGACAGGAAAAAAATGACAGGTGTGTCATTTTTTCCCTCTCATTTTTTTTCTGTCATTTTTTCGCGACCACAAGAAAATGACAGGGAAATGACAGGCAAAATGACAGGAAAACGACAGGCAAAACGACAGCCGAAAATGAATGGCCCTAATTGGCCATAATTTATAATAATATTGTGTAACATTATAAATTATCGACGACTTGCAGACTTATTCGTAAACCATTTGAACTTTTCTGTAAAGCTTAAAAAATCATCAGCAAAATAAAATTATTATGGGAATTTTCATGATGAAACACCTTTCTGTAGCCTGTTGCTAATTCCGAATTATCTTCAAACACATAAATTGTGGAATGAGTTCGATTTGCCATTTTGATGCCTTCTTATCCTTAGAAAGTGCTAAACTTAAGTACCAAGGGCAACAATTTCAGATTATTTTCAACTTTCTTCATCCCTCAAGAAGTTCAATGCGTGCTCCTAATTCCATGATCCAACAAAGAATGGTCTCGCCACGCGCATCTAAAAAAAAGTGAACCAATCAAAGGGTCCGTAGGTTACGCGTGGCGGAACCATTCTTTGTTGGATCATGGAATTGGAGCACGCAGTCAACTTGTTAAGGGAATGAAGAAAGTTGAAAATAGTCTTAAATTTTTGCCCGTGGTACTTAAGTTTAGCACTTTGTATGGATAAGAAGTATTTAAAATGGCAAATCGAATACATTCCACAATTGCTGTGTTGGAAGATAATTCGGAGTTAGCTACAGGCTACAAAGAGGTGTTTCATCATGAAAATTTCCATAATATTTTTCTTTTGCTAATGATTTTTCAAGCTTTACAGGAAAGTTCAAATGGTTTACGAATAAGTCTGCAAGTCGTCGATAATTTATAATGTTACACGATATTATTATAAATCATGGCTAATTGGGGCCAGTCATTTTCGGCTGTCGTTTTGCCTGTCTTCTTCCTGTCATGTTGACTGTCGTTTCCCTGTCATTTTCTTGTGGTCGCGAAAAAATGACAGAAAAAAAATGACAGGGAAAAAATGACACACCTGTCATTTTTTTCCTGTCATATCTTTTCGTAAGGGATGTCCAGCTCGAACCGTTGTTTTAAATTACAGCTTTGGATCAAAATTTTGGAAAGGCTCGAATAAAAAAAAAGAGCAACGAATGTTAATTTATAATAAAATAAAAACCATATAAATAACTGCGATTTTGTTTAAAGTTTGTTTCTTTTAAATTGCGATATGGAAGGCGAACTTTGACTAGGCTAATCCTAATGCAACTGTGACATGGCTATCGGACATGCACCAGTATTTCTTTTATGTATGAGATTGCAGGTTCACGTATAGAAATAAAACCTTTTATTTAGTTTAAAATTAGTTTAATATTCTGCAATTGTAGAACTTATCTTTAGCAGACCTCAAACTGTAACCTTATCCCGAATATATTCATCAGAAAAACTCAAAACTTCAGAATAAACTCCCACCTCAAATATACGCATAAAAACCCACAAAACTCACCACTTGCTCGTCTAACGAAAACAGTTATGGCCGACCTTACTTAAAAACCCGAATAGTTCCAAATCCAAAAAAATCATATAACTTACGTTTGAAAGACTCCAAACTATACTTCCACGTTGAAAATATACATCAACAACCAAAAAATTGCGATATTTGCCAAGTGCACCAGCCTAAAAATTGGTTGTCTTTAATTTTTATGAAACTCGACTTAGTTGTAGTCATAGTGGACCTCTTTTAATTCCCCAAAGGGGAATTAGCCTCCAGGCGGGTACATTTGGCAAATTTTTGCCCATATTCAGAGTAGGTTAAGATTTCAATCACCTTCAATAATTATTTTTTATGATCTTAAATATGTAATAGTGTCGTGCCAGGATAGTGTCGTGTGAATAGAAAGGCTTGAGAAAAACTGTACTGGCTCCAGCTTAAATCGAAACTGCCACAAAATTATTCCACATTCGGTTTATTTGAAATTTTCTTAGGGTTTTAAGTAAGGCGGACTATAACTATTTTCGTTAAACGAGCAAGGAGTGATTTTTTGGGAATGTTGATGCTGGAATTTTCCGAAGATAATGTATATGATTTTTTTGAATGTGGAATTTTTTAATTAATGCCGGCCGTAATAGTTTCCGTTCGGGTAGCAGGCGCTGAGTTTTATGCGTTTCTGATGTATATATTCGGGGTGGGGTTATGGTTTGAGATCTGCGATAATATTTTCTGTGATTGCACAATATTAAACTAATTTTGGATTGGAAAAAAGTGTTCTTTCTATACGCGAACCTGCAGCCTCATACATAAAAGATACGTAAAAGTCTGGATTCTCTATCGCACGTCTCTAAAAAACTATTAATCAGAATCGCAGATATTTATATATTTTTTTATAAACTAATATTTTTTCCTCTGCCGCTCTATTCCTCTATTACTATGTTACTCAGAATCGCAGATATTTAAATAGTTTTAATTTTTCTATAAACTAATATTTTTTCCTCTATTGCCTTTTCCATTTGATCATCTTAGAAAATGTTATTCGAAGTTGTAATTTATGGCCACGACATACCTTGAAGTTCCTATCCGTGCGCTTCTTTCGTTTTTGCTCTGAGAATTTGTTCGTGCCCTTCTTACTCTAAAAAAGATGTATTCTGTTCTTACCGTGAAACAATCTTATTCTATTTTAATTCTAAATTATGTTTTTTCCGTTTTTACCCTAGGAAATGTTTGTTTCATTCTTACTTACAAAGTATTTATATCGCGCTTTTACATTTAGCCTCGTATTTCCGACTTCAAAAACAGCTAGCCGATTGCAATAGAAAGCTTAATTCGTGCTCGCAAGTTGGCTCTGACTTATATTTGTTACGATTCAATTATCTTGCGAGAATACTTCTCACCTAATGGGCCGCACAGCCCTGTTCAAATTAAGCTTTCCATTGTTAAAAATACTATATTTTTCGTCACATTTACGTACAAATTAATTTATTCCTTTCTTCTTATTATTTATCTCCTTCAAATTGAATGAATACACTCTTATCACGTGTTTCGCTTTTTGTATTCGATTACAGTTTGTCCAAAACACTAAATTTTCTATCCTTTGTAGTAAACTTCATTATATCAAATATATGTTATCTTAATTCCTGCACCACCGTTCGGGACTGAATATTCAGATATTACAAGAAAAAGTACAAATTTTATTCTGCATTATTATTCTAATATTTATTCATTACTATGAATTATTTTTTATTCGCCGCAAAAGTATTGGCGGTAGAAAACTGGGTGATAAAACGGATCTGTATTTTTGGACCACGGCAGAGTCCACAAAACGAAATTCTGATTAGAAAATTCTTTCGAAAGTTATCACACCGTCATATCCAAGATATAGACCGACATACAGATATTATCGCAAAATAATTATTTGTGATCCACGTGCGTGAAACAGGTGATTGCACCGACATGAAATTAATTAATGTTTCTGATTACTGGTCTATGTAATCAACAACATTGATTAATTTCAAACCAAAATTTGACTCTGAAGGTGAATGCTGCAATCACACGAGTAACAATGACCTGTATGCACGTCTATCACACGCTACTTTTTGCAACAAACACCTCGAATGTTGCAAGCCAAAGATTGCTAAAAAATAACCTGTCACTTCGAAACTAACTGAAGGCTTCTCCGAAATGGTGGGATATGGAGCCACCGCTCAGTGATTTTAGGCACATCCCGACGCGTGTCTAAAGAACCTCATCTCGAAACTTCGCATGCGCAACTTTTTCAGTCGTGCCCAATAAGTCATCTTCATATTGCGCATGCGCAGAAATTATGTACTTTGCTGAAATAAGGTCCTTTACTCACAATTTAGAAGCATAAAGAGTCTAACTTTAGAGGTGTGTTGCATAATGGCTGCATTTCCAACCTTTATGGATAAATTGCATGTCGTTGGAATCGGGAAATTCGTAGATTCCAAATATATTACAGTGAACCCCGGAGATAGGAACCCCGGAATCAGTTATCCCGAGAATTGACACCGCGCCGCGTGTACTCGTATGTCAACTGATTCTAATGTACAGAATTATAATTCCAAAATTCCAGACAGAAGTCTTGAATTTTAAACTTTCTTTGAACGTCTTGTTGATATGGATATATCTCCTTT
>CAKNXH010061065.1:43642-106646 GCA_932178445.1 Andricus quercusramuli | reverse complement strand
ATGATCTGATGTGGGAGGCGAGGGGACTCACTTTAAAAAAGCACCCCGATGATTATGAACTGATGTAAGAGGCGAGGGGACTCACTTTAAAAAAGCACCCCGATAATTATGAACTGATGTGAGAGGCAAGGGGACTCACTTCGAAAAAACACCCCGATGATTACGAACTGATGTGAGAGGCGAGGGGACTCACTTTAAAAAAGCTCGACGATAATAAGGAGTTTGAAAACGTACTGCATCCTCTTTGTGGTAAACTCTGCAAGCAATACGTGTACATGCAAAGTGCGGACGTCCTTTGAAAAAATGGGTCCCATTCATCCACCGTGAACCTCGGCAGCGGGCGGCGCCGCACCGTTACGTACATTGTTTTTTAACTATGTTCCACCACACACAAAAAATCATAAAAAATCTGAGTTGTAGTACATAATGCAAAGATATTTTCTTGAAGAAATAAAAGTCGTATCCCTAAAAGAACATAAAAAAAAATTTCAAAATTTTAAAACATGTTTTCTTTTCTTCTTTTTGTATCTTGTTTATGTTTGTGTTCTTCGTTGAATAGACTTTTTATTTCGAATAATCGCATTCTTATATTAACAGATGATGAATCACGCCGCAAACTTCTCCAACGAAACCTTATCAGAATCTGAAATATTCATCAAACTGCGAACGTTTGGCATATCTGAGGGAACATTGTTAATCTTGGAAGGTATTTTTTCATCTTTTAATTTTTCATTTTATCACTTATAAAATAGTTCCTCTAGCTGATGCATTCGATAATAAAAATGTAGGACGGTAGTTCAATAAAATATCCATTTACATTGTTTACTTTCTAAACACAAACGGAACTGTCTTTTGCATTCTTAGAATCGGGATGTATGTTGCATTCTAGTGTTCTAGTACACAGCTTGTTTCAATTTTTCAACTGTTTTAGAAAATTGAAAATCTCATGTGAAGTAGTGCAAGATAACTTACAAATTTTCGGTCCGATAGAAAGATCTCTAAATGCACTCAAGCAATCGTTTCTTTTTTCATGGGTAAATTGATTTACGCAAATCAATTTCAAATGGAGCAGTTGAATTGTTCCATGTGCCAGCAACTCGTTGATGATGGTTTAGATGGCCTTTGTTTGCATTTTGTTAATACCCATGGGTTGACCGTCAATCGAGGTGTCGGTAACAGAGGGTTTACTTGTGGACAAGTTGGTTGTTACAGGAGATTTACACATTTTTATTCACTCAGAAAGCATTTCAGGGATTTTCATACTGTTGAGAGACACAATGAACCTCAACAACGAGAACTCATTCAACCAATTCCTGTTTTTCTAAACCTTCGAAATGATGAGTTCAACGACGATAATCGAAACATGGAAGATGATCCGTCTTGTCAAAATATGGATTTAGATAATCCAGTCAATCAAATCGAAAATAACAGAGTCGACAATGATATTAAGTCCAATTTGCAAACTATTATCACACGGATGATTGGGAGACTTCACTGTAACGGTTCGATGACAGGGAGTATGATGACTTCCGTACTAGATGAATTTGAGCAATTTTCAGTTTTCATGCGCGATTTCTTCAAAAGAGAAATCTCGTCTTCTTTGAAAGATCAACAATTCATGGACGATGATAGTATGCAAAAATTGCTCAAGGTTTTTGATTTTGAGAATCATTTCAATGGCATTAGAACTTTAGATGGACAGATTGATGCTCTCAGAAAGAAATGTGGGTATATCGACGCCGAAGAAATACCTCTTGGCTATCGTGTCGATAGTACTCTTGCTAGTGTGTCTAGTTTTATCGAACGATACAGTCCGAGAAGCTATTCTGAACGAAGAGAAATCGCCTGTTGGAACGAAGGCGTCCTTTATTGATGGACAACATTTTGAATTTCATCCGCTATTTTCACGATTTCCGCATGCCATAAGAATTAAGCTGTATTACGATGAGCTCGAAATTGTCAACCTACTGGGATCGAAAACAGGAGTTCATAAGTTGGGAATTTTCTACTACGTAATTGATAATGATTTGCCTGTACACATGAACTCTGAACTTAGCGATATCCATGTTCTCCTTCTTTGCAGCGATGATGATGTTATGATGTATGGATTCAAAGCCATACTTGCTCCATTTTTGAATGATTTGCAGAAATTAGAAAGCGATGAAGGTGTTATAATTCTAATCGGTGAAGAAGAATGTGTTTTAAGAGTCTGTATGGTCTCGGGTATGTTGACACTGATGAGAGTTTCCGTTCTTCAGCTGTCCGAGTGAATGGCACAGAATACCGAACAGGGATGTATATATGCCTTGAAGTTGAGAATACTCGACAAGACAATCTGCATCTTTTTGGCCACATAAAAGAGATCCTTGTTTTGCGAGAAACTGAAGTTCTCTTTACAACTTCAGCTTGCTCATGCTCCTTCTTTGACACACACTTGAATGCTTATTGTATTGAAGCTGATGACAATAATAGTCCTCTACGTTTCACTCAAGTATTTGATCTGGCTCATTTCAAAACTTTATGCTGCTGGAGTAAACCAAACTCAGATGATTTGTTCATCAGTCTCCGTCACATTCTTCTCTAATGTATCGTTCCAAAAGGTGAGATATAATGTTTGGTACTTTTGGCCATTTTCATCGTTATCTAGATCTCTCCAAAATTTGAGTAATTCGTAAAATTCTAAGTGAATGAAGTTTTTGAAATTAATTTAGACAATTTTCACATTGTCAAGTACGAATCATTTGACAAGTAAGTAATTCAATAAGTAATTTGTCTTGAAATTTGCAGTAGCATCTTATTTCTCTGTATAGTTGGAAAATGTCTTGTTCAGTAGCAAAATAACACAAAGGAATATACCGATAATTAATTTGACGTCGATTGCCATTCATGAAAATTGCGTTCTCAAACTCTCGCTTTACATAATTATGTTCATCAATTTTATTATCAAATTTGTAATTTCAATTTTGTTATATTCTTTCAGATCAAGGTATAAATGATTGTTCTTTTTATGAATTAACCGAAGATGATCTACAAGAGATGAAACTTAAAATCGGGCCTCGCAAAATAATTTTAAAATTGATAAGAGAAAGAAAAGGAGAATTTCAAGTAAATATGTAACCACTATTAGGGAGAGTTAAATTATATGTACATGAACAATTTAACTGGTACTGATAGTTTTTACTTTCATAGGATAGTGTCATTGGAGAGTTTGAGGTAGAGAAGAATGGATGTTTGACTGATGTTCAAGAAAACGTGCCGACAAAAATACAGCATTTATGCTCTTTTGCCCTGGCGGGGGGGGGAGGGGGGCTAAGAAACCCTGAAGACAAAACTTCAATCATTAAAACACTGAGCGCTGCTGTTGCTACGTTGCCCTCGAATTGTCGCGGTGCGGAAAGTTGCCTATCTGCAAAATGCGCATGCGCGTACATTCCGCTGATGTGGAAAGTATATAAGAATCGAACTGCGCATGCTACATGGAACGGAGTACTTTCGAGGTGGGTGTTGCAAAAAGTACTTAGCGGAGATACACCCCAACCGAAGGGAATGGATTTTTCAAGAATCGCCCAGCATCTCACAAATATTTACGGAGTACCCGCGACTATTAGATTACAATGGTGATATGGTAAGAATAATTGCATGTTAACTGATGCTTGCATTTACATATTGGATACAGGCTTTGAATTATTTATTTACTTTACGTAACTTTCCTTTAGATTGACAAAGAATTCGAGATTCTCTTCGAAGATAAAGGGGATAACTTTATCACAAAGTTTCCCACGTATTATTGTCCGCGAATTTCGGCATATGCGAAAGTAAATCAAAATACTTTATACAAGCGTTCTGCCAACATTACTGACAGTAGGCCAATATTTATATCAATTATAAAAAATTTGTTTTTCCTTTTAACTCATTCTTCATGTTCGTGTTTTATTTCTTGCAGAAAGCCTAATGAAGTCATCGAAAAGATATTCTTAATTAATTCTGTAAAAAATTCACCCTATTCGTTTAAAAATAGCCAAATTCTTATTTTTTCTTAAAAGTTGTTTAAATAATTGACAATTCTTGTAAATTTACAAAACAACATAGAAAAGTTCATCGGAAAGACAATCTTAGTTGACTCCGTAAACTAATTGTGTCTATTCTTTGAAAAATACCCAAACTCTGAATATGTTTATGAAAAATATTTCAATAATAAATAATTATTATGGATGTGCAAACTAATGTACGAAATTCTTATTTGAAATACATACTTCGTTGCTTCCATAAAAAATTGAGCCTATTCCTTTGAAAATAGACAAACACTAAATATATTTCGGAAAATTGTTTAAATGATTAATAATTATTATAAATTTGCAAAGTATCATAGGAAATAGTCTTCGAAAATATATTCTTAGTTGCCTCCAAATTGCCGGTAAAAATTGTTTAAATAATTGATAATAGTTGGGAATTTACAGAGAATCACAGAAAAAAGTTATGGGAAATATATTCTTAGTTAATTCTGTAAAAAAATGTAGCCTATTCGTTGATAAATATCCAAACTCTGAATTTGTTTATGGAAATTGTTTAAATAATTAATAGTTACTTTAAATTGACAAAGCAACATAGAATGGAGTCATCAGAAAGACATTGTTATTTGACTCCGTAAACAAATTGTGTCTATTCCTTAAAAAATACCCAAACTCTGAATATGTTTATGAAAATTGTTTAAATAAATAATAATTATTGCAAATGTGAAAAGTAATGTAGGAAAGTCTTATTGGAAATATGTACTTTCTTGAGAATTTACGAAGTATCACAGAAAAAGTCATCGGAAAGATATTCTTAGATAATTCTGTAAAAAAATTCTTTTCGTTGACAAATAACTAAACTCTGAATTTGTTTATGAATATTATATGAATAATTATTAATTATTGTATATTTGCAAAGTATCGTAGAAATCTTGATGCATTGATGCATAATTGATCCTTGTCGTTGAAAAATGGCTAAGTTCCTGATTTCTCTATGAAAATTGTTTAAATAATTAATAATTCTTGTAAATTTATCAAGCAAAATACAAAAGAGTAATCATAAATATATTCTTAGGCGCCTCCGTGAACAAATTGTGCCTATTCCTTGAAAAAGACCCAGACTCTGAATATGTTTATGAAAACTCTTCAAATAATTAATAATTGTTTTAAATGTTTAAAGTATCGTAGAAAATAGTTATTGGGAATACATTCTTCGTTGATTCTGGAAACAAATTGGGCCTATTCTTTCAGAAATAACCAAACTCTTAATTTTTAAATTAAAATTGTTCCAATAATTAATAAATCTTGTAAATTTGCTGAACATAAAAAATTCGTTGAAAATAGCCAAAATCTGAATTTGTAAAGAAACATAGAAACAGAGTCTTGGGAAAGACATACTTCTTGACTCCGTAAACAAATTGTGCCTATTCCTTGAAAAACAGCTAAACTCTAAATTTTTAAATCGAAATTGTTTAAATAATTAATGAATCTTGTAAATTTACAAAACATATTAAATAGTTATCGGAAAGACAATCTTAGTTCACTCCGTAAACAAATTGTTCTGAATGTGTTTATGAAAATTGTTTAAATAATTAACAATTATTGTAAATTTTCAAAGTATTATACATAGGAAAAGTTATTTGAAAAATATTCTCTATTGATTCCGTAAACAAATTGAGCCTATTCTTTAAAAAACAGTAAAACTCTTGATTTGTTTATCAAAATTGTTTAAATAATGATTCATTTTTTGAAATTTGCAGAACATTATAGCAAAAAGTCACTGGAAAGATATTCTTACTTAATTCTATAAAAAAAGGAGCCTATTCGTTGAGAAACAGCCAACTCTGAATATGTTTATGAAAATTGTCAATATAATTAACAATTATTGTAAAATTGCAAAGTAACATAGGGAAGAATCATTCTTGATATATTTCTTTTGGTTCTGTAAACAAATTGAGCCAATTAATTAAAAATAATTATATTACAAATAATATAATTTTATTCTTGTAAATTTACAAAGCAGCATATAAAATAATCATCGAAAAGACGTTCCCATTTGATTCCGTAAACAAGCTGTTCCTATTGCTTAAAAAATAGGCAAACTCTGAATGTATTTATGAAAATTTTTGAGATAATTAATAATTATTGTATATTTGCAAAGTATTGTATAAAAGAGTTATTGGAAACATTCTTTCTTGATACCCTAAACTAATTTATCATATTCGTTGAAGAAAGGCCAAGGTCTTAATTTGTTTAAGAAAATTATTTAAAAAATTAATAATTCTTAAAAATTTGCAAAGAATCATACAAATAAAAAGTCATCGGAGAGATATTCTTAGTTAATTCTGTAAAAGAAATTAGGCTATTTGTTGAAAAATACCCAAAACTCTATTCGTGGAAAAATGGCCAAACTCTGAATTTGTTTATGACAATTTTTTAAATAATTAATCATTCATGGGAATATACCAAGAATAAAGAAAAGTCACCGGAAATATATTCTCAGTTGACTCCGTTTTCTTTAAACATAAATGAGTCAAGGGTAAACACATTTTTTTTAATTTGCTAAACTTCTTTAAATTCCAAAAATAATTCAAATTTTAATGTTTTTTAATAAAAATAACACAGATGAATTCATATTTTCAATCGTTTAATATTGCAATAATAGTTACAATTAGAAGGAAGTTATATTAATCAAAAATGTAATTGAAAATTAAATAAAATAAAATTATAAACGTTCGTAATCATAATTTCTGAATGTTCATAATTTTTATTGTTTATTGTTCTAATAAAAAAAAATTCTTTTCGAAAAAAAGTAAGGCTGTATAATTGTAAAAAGAAATATTTAGAAATAAGCCAAAATATTAATTAAAATTGTAGTTTTTTCTTTAAAAATAATTAGCCCATGATGAAATCATTTTGAATTGCATAATCCAAAAATAGTTTAAATTTGAAAAGTCATAGAAGTCGAAAATGAAACTAAAATAAAAATAAAATGAATTGCTGAATATTCATAATTTCCCATTATTTATAATTATAATAAAAAAAGTTACAAATTGTAGTTTAAATTGTAATTCTTTTAAATTTGATTGAAAGCTATCTTTTTGAAAAAATTGAAAAAACAACACAGAATAAATTCATTAAAAACGTTTTAATATTACATCATAGTAAAAATTAGGGAAAAATATATTGCATGTGAAGAATTAATTCAGAAAATCTTAAAAAAGCACAATATCATTTTATTGAAGAGATTATTAAAATACTGTAAGCAACTAACAAAAAGAAAAAAGACGGAAATTAATTAAAAGAAAAGTTTTTACCAATATTAAAATTTGTACTGGTTTTTTAATTCTCATTAGGTACATTGTGCGTATATTTTTTCATAAAAATAAATTTGTTTAAAATGTTCAAATGGTTTTCATTTTAATGTTATAGTTCAGATAGAAAAGTTATGCTTATTATTAAAAAGGTTATAGCTGCATGTACGTTTTAATGTAAGCTAAACAATAGCCAAACTCTGAATTCGTTTAAATAATCAATGATTATTGTAAATTTACAAAGTAGCATAGAAAAGAGTCATCGGAAAGGCATTTTGAGTTGAAGCGCCAAAAAGAACGACCAATCACCAATCTCCAGGGAAAATCACGATCAATTAGGGAAAAGAACATAACCATCTCACTCACTCACCCTAAGTTAAGTACGCATGACAAATGATTTTGAATTACTTATTATTAAGGGCTCTTTCACACGATTGCAGATCAGCAAATTGCATGTAGATTGCCCACAGGAACGAGAAGGAGAGACTGTTCTCCATCTCTTACACTCTTGTGGACTTTCTGCATGCAATCTACTGATCTGAAATCGTGTGAAAGGTACCTGAGTCTGATGTATAATATTTTAGAAATAAAATTGGAAACATAAGAAAGCAGATTTTTTATGATTAACAATGAAAAATTCTGTACAGCTTAAAAATATTTCAACTTTTAATTTTAGTCACTAAGTAAATAGTAACAAAAAACGGAACGAATGACAATTTGAATTTCGCTGGCTATGATTGGCATGATATGATATGATACCACTATGATACCACGCTGAAAACACCAGTTCCCGTTAGATCACTGAAGTTAAGCAGTGTTGGGCGCGGTTAGTACTTGGATGGGTGACCGTTCGGGGAATACTGCGTGTTGTTGACCCGTCGTGGGTGTGGTGGACCCACACTGGTAGTATTTATCCACCTAGAAACACTACCCGAATCGGGTAGTGAGGCAATGAACTTTCGAGTTCGAAATGCTAATCAATTTTTTATTTTTTTTAGGAGTGGCATTAACGTTCACGTGACTCGACAGCCAATCAGATGGCGAATAAAAAGGCTTATCAGCTAACTTCATGTGTTAACTCACTCTTTTTACTTAGTGAGTGATAGCCAAGAACTAGAGACGAAGTTGATCCGTCCTCTGAGGAACAGTCGGAAGATCCGAGCAGCTCTTTCGTGCGGATCCTACCAGTAAATAGATTTTTTAAATTATAATTTTAGTTGGATTTCAATTTTGAGTAGTAATTTTTGATATTTATGTTTGTTTAGGGAGGCACAAACTTGCCAAACAGCGTGCAGCAAGCAAAGGCGATGGCTCACACAAATGTGCAGCCGTACATTCTTTGCATGAAAGGGCAAAATGATAATAATTCTTTTTTCATTCAAGGTGATTGATGGTTCCTAACAGCAAGTGACGGTAGGAACCCAATCAATGCGTTCGATCTGCTTTTCAAAAACATACTTCGTCTTGAATGTTTGCTATCCTCTAGGACTCGAAAATTTTTATAATTTTATTGAAAGCTACATATACAATCTTAACACAGAGGTTCGTAGTGCTGTAACATCACTACATATAAATTTGCTTAATCTTAAGCTTGACGAAGCCTCTAACGAATTCGAACAGTTGGAGACTACATCTATCTAGAGTTTGTTGTTTATTAAGGGAGCTCAACTTAACACAATGTAAAAAAAGTTTTGTAACCGATGAGAACGTTGAGTCATTTGACCTCTTTATACTTAAAATGTTGAAAAAATCTACAAATTTTAATAAATATGCTAGTTGTTTCAACTTTAAAGAAATAGAATTTCATTTTTCTTCTTAATCCATGATGAAAATGCTATTTCGATGAATTTCAAAATGTTATTCATAGGGTAATATACAAATTTTCAATAAAGATTCATTTCCGGTATGAATTACCTAAAAATAATCCTTTATTGACAATATTTTAAGTTGTCTCTTAAGAATCATAAATTTTGTTCAGTTCACTGATTGAATCAGCGTGTATCCACTAGTTGAATCAGTGAATTGATTTTTCACTGATTAAAACAGTGAATACTCGCTGATTCTCAGTGGTATACTTATAGCTATTTCAATCAGCGACTATTCGCTGGGAATCAGTGAGTTTTCGCTGATTCAGATTAAGAGAGTAGGTGGATAGTTTCTTGTAGTAAAGAACTACAAGTGTGAGCTCACCACACTCACGACGCCAACAGCACGCGGTAGTATTATTCCCGAATGGTCACCCATCCAAGTACTAACCGCGCCCAACACTGCTTAACTTCAGTGATCTAACGAGAACTGGTTTTTTCAGCGTGGTATGACCGTTGACATAATTAAATGAAACTCAGAAGGATGCCGATCCAGAGCAAAGTTCGACTCTTTGTAAACAATAATAATTGCATACACTTTCGCGAGACAAAACATATTACCAATGCGCTTCATGTACGGAGACCTCACTAGATTTCTTGACTTTTACTCACAAATAATAAGTAAAAAAATGGCACATATGTAGATTAAAAGAAAGCTTATTATGTTCTGCATCATGGAATTTAACATTCATCCAAATTCAAAATCAGGTTTCAAGTACAAAATTTGAATAAGCATGGATTTTTCGTCCTGATCATTATTTTGCAGGATATCTTCGCAAAACAAAAAGATTAGAAAAAGACACAGGCATTCTTTAATATTCTAACTGCGCCTAGATATCAATTAAAATTCAATACATATGAAATTATCAAAATATCATGTAATTAATCATCAGAATGCTATTTCTCTTACTTAATACGGTAAAAGTTGCACTTGGGCTTAAAATAATTGTACATCAGGGCTCTCCAAAAGACAGTCAGTGACTGCGACGACTGCCGATGTCAGTCACGAGACTAGGTCAAACCGGCCCTCATAAATTTTTGTCGAACTTGTCCTTCGATTCGTCCCTAATCCTTCGCGGTATATTGTAGTTTGGAAAATGTATTGAAAGCGAAGAAAAAAATGACAGAAAAACTTGGTTGCAGTCATACACTTGTCGTGGCAGTCAACACCTGCTGAAAGTCGTGATCCCTCTTGTACATATTTGATGAAAAAAATAATATAAAAAATTAATGAATAATACCTGGATTTAAGTTATTCTGAAAAATTTAAAGTTTTGGTCCAGTGAATTTTCGCGTTGATGAAAACTGCAAAATCACGGTGGGGTGCTCCCACAGCGGCGTTCAGAACTTTGCTTCTCTACCTTGAAAAAACCGACTCCCCAGGCACCCTGCTGTGACTTTACACCAAAACAACTATGCACTTACCTCGAAATTAATATTTTTTCAGTCAAGTCAAGCTTAGGCATTATTTATTAAATGTTTGCCTACAGATGAGCAGTACTTGGGACTTGGGACTTAAAATGCAGGATTACTTACTGGTTATACATATACAAAGGTATTCAGACCAGTTGTAGCATATGCATCAACTATCTGGTCGCCAATGACTCAACTAATCAGTACAATAAAACAACTAGAAAGCCTTCAACGGGTTTTCTGGCTGGCGATCACTGGTGCTAGGAGAACAACACCAACTTCAGCTCTTGAGGTAAATCTGTACATCCCGCCGTTAAACATTTTCGTAAGGAAAGTTGCGGCAACCGAGTCCTTGTATAGGGTCCTCGTATGGGGAAACCTTAGTGATGTTGAGGTGACAGACCCTTCAAGGCCATTTTCCCCAAAAGAAAAGAGAGGCATGATGAATGGAGAAGGAAAGAATTATTCAAACTAGGAGACCTCGTTTGGTACCCAGACAGCTCTAAGGACTCCTTGGGAAGTGGGGCTGAAATATATGGGAAGAAACCCGTGGATGAAATATTAATAGCACTGGGAACATTTTCTACAGTTTTCCAGGCCGAAATGATAGATATTAAGACTTGTCTGGATGAGACTTGTAAGCGGGCATATGAAGGCCAGCACATTTACATTTGCTCTGACAGTCAAGCTGCCCTTAAGACTCTTTCAACAGAGGAGTTTACTGCCAGACTAGTCTGGAGCTACTTCAGGTAGCTGGTTTCTCGGCCATGAAGACATTGAAGGGAATGAGAAAGCAAATGCACTAGCTAAGCCGGTAGCATCATAATCTCTGATTTTTCGGGGCTCTATTGCGGTATCTCTCACCCATCGGCGAAAGCGGTCATGGAAAAATGGTTCTCGGAGAATCATGCGAGATATTGGAAGGGAACAGAAAAAATGGTGCATTCCAAGAAATTTGTATCCAGTACGTATAGTAGGAGGACTAAAGAACTCTTAAACATGGAAAGAAGGCAGTTGAACGTAGTAGTAGATATGCTAACTGGTCACTGCCTATTTGAATGTGTGATTTACGCGAGGTGGCAGCTTTACATATACTTTGTGAATGTGATGCACTAGCGTGATTCAGAAATACGTACCTGGGAGATCACTTCCTTAAGCTAGAAGACTTTGATGACATCTCCTGTGGGTTATTGTACACCTTCATTGTTAAAACAGATTTCATGAGAGACGATTGAATTGAAGGGTATAGTACAATAGATTTTACAGTAGTGCCATGGATAAGTCAATACCCTGCTCACCCGTATAATAATGATGATAGTAAATATTTTGTTATGGTAAAAAAAACTTCGGTGTGTCAGGTGGCTAAGCGTTTGAACTTCACGTTAGAGATCCAGGGTTCGATCCCTGAGCTGGTACCTCTGAGAATTCTTCTATGAACTTTTATTGAGGTTCTGGTGGTTCGGATCTCACCTTAAGCTCTAGGTCCCCACCAAGCTTTTGGCTGCAACGAAGTCCCTGGATGTTGAGGTGAAAAACCAGGCTTCGCCCGATAAATCAAATTAGGCATACTGCCCGTGACTGATAATAAATACCCGGACAAAATCGTGCAGACAAAAAAAAACAATAAAAATGCCTGCGGCATATTGGGCTGTAACCATCTTAAGCCTGAGAGGAAAATAAGCTTCCTCAGGATCGGCGGAACGTAGGTTATCTGTTTTCCTCGCTCTTCAAGAAGTGTGAATGTAAAAAAATTAGAGCAAGCGAGACATTCGCATGTGGGGAACAAATTACAGTTTTCTACACGCGAGTATCTCGCTTACTGTAATTCCTGTACATTCACGCTCCTTAAGGAGCGTGAAAAACAGATAACCTACGTTACGTTAGCCTTAAGCTTCCTCATTTTTTGAAAAGAATCTCGGTGGTTCAGGGGTGCTATAATGGCCCTGAATGAAAAAACGACAACGTCGCTACTAGTATGGGGATGCTTTGAGGCACTGAACAATCTAGCGGTGGAAAACCGAGTGACTTCACTTTGGATCCCTGAAGACAGTGGCATAAAAGGCCAATACTCACGGGTTCAAATTTAAATCCTAATCGCGTTGAGGAAATACGTAAGCTCAAAAGGAACGAAGTCAAGGTCCTAACAGAAATTATTATAAGGCATGGAAACTTCGGCTTTCACAGATATAAGATAGGGCTCGCGATAACTCCCTCTGTCGCCTGTACGGAAAGGATTATGAGACAGCTATTCATATCCTTCGTCATTGCCTCGCGATTGCGGGAAAGTGTCTGGCACTCACGGGCAGTAACTGCATCAGTGAGTCAGACATATTGGCCAATAGCGTGGCTGCGGTTCTCATTGCATGGAAAGAGGCTTTGGGGTCAGGCTTAGGCCTTCAACCCAGCAAACATGGTTACAGAACAGACCTGCGAGGAGCTACACACTAAGGAATCTTAAATTGTTGCACGGGAAATCTTAAGAGAAGTTTTGGAGGAACTCTTAGAAATCTCTCAGCAATCTAGCATTCGCGAGAAGTGTGGGAAATCTTTGGCTAAGTGTGGACAGAGGTGAGGTGGTAAAGAGCATTCCGACATACGCTCCTATGCGTGGAACGAACAGCTGACTAAATCCAAAAGGAGCTGAGTTTAGACGAGTCTATAGAATCCCTCACGTGGGCTCTGATCTCGAGCAGCGTCAGAAATCTGGGAACTCTTGGCAATCTCAAAGAAATCTTGGAAATCTCTAGAAGAATTCAATACAGATTATCGCATTCATAATTATAAGATTTCAATCTTTTGTAGTGAGTAGCCCCTCATAGATCTGTAATTGTTGTAGAACACAAAAGAACGTGTTCTAGAGCAGGTTAGTAAACTATGTCATCCCCCATACGCTAGAACAATTCTGTAACAGAACTAAAACGGTGTAACAACCGATCTGTAACATTTCTATAACTGTTCTAGAACTTTAGTACGCTGCTTTGTAATAAATATAGAACAATTTTATAACAGTTCTATAACAATTTTGCAACAGTTCTAGAACTGTTATGTATCAAATATGGAACAGTGTTATGTATCCCTCACAGCAATAGGATATCCCGGGATATTCCATTTGACCCCATTTATGTCCTGGGTTATCCCAGGAATATGCCGTCGGACTATCCTGCGAGGCGGAAATATTGATATCCGCGGGATGTCTATATGACGTTTCTGGGACATTCAAATGTCCCACGTGGGATAATAAAATATGCTATGTTTTTATAATACGCAGTGTCTCGTCGTCCTGAAATTCGGGATGACTAGTGCAATATTTTTGATAAGCTTGGCTAGCCATCCCGAATTTTCGGGTGGGGCGGGAGGGCACCCCTGTGACTGGCCATAGAAATAATGTTGGTGAAACACCTACCCTTTTCAAAGGTCTCGTAGGGAGACTGGCCACATAAATAATATTGGTCCAACTCCTCTCATTTTTCGGGACGACTAGACACAGCCTTTATAATAACTACAGTTACGGAACAGTTATATATAATTAATTTACATAACTCGCGCTATATTGTAATGAAACATTATAAATTTAAAAACAATAATATCGTCCATCTTGTTCTAGAGGATCAGCCACAAAATTACCCTAAAAATATCATGCGCCATATAATAATATAATATAATTCATCCATAATCCTGCTAATACCACATTTTGGTCACTATAGTGAATGAACTATTGTCTTTGTGCGGCGTACGACCTTCTGGAAATAGTAGGACGATAAGTCATTTCATTGAACAATATGAACGGTAGTACATATGGACATCTCTGGCTCGATTTTTATAAATTTTGAAAAGAAGTTATGGGGGATAATTAAATTATACATGAGCATTTATTTGTATCAAAAAAGACGACGGAGAATGCTGAAAATGAACAATATTACGTAAAAATGTAGTTTCCTAGTTTTTGGTTCATATTTGGGGCGTTTGGGGGGGGGGGGGTGTTAAAATGAAAGTTATAATCATGAGCTTATTCCCATTCGTCGACATCACTTTCTTCTTCCGCAGAGTATTCTTCGTTATTCATAATGTGTTCCCTAAGATTCTACATGACTTCCATTTCTTACAATACTTCCGCCTACATATTCTATAAAATCTTATCCTTACTATTCACAGTTATTTACAACTATTTATAGAAATTCTTATATCTGGATCCATATTCTTATTTTTTGGAGATAGCGCAATTTGGAACGTGTTAGCGAACGAGTGAGCGAGCGATCGAAAGCGCGAATGCAGGCGAGAGAGAGGACGAGAAGGCAATCGCATCTTAATCTACTTATGCTATTACATAAATATTACTTGATAATCTTTAAGCTTCTAATCTAAGCGACTTCCGTTTTCTTTTTCTTTGACTTCTCTTGTTCTAGAATCTCTCTCTTGTACTCTCCCTAGAATCTTTACCACATGACTTGCCATCTGCCTTTATCTTCCATTCCTTTCCTACATTCTTCTCATACATGCTTTCATGTTTCTTCTTCCCATTCACAGATTCTGCACTTTTTGTTTTCTTTTTTTCCCAACACATCCCTTCTCTTACCTCATTTCCCAATCTAAATCTTGCTATTCTTGTCCATCTTCTCTCTCACCATCCCTTTTCTAAATATTTTGGTAGTCCTTCCTTTTTTATCATCTTATACCATTTATTATATTTTGATCCCTTAATCAATATTTTTTTGGAATTTTTCTTTTTAATTATAACTGAATAAATTTTTTTATGAATAAATTTTAAACTCTTATTAGTAATTTGTATTAAAAAAGTCATTTTTCATGTATAAAATATCGTGTGTCATTCGACGGAAACCCTTTGACGGACTCGTCCGATGTTTTCTGTACTCGGCGGCAGGCGCGCTTTGCGCACCTGCTTATCGCCTCGTACAGAAAACATTGGCCGCGTCGCGTCAAAGATGTGGTTCCCGTCTCATGACACAATATACTATTCCATTCTACCATCTCAATATTCTGGTTTACTCTTTTCCGTCTTCTTCCCTTTCTATTTACCACCTTACAAACTTCTCCTTCCGTCCTAGCCTTCTCCGCCTCTTCTTCAAACTTTTTATTTTCCTCCTCTTTTTTTGATCAGACAACTCAGTATACTGCTTCTTGTTTCTCCTATATTTTTCTCCACTTCTTGTCCCCTTTTTCCATTTTCTTAACTCCCTTCTCACTTCCTTCTTCTTCTTCTGTTTACACTCTTCATCCCAACCACTTCTTTCCCCTCCTTCACTAACTTCTTTTTTGCTTGTGCACTTTAATACTCTTTTTATTGTCCTGTCATTATTTCAATCTCCTCGTTTACATTTCCTTTCCCCATTTTAATAATGCTAACCTTTTAGCCCTATTGTTATTACTCTTTTCTCCCTTAGATGTCACTATTATGGGAAAGTGATCCGAATCTATATAATTTTTCCCTAGTAAAACCCCAAGATTTTCCCTAATAAACCGTCTTGCTCCGTTAGGACAGTGACTGGTTCACTTTTTTGTGACTGCTAGCATCATTTTCACCTTTCCAGGAGCCTCCGCGTATTTACACACCCCTCCCTCCCAATTTGGTGTTACCAGAAAAACCGGTGATTGGTTACGAATGTAAATACTCAGCATGATCCGCAGACGAGTGCTAATGATGTAATCACACCAGTCTGTGTACGTGTATCACACGCTATTTTTTTGCATCAATCGTCTGAGAAATTCGCAAACTAGAGGCTTCGTTGAAATAGCAACAATTAGAGCCCTGTAATATAAACACCGAATTCTGTTGGTAGCAAAGTTTCTTATCTTTAATTTGCGCGTGCGCAACTTTATACACTGGTGTGCAAAATAACTATATTTCAAAGCCTGCATGCATCCATGTTGTTTTTACACCGTCCACTACAATACGTTACTTTGCGCATCATGTAGGGTTATGCAAATGCCAACTTTTGAGGTGAGTGTTGCAAAATTTTTATTCCTTTCCACGTTGAAAATCATCAAATAGGATTTTTTGATTAAAGTGCTCGAAAATTGAAATAACTTCAACATGCGAGTCCTGCCTACATGGGTATAGATATGAACGAAAAGATCCCTATAAACGGTCTCTCCTGGGTGAGAGGAAAAGGATCCCTGTAAACGGGCTCTCCTGGTATGCGGGATAACGGTATGGTAGAAGGGTGAATGAGCCGAGCTAACACGGGCCTTCTGGATCCCTTCGTCGAGGTCCCTCCCGAACTGATTTACAGTTTTGAAATCGGGACAGGAACGACCTGCAGCTCGCATAGCAACCGAGAAACAGCTCTCCGTTTGTTATGGTGGTCTGCAAGCGGATATTTGAACATTTAGTATCTCACTCACTGTGACCACCAGCTTAAGCCATGGGTGTAGAGTGATTGTGCTCGTTGCACTTTGGTACCTAGGTGTTACGAAGGTGTCCAAACGGCCTCTCAGGGATACCGGACGTCCTCCCCGAGTAATAAGTCTTACCCTTGCATGCGGGGCTCTGCAGGGGCGGACATCTTATTTCCCTAGCTTCTCGTGGAATCAAAATAAACACGCAAAATACTTAAAATGGAAAAGGAGGAGGGAGGGAGGTGGCGGAGGGGGGAGAGCGGGTTGGGCCCTAACGGGTCTAACATAACCCTTTCCTCCCTATATCTCTCTCCGGCAAGTCAAATTTAGATGACGGCTGTGTCCCCAGCTCCCGCGTGAGCTGAGGGATCGACGGTCCCTCTGAACGAGGCTATGGTAATGGGAGAGGCCAATCAGTCCCCCAAAAAGAAGAGACGAATAAACGGTTCCCTGAAAAGGAGACTGAAGAGGCAAGCGGAGCAGGCTAGTAGAACAGCTGCAGAAGATGGAACGACGGCAGCTACAGGGCCGACATCCAGCATTGAGGCCCAGAAGAGAGGTAGGGGCTCAGAGGACACCCCACTGGGGGTAGCTAAACCTCTGAAGAGGCACAAGGCGACTTAGCAGCCGACGAACAGAGAGTCGTCGGGAGCTGGAATGACGGCCGCTCAGAGGACTAACCCCCTGACGTGGACGGTGACCAACACCAACTACCCGGACTCTTTGCTCACTATGGAGCATTACGAGATCTTCAGGGAGGCTACCTGGAGGGCGTTCGAAAGAGTGTCCACAGATCAATGGTCAAGATTCGTGACCTCCTTCTGCAGGAGAGGGGTCTTCGTATTTGTGGCAGCCGACCTAGTGGCTAAAGCTTGCCTACTCAAAGCAGTGATCGAGGCAGAGTCGTTGGAAGGAGCATCTTTCAAGTTAGGTGGGGTTGAGTTGCTCCAGAAGACGGTGAGGGCTACGCCGTGGTTCTCGGGCAAACCGGAAGACCCATCTGAGGTGCTCCATCGGTTGGAGGAATTCCACCCCTCACTTAAGAGAGCGTCCTGGCGAATCGTGCGGCACGGTAGACTCAGTAAGAGGACACACTAGGAGGCACCAGGCATCTCCTAGCCTTGCACGTTCCTTCATTCCAGACGAGGCCATTGCAGACCTAAATGACTGCTCCTGGTTTAACTACCACCCAGAATAACTTTCATCACAGCAAAGGTGCCTCTGCAGTTTTGCATAGAGGCATGGCTGCGAGGCACACAGATATCTCGGTAATCCAAGAACCATGGTTAGTTCGAGATACCATAAGGGGATTAGGGGGGCTGGTCCTTTTTTGTTACAGGTACCCCAAGGCGGCCAAACCAAGATCCTGCATACTGGCGGAAGGAGTTAATGCTTTCCCGCTGCTTGAGCTATGTTCGAGAGACCTGATGGTGATAGCCATGGATCTCTAAGGAATAGGAAGGCTAGTTCTGAGATCGGCTTATTTTCTTTATGACTGCGATACCGACCCACCAGTGGAGGTACGTACACTGGTGGAATATTGCAAGGTAAAGGGTATTCCTCTCCTGCTTGGATGCTATGCTTATTCCCACCATACCTGATGGGGCAGCACGGACATCAACCCAAGAGGTTTGGAACAACCTACTGGAATACCTAATCACCACTGATTCAGATATTCATAACACGGGGAATACCCCGACGTTCCGTTACTCAGTCAGGGAGAAAGTCATTGACATCACTCTCCGTACCAGTAGTTTCAGGGATAATATCAAGAAGTGGAGAGTTTCAGAATGAATGGGTAAATAATCCAAGAAGAACGGACTGAGATCAGTTTTTCACGGAACTAAGATGTCCTCTGTCTGACGTTGGGACATGTCCCGGCGGCATGGAGGGGTACGAGAGTAGTCTTTATTCCGAAAGCAGGTAGGATCGGTTAAACCTCACCCAAGGATTTCCTTACCATCAGCCTAAGATCTTTCCTACTAAAAACAGTTGAACGACTTGTGGATAGATATATCCGCGATAAGGTCTTGTCAAGCAGACCACTCCATAAGGAGCAACACGCCTGCAGGTCTGGTCATTCGACGGTGACGGCCCCAAGCGGAGCAGTAAACCTGATTGAGTGTCATCTGAGGGAGAAAGGCCTCTCGATTGTAACCTTCATGGACATCGAAGAAGCCTTCAATAACACCTCTGGATTGGTGATCAGGGCGGCCATGATTACACCTGGTGCGCCTATTGCAGTCGTGGATTGAACGTGCCCCATGTTGGAATACAGGAATCTAACTACGACTAACGCTGATGCCACTTTATGTGGAACAATTGACTCGGGATATCCGCAGGGAGGAGTTTAATCACCCTTGCTTCGGATTAATGCAGCAAGCACTGATGATAGTAGATTCATGGCGCAAGAAAACTGGATTATCGGTTAATCCGAGTAAGACAATGCGGTTGTTTTCACCAGAAGGTACAAGTGGGGACCTACGAGTACATTGAAACTTGGAGGACAGTAACTGGAAATCAATGAACGAGCTTAATATCTAGGAGTCATTCTGGATCAGAAGGTGTTATGGAACGTGCACCTGGAAAACAAGTGCAAGAAGCTAGTGGCGACTCTATGGCTCTGTAGGAGAGCCATAGGGAAAAGCTGGGGCTTGGAACCAGAGACACTTAGGTGGATCTACACAGCAATCTTGCGAGCCAGGCTAAACTATGCGGCGGTGGTCTGGTGGAGCAGGGTCGAGCTGTCCACTGTGAAGTCTCGACTGGAAAGGATCAGGGGACTGATTTTGAGGGGCGTCACTGGTGCCTCGAAGTCGACAACCACGATGGCATTGGGGTCACTAATAGGTTTGGAGCCCCTCCGTCTTACCATCAAGGCCGTGGCTGTGAAGGCGGCCTGGAGTTAGCCTATCCACGAAGGAGGAATGGGTTAACGGCGACGCACACCTGTCCAGTGATGGAGACAACTGGTTTACAGATGGCTCAAGGTACGCGGAGAATGCAGGAACCGGTGTATATCATAGAAGAAATGGAATGGGCTTCACAATCGAGACGGAGTTCTACGCCACAGTTGAACAATCTGAGATTATGGCCATACTCCAGTGCGCCCACAAGGCAAAAGAGTATGACAATGAAAGAAACATCCGTATCCGCTCAGAAAGCAGGGCTGCTATATTGGCCTTGAATGGAACAACAACCACGTCGCTATTACTATGGGAATGCTTTAAGGCACTAAATATGTTAGCGACCGCAAACCGAGTCACTCTGCTATGGATCCCTGGACACAGCGGTATCAAGGGCAATGAGATATCTGGTGGGCTAGCCAAACCAGCAGCAAGAAGAAATTTTACTAGACCTTAACCAGTTGTAGGGAAATTCCAGCAGGTCAGTCACTGAAGAAATTAACAGTTGGCTGACTGAGGAGGAACAAAATCAAAGTCCTAATAGAAATGTTTGTAGGACATGGGAACCTCGGATATCACAGACATAAGATAGGGCTTGCAGAAAGTCCCCTCTGCCGTCTGTGCGGAAAAAAGAATGAGACAGCTACTCACACTCTTTGTTACTGCCCTGCGGTTGCGGGGAAACATCTAACACTCAAAGGCATTTACTGCATCAGTGAGTCCGAAATATCAGCCAACAGCGTGGCTGCGGTGTTCTCCCTATGGAGAGGGCTTTGGGGCCACGCTTAGGCTCATAAGGGGACGCGGCGGGGTTACCCAAGCGTCAGGGGCTGTTACGGTCTCAACCCAGAACTAGTAATAAAAATAAACATGTGAGTGCTGAAAAATTCTGGAGTCTCTAAAATCAAGATTGTTTTGATACCCAGAATCACTTTCGGCATGCTCATTTAAAAGGTTTCTAGGGTGTCGATCATGTAACTTTCTCACTCACTTTCACTAACACATTCGATTTTTTTGATTACTTGTCTATAGTTCTATTCAATTTTTTTTTAATTTAGGAGTGGAAGTGAACTGAGAAAATCACATAATCGATCCCTAGGTGGGTTTTCTTTGTAAGAACAATAGAGTAGACCTCTTCAGGGCTTAGATGATCCCTCTGTGGAGCTCTTTAAAAGCCCTGCAACAATAACATATCTTTACACATATCCATACATATCTTTATTGGCTGCTCATTCTGAACAGCTTTATTGCCTGTGATTTTTACATATTTTTCATATTTTTGGAAATATTTGAAACAATAATATTGATTATTATTATTATTATACCATTAAGCCATTTCCCTTTCGAGGTAGGTGTGACGTCTTCGATAATGAAAGGAGTAATGTGAGGTAGGGGGTATAGATTTTTTTTAGATTGATCTAGAATTCTCGAGTTATTTACTTAAATGACACGTTTGTTCCGCAGCACTGCTTTGACCCAGGTTGCTGATCAATGTCTCTAGTGATCACCCCAAGTAAAGAGCCTTACAAAATTGTTATGTGCGGTTCCCCACTTGGGCCCATTAGTATCTAAGGTCTTTGTTTCAGTCGTCCTTCACTCTATTGTCACTCTGTTCACAAACTATTTGTCACCACACTCTTCTATCCTGGCATACTACACTAGCTTTCTTTACGTTCATGAATTTTTTCATGCAAGCTCTCATGTTTCTATGGCTTCTTATGTCTTTTCGAATTAATGCCTCATTCACAGATTCTAACCATTCTCTCGGCCGTTTACCTCTGGGCATTCTGCCATTTACTTTACCTTTATACACTTGTTTGGTTAGTCGTTCATCTTTCATACTTTCAACATGTCTGAACTAGTATCTCCCCTGTACCACATTCATTGAGGATTATCTCGTTTCGGACTTTGTTCATCAGTGTTTTCCCGCACATTTTACGCAGAGATTTCATGCCAATCGCGTTAGTTTTACTCTTGTTCTTTTCTTGAAGGGTCCATGTTTCGCTACCGTATAATACAGTCGGTACAAATATAGAATTATGTATGGCCATTTCAGCTTTTTTTCATATGTTTTTATTTCTGAGAATGGCCCTTCTCCACCGATAACCTCCTTACCCTCATTTATGCGCCTATCTAACTCCTCATTTATTTTTCCGTCGCTAGTTAATAGGCTACCCAGATATAAGTACTTGTCAACTTGTTCTAATCTGTCATCATTTAGGACAATGTTGCACATTGTTTTCTCACTTTTTCCCTCAAATACCATGATTTTTGTTTCATTTACGTTAATTCAGAGGCCCACGCTCTTCATGCTTGTGTTAAGTTTATTCAACATTCTTTGCAATTCCTCGATTGATTCTGCCACAACAATCTTGTCATCTGCGAAAGCAGATCGAACCTGTCACTCAGTTTCCCATTAACCCTTACACTCGCTTTACTACTTGTATATATATTGTTTTTTTTTTGTTTATAGGAGCCACCCATTGACTTCGTACTGTTTAAGGACTTTCCAAAGCTTACTTCTATTTACCTTGCCAAATGCTTCTTCTCACTGTCTGTTAATATTCTGAGTGAGTGGAATAATATATGAAATTCCGAATAAGCATTGCATTTTGTGGAGTTGTAGCTGTTAAGGTGCTTCAAATGATTTGGGGTTTCACAAGATCCAAAATACATGTACAAGAATGAATTGTTTAATGTGATATTTCTACCAGATAATCTAAAGGCAATTAATTATACCACGTTGGACAGAGTGATTTTTGCGGAAATTTCTTTTTTTTTGCAACGGAAAATGGAGTGTGTTATTGCGCCTGAAACCGACACAAACGTGTAGGGACCCTGGCCATTGTATCATGGAGCGTAACATGAACATTTCAAAATTTTATATTGCGTTAAAATTATGGTAATAAACTGCCTTTCTCTCCTTATACAGACATCTAGTGAAAAAAAGAGTATCACTTGGTATTTAAAAAATATTTATTGCTAGTATTTATGGAGTAAAATGAGGCAACTGAATTTTGAGGTTAGAGCTTTTGCCCAACAGCCTTATAAAACATTTTTTTTTCAATCAACGTACCCAAATTCTTAATGAACCTTTTAAAAATATTCAAGAAATATCAACTTTTTCAATTGATTATTTAGATATCACTTTTGAATCGTAAAATATGCTTCCTATTTTAAACTCTGCGTTAGCCATCACACAATCAATTTTCTTGGTTTACATATTTAATTATAATTTGTTATATTATATATTATTAAAAAATTATGATTATTGTATTCTATTATAATATTATATGTTCCCCCAAGCCGTAGAAAGAGGCTGCTCGCAGATCGCTGTGGGCATCGAGATAGGCAATTGGAGCTAGGTCAGGTGACTGCAGCCTAGCGTATACAATAGCCAGAGTGTTTTTGAGATATCCTAACCTGAACGTGCAAAATAGCTATCTTTTGCCATATTTGAGGCAATATAACACGATCAGCAATTTGTTTTCCAAAAACTGCTAACGTCATCGTTTAGTACTCCTTTTTACCTTTCATTTGTATTTTTGATCATCCCGAAGCGATTTTTTTTCTCCGAGATGTGACACACTAACCATTTCAGTTCCACAATGCATTTTGGAACCATGCAAGGTGAAGAGAAACTGAATGGTTAGTGTGTCACATCTCGGAGAAAAAAAAATCGCTTCAGGATGATCAAAAATATAAATGAAAGATTAAAAGGAGTACTAAATGATGACGTTAGCAGTTTTTGGAAAAGAAATTGCTGATCGTGTTATATTGCCTCAAATATAGCTGAAAACAGCCATTTTTGCACATTTAGGTTATGATATCTCAAAAACCTGACGTTTATGAAAAATTTAGATAATGGATTCGTTTTTAGGACACCGAAATTCTTCAGGGTCACATAGTCCGGTCTTTGGGTTTCAATTTTGTCGGCCTGTGTTGATTACCCTGGTCGACAAAATAACATCGACTATTAAAAAATAAATGAAGAATTAATACTTTCTTCTAATTTTTGCACTAATAACTTAAATATTTGAATATTATGCTTTTCTATGCATGGTAGAAAGTTACTTTCCGAAATTTTCACCAGGGTTAGTCCGGTCTTTGGGTAAAAAAATTATGTCTTTTTGTCTGCAGATGTATTTAGGATCTTGCGAGGCTTGCTGGGCTTTAGTAAATGCACTTTCGTGGAGCCACGAGAGGGCCAACAGTTAATTTATTTGAACTGACATAACCAAAAATTGGTTCTAATAGAAACCCTACTTTTTTCTGTGAAGCAATCACCCATATTGCGCACTTGTATCAGAAATAGCTATTTATTTATATCAAAAGGAAATTCAAACAGTATTCAACAACTATTTGTGTTTATTTCCTCCGTAGCACATAAACTCTGTACCTTTCAGAAGTTCTTTCCTGTCATATCTATTTACCTTTTTCTATATTCAGGAGTCATTTGCTATGGTTTTACCTGCGTACAAGTAAATAAAAAGCTTTTAACAATTTAATGTTAGTGATAAGTAGTATGGAAAGTGTTTATGAAAAGGATATTATTATCTGTGTAATTATCGTGTCGCAAATGCTCGTTTTCGCCTTGCATGTCACTTGCGACATGCACTTAATGCGAATTAGTTTCGTTAAGTACTGATATGGGTATTTCCAGTATGCTGAAATCTAATGGATGCAGAATATTACAGAGCGAATAAGCCATTTTCAAAAACGTTGGCTGCGTATTAAAAATTGATTCTTACTCATTTTTTACTTATAATTTATTGACGACTATAGAAAACATTTCGGAAATAATATATGTATCAAACATATTTAGAAATTTGTTTGTAGATCATACTAAAGAAATCAGAAATCGTCAAAAATGGGCAGAAGTTCTGACCATTTCTGAAAATCCTGACCATTCCTGACCGTATAATTTTTCGCGTGTTCTGTTTTTAAATTAGGTAATTCCATGTTGTTATTTTCAATGTGCAGTGAGATTTAAAAGTTAGAAATTCAGAATCTGTGGGTTTTGACCATTTCAGATACCTAAAAATGTTCCTTAAAAGATTAAAATTACGATAAATATAATGTATCTCGTACAGAGAGAGAGATATGTCAAAACGGACAATATTTTCAGATTCACCTTCAGAGTCGCTTAATATACATATAAGTATTATTAATTAAATCTAAGTAAAAAGAGAATGTGCATAAATAAATATAATTTAATAATATAAATAACCTTTAAAATATAACAGGAATTAGGTTTTACTGCATTCCATACTTGGAACCTTGAAACAGTACTCCTTATTAAAAACTTTAAACAATAAAATAGATAATCAAACCAAGTAAACATTTTCCGGATTTAAAAATGTAACCACACCGGGGACGTTTTCTCCTTCTGTCCCTTTTATAGCTTCTTCGTAAGCGTACCCAGTGTAGTTACATTATTTCATTCAATACATTTTCGCTTTGTAAATTATTCAATTATTTTTGCATATTCAATTATATTGAATATTTTTTTCCTTAATTTCGTTTATGTAATGGCCCTGTGGAAAAATCTTTCAGCGTTGATCCGGCGCAGACCAGACTGTCTGGTTTCCGGTCTTGACGCTTGCCAGATGGTCTGGCCTGGGACTGGCCAAAAGTGTGACGATTTTTTGGCTAGCCCCGGACCCGACCATCTGGTCAGCCGCTAGTTATGGGCTGATCAGCAGCTAGTTGTGAGTCGGTCAGCCGCTGGTTGGACTCTCTTTATTTTTTTAATTACTTGGAAAAAATATTTTTTCACTATAAGTGTATTTAGTTGATGAGCGCCAAGCCTGGAACTGAACATACTGTCAAGATAATTTGAAAAATAGTCTTGTTTTTCTAGTGTGAATTTCTTATTTTCGATCATTTTGGACACCCTGTAACTTTTTCGAAATCTGTCTAGAAAAATTTGCTGATCGAACTCACAACTTATTTTGGTCTTGGATAGCTGGCAGGCGCCAGTTCTGGGCCAGGCAGGATCTTCCAGATAGAGCATGGAATCGTTTGTTCTTGGCTCGCTAATCAGGGCCAGTCCTGGGCCAAACAAGACCGAACTTAGACCTTTTATTGTTCTTGCATGGCTGAGCAGCGCGAGTCCTGGGCCAGATCAGACCTTCGAGACTCAGCGGTCTAATTAAAGTCAGACCTGGACAAGACTAGCACCAGAGCTGGGCCAGATCAGATCTTCCAGACTAGAGAGTCTAGATAAGGCCAGGCCTGACACCATACTGCCATGACGTTTTTGCACACGGGGGTATTGTCAAGATTTGGGAGTTTCCAGTTTAAAATGTATTCTATTTTTAACGTTTTTGATTATAAGTATTTAAAAAATATGCTCTCATTTATATGATTGTGAAGATCACTAATACTGGGAGTTTTTTGAAATTTCTAAATTTTTTAGTTATTTTTTTAATGAATTATTTATTAACTTTTTTGTAGAATTTGTCTAGAAAAAGCTTTTGTTCATCATTTGTTTAGATTGCGCATAACTGGGATTTTTTCTAACTTTTCGAATTTTTCAAAATTATTTTTCTCAAATTTTAAATTTAGTCATGGTTTTTTAAAATGTTTTTTCTTTAAATATATTTTTTTGTGATAAGAAAATTGGTTGCTGTTGAAATTTTTGAAATGTTGAAAAGGACCATTTAGCACCGAGTAATCGTAAAATAGTTATTTGTGATACAAGGACTCTACATGGCACTTTTTCGGAAGAGTCTGAAAGTTGGAGTACAAGTCAGAGTCGAGGCGTAGTCGAGACGAGATGTTTACTGCAATTTACACGAGGCAAAATGCCACTTAGGGGCTGAGTTTCACATACTATTTTTTATCACACCACTAAATCATGAGTGCAAATAGGTTGCATAGAGTCCTAATCTAAAAACCCGAGAGGGTCCAGAGACGGAGTCCAGTAGTGTGTGTGGGATAAGAATTTGATACTAAAATACCCTAAGTATCCTGAATAAATATCCTAAGTACCCTAAATACCTTAAGTACAAATGTTACAGCCTGTAGTAAAAACTGCTATTTTAGGTATCGTTCGCAGTACCTGTATTCGCACACCATCAGAACACCGTATTCAATTGAAACAAATTCTCCAGTACTGTTAGACAGTGTTTACTTTATTAAAACCATCGAGGTTAAAGTAAGTAGGTTCCAATGTGTGCATGCGGTTGGTCCAGAAGCGCCGGGAAATAAGACACCGATCGTTTCGAACAACGTTGTAATGAAAAAAGGAAAAGGGAAAAGGAAAGGAAAAGAAGGCGCACAGACGTTTGCACATTCTTAAGAATAAACAGAGGAATATGGTCCGTGTGAATAAACCTTCGCATTCACATCCTCTTTTTAGAATTTTTATTCTGCATGAATATCAAAAAACTGAAGAGGAAGAATAAAATTTTTTACAAGTCAACCTTTCTCAAATCATAAGGAATGTTTGTGCCAAGTTCCAGACGCGTATGTTATGGGATTTAGGAGAACACTCGTTTGGAAGGATTTTTACATAACCCTTATAAACTAGGGGTTTAGCGCCATTGGCGTGGGCCCCAGGAAATTGATGAAAGGAATATCTTTCAAACCTAAGTTCTGACGATTTCTGAACATTTCCTTACGAATTATGACTGTTTCTGGCGATTTTGTTCGAGAAACGTAACAAAAGTGGACGGAAATGGTCAGAAGTCCTGACTTTTATTTCTGATGATATCTGATTTTTTTAGTAGGGGAATTAAGAGTAGAAAAATGAAATTGCAACGATGAGATGAACACTAAGTCGATATTTATTTAAGAATTATTATATTTTATATTCAAATTAGAAAAAGAAATAATATTCTGAAGGAAATCGTTTACTTGATCACCTAGCTATAACAGCCAGCGGAAGCATCAGCACATTACGGTTAATATAAATATGATGATACTTTTTTCCTTACATATACAGTAAGTTAAAATGATTAAAATACATATTTTCATTCACTAATATATTTAGTTTGATTATAATAGTTCATTAATATTTATTATTATTAGTTAGAAAAAATTCTTTCTTGACTACTGGATATGCAACGAAAATATTATTGACAGTTTTTTGTATTTCTGATAATCCTACATTGTTGAAAGTGTTTATGATTTAACCACACGTTTACTATACGAGTGTAAGGCAAAATTGCAATACCTGTATTGGAAGGTGAAACTCCAATACGTGTATTGCAGCTTCAAAGAATACGCGCCGTTTATTATAAAAGTATTTGAATTTCACTTTACAATGCCGGTATTGTATTTTTGTCTGACACTCACTTGAGCTCGTCTAGTGGATGATTAATCTTCTATTTAAGCAAGATGACAATTATTGTGCCTTGCTAGTCTAGTGGTGACGCACTTCAACCAAGAGCTTGGCGGTTAGGTGTTGATTCTCCGTGCGTGCGAATTTCGATTTTTTTTTAACTTTACTGGCTACACTGCTTTACATGTGTGGCAATATTCCAATACATATATAGCAATATAATAATACCAGAATTTGCAAACTACAATATCATTTATTGGAACGTTATATCTTCCTGTGAATAACAAATTTTAAGATTTACGATTGCTTTATTTCTCTCATATGCTCAGCTTTCTTTTAAACCATGTTTGGTACAGTTATTTTTGTTATAACGAATTTAAAGTCAGTTTACATAAGACTCTCAGTTTTCGAAATTTGGTCAGGTTGTATTAGAGCTCGTGAAAAACTTGACGTTTAAAGATAGTACATTGGCGAAATATTGACATGGCGCGCAATTACGAAATTAAGTTGAAACCCCGCAGTAAGAAGTAAAAAGATATGTGAAGCAAAAGAAGCTCTATACTGCAATTTTGTAGAGGAACGACATGGTATATTGTATATCAACGGCGGAAAGGATGCGATTTTTGCGATTGACTATGCGCGCTGATCGCTTCCCTTGTAAGATTGTTTGTAAATAGTACAGACGACGCAGGCTGCTACCATTTTTCATGATTAGAAGTCTTTTTTCCGTGAGCTTATGTATATAGAAAAAAAAACAGTTTATTGTCAATTTGCAAATACAGTGTATAATTTTCTAAACTCACCATTTTCTCTTGTTGCAGGTGGAAATGAAATTGTATTCTTTAAACTTGAATAAGTTGAAAATTATTAAATGGAAAGAAAAACTTTAGTTACTGATCCAATTATCTGTTAGTTAACTAATTGCAGTATTCAACATAGTTTTCAACTTATTAAAAAATGGTTGTTTCGGATTTTTCTGTCGTGGTTTAAATTTAAATGACGAAAATTTTGAAGTAAACAATGTCAAAAATTTGAACAAAATTACATAAATGGTTTAGTATATTGACTATACATACGTGAAGTAATGATGATTATTTACATAATATATCTTTAACTTATATATAATTTTGAATATTCTTGATTTAAGTTGCAGTAATATTATATATATACGTATTTTTTTCAGCCGAAATATTCCCGATAATAGTCGCAGAGCGTGTCATGCACACCCCGAGCATCTTCGACGCAAACTATCTAGTTGCCCAACTCATCTAACTCGTCTAACTCATCTATTCTAGATGGATTGTACACCCAAGCTTGTTTGCAGCTTGTACTTTGTACTTGGCAGTAATAACTTGTTTGAATCTAAATGGTTAATTTTAATCGAATGTGACCGATTAAAAAAGAGGGTTGAATCGGACGCAAAGTCTGGATTATACCTGTGAAAAATGAAAATTTGTATATAAAATCTTTTCGAATTTTACACCATAATCCGTTGTTTTACTCTTTTCGATTCAGGAGCAATCGTCTCTGTTGATAATTATGCAATTTTATTGTAGTAGGGTAGAACGGTGAATGAGCCTAGCTAACATGGGCTTTCTGGATACCTGGATTGAAGACCCTCCCGGACCGACATCCAGTTTGGATCCGGGACGGGAATGGCCTACGGCCCGCATAGCGACAAAAACAGCCCTCCCTTGATGTGACGGCCTACGAACAGATATTCATAGAGTGTCTCACTGAATGTGGCCACCCCCTTAAGCCATGGGTGTAGAGCAACCGTGCCCATAGCACTTTGGTATTTTGCACTTTGGTTTGTCTGATTTGGTTGCTGAATGCGTTGTAGACGGATTTTTGAACGCGATATCCATTCTCCTTCCACTGTGCCTTGGGATACGAAGGTGTCCTAACGGCTTCTCGGGGATATCGGATGACCTCCCCGAATAATCGGTCTTACCCTTGTACGTAGGGCTCTGCACGGGCGGATCTTATATTTCCCTAGCTAATCGTAGCAACAAAATAAGTTCTTTCAAATAAAAAAAAAAAAAACATTCAGGGGGAGTTGACAACGACCCATCCGGGAGTAAACCTGGCGATAATAATGCTGGAGGGTCAAACTAAACGGAGAAACCATGAAGAGCTAGATTGTCGGGAGCTGCTAGGAAGAGGTTGAGACGCCAATTGTAAAATGAATCGGAAGCAACAAATAGCCAGACAGAGACTCTAAAGAGGAGCCATTCTAATAATAGCCCACAAAATAAAATCAGGGAACAGAAGAAGATTCGCCTAAGAGGTAAAACAGTCTCTTATAGCCAGGCTCTTTAAAATCAACTGAAAGTGACCACAGTCGCCAAGAGGTTCCCAATTACTAAATTCGATTACGGCCAGGCCAATGCAATTAAAGCGACATTAGAGAATGACAACCTTGGGTGCTTGCTAAGATCAACGTGATCGACAGAAAAGACCTTCTAAGGCAGGCCTGCCCAAGCTGGGGAAAACTGCTTATTTGACAGATGGGAATTTAACACCACCACCGACCTCTACTCATTCAACTTCACGAGAGCGACCACCCCGCAAGCCTCTTGACCTGAGAAGAGGGACGTGGTGGTGGAACTCGAACATGTGGTGAATGAGCAGTTTTCCCCAGCTTGGGCAGGCCTGTTCTAAGGGATAGCAATCCAAAACCCAACCATTGAAACGGGAGGAGGGAAGGTTATCGGTGTCAAGGTGAGTGGTTGACTACTCGCCTTGTAATAACTGCAGAGCCAGGAGTGGTCGAGAGTCTCAGGAAGACAACTGGAGGTGGAAATGGCGACTATATGTCTCCCTTCCTTTTTGGATTTTATTCAGATACGCAGGCGCCAACCTATGGTGATTTTTCCAGCCTACCTACTATTTGACTTCCAGGACCCACCATCTGAAGAATGACGAAATCTGGTGGATTACTGCTGTGTTAATAGATGGCAATTGCTCATCGGATGTGATGCTAACGCATATCATTCGAATTGTAACATTTAGGGAAACCAACCACAGGGGTGGGTCTTTGTTTGATTACCTCTTAACTTTTGATTTAACTTTACTGAACTTTACTGTTCCCAGAAGCAGGGCGACGTTAGGGAAAATCTTAAAGAATTTATAGATATACTTTGAACATTCCTGAATGCAATGCATTTCGAAAAACGCTAAAATATTCAATAATTTACTTTATACGGTGATTTATTTACAAAAACTTTATCTTGAGAACGAATGAAAATAGTGCAGTTTTGTCTTGCGATTGAAGTACAATAAATAGAATTATGATAAAATCATTCTTACCGAAGAGATATCATTTTGAATATTTCTGACTTCGATCAGTATGGGCGTGTGGCCAGCCCAGCGGGACAAGTGGCAGCAAAAAAAGTACCCTTTCTATGACAATAATAATTCCAGAAGCAAGCCAAATTCCCGAAACAGATGTGGTTGATCAAAGCAAGGTCGTCTCAACGTCTTCAAGATGCATTTACAGAGCGGGACCTCAGAAAATCGAAACTTATTTTCGAATATTAACCTGATTAAGAATATTTTTGATAGAAAAAATTAAAAAAATGAATTTCTTCTAAAATTCCTACAATCCTGAATGTCTTTTATACTCACTTCAATTTTTTTTTCAAATCCAGATTATTTTTTAACAAGTTTTAGAAATCTTCATAAATATTCATGAAAGCCTAATGTTTCAAAATGAAAAATTATAAATTTTCCCAAGAATCTTCACTGCATTTTCATATTGTTTTAAAACCTTTAAAAATGCTTAAGAAACTTCAATCATTTATTTCAAATGTAACAAAATCTATATATTTCGTTCTACATTGTTGGAAATCTTTTCAAAACTTAAATTATTTTCAAAATATTTTCAGAACTTCTTAATATCTTGTTACATAATTTCAATGTTTCCTGCAAATTTAAAGTAATTGCCTTTCAATTTTCTCGATTATATTTCGACAATTTGGAAAATATTTTTGAAAAATAATTTTAGTTTCCCTATGATTCTGCGGAAAATTCCTTATTCTCCTTAAACCTATAAACATTCTCGAAAAGCTTTCAAATTTTATTTTGAAATCTGAAAAAATGTAAAATGTGTTGAGTTTTTTTTTTTAAATGTTCCAAACTGTGAATAATTTTTCAAGTTTTTCCAGAACTTGTAAATAAATAAAATAATATAAAATTATTGTATTGTATTTTATTACTCTCCCTTCACTTAACCACTATGCCTCATTCCTAACTTTACCTCTAATTGCTCCGCTTTCTTATTATTTACTAACTTGTACATATTATCTTACAATTGCGCGAGACCTTCCAGTGCTTCCGTTTTCTCTTACTATTTCTCTTCAAGCTTTTGTAAGTTACGCAACACTAATTTTCCTTACATATGTTTCTCTTGTATCAATTTTGGTCTCGATTTTGGTTTTTTCCACCCCCTTGCACTCTCCCTTTCCTATTCTCTTCTAGACACTTCATCCACTTTTCCCCTTGTCCACAACCGCCTAGTATGCATCTAACTCTTTTTACTACGCTCTTTCCCCCTTCCTCTTCTCCTATACATCTCTCCAACACGTGCTCCCATGATTCCCTTTCATAACCACATACCCTACACATTTTTCTTTCTTCACTCATCCAATATTTACACTCATCGATGCCTGTTCCCATTCTGAAACGTACCAACCTGGACCACCTGCACTCCTTTCTCAACTCCCCTAAATATTCTAGGACCCCTTCCATCTTAACCAATCTATATCATTTATTGTATTTTGACTCCATAATCTTTTCCCATCTCTTCTCTTCCTGCTACTTGATCATTTCTCCTTCTACTTCCTGCTACTCCCTCCCCTCGTCACACATTCTTTATTCCTTTCTTACTTGCCATCTTTCCTCCTCCGATCTTGAATGACCCGCGTTTCCTCCCCTCTCTCTATTCAATATTTTCTGCACGCATACTTGTGCATCTTTTCTACACTTACCACTCTTAAGTTTCTTTTCAAAATTCCAGACCCTTTTCCTCTGCCTTATTACCAATTTCTCTCTCCCTGTTTCTTGTCTCAACATATATCCCGCACAGTTCCAGCTCACTCCCATAACCCATCTGAGAAATCTCTCTTACATGTTTTCTACTTTTTTGTACTCCTTGCACCCCCAAATCTCCACTCAATAAAACATCACAGACCATACCAGTGAATTAAAAAAGGCATATCCTCATCTTCCAGTCCTCTTTGAATCTTCTTTTTCCAATCCCCCACACTTGGTCCATCACCTTACTCGCACTTTCCATCCTTTTTTTCACTTTTAGATCATTTCCACCTCCCGTTTTGAACCAGAATCCTAAATAACAAAATTTCTCGACCATTTCCACCCTTTCCCCATTTATCTTCCACCCATACTTCACTTAATTCTTTCTCTTCCTGGAACATACTATCTTTGTCTTCGTCACATTAATTGTCAGGTCTTTCTTACATACTCTTCGAATCCTTTTATTAGCAAGTTCATTCCACTTTCATTTTCTGTCAAAAGACCCACATCGTCCGCGTAGGCTAACGAGTATATCCTCTTATTTCCAAGAACTATACCCTCTTTACCTTTCTTTTTCATTTTCTCTTGTAAGTTTTCTAATAGTATGCTAAATAACAACAGACTTAGCGGGCACCCTTGCCTGAGACCCCTCCCTGTCCAGAACTCCTCTCCTTTCTGTTCCCCGACCCTCAACCTTGTCTTCGTCTCCGTAAAGACCTCTTTTATCCTCTCAACCAGTTCTTCGTCCACCTCCCTTTCTTTCATTGCCTTCCACAAAACTTTCCTATCCACCGAGTCAAAAGCTGCCTCAAAATCTACGAAGAGTGCGACCAGTTTTAGTTTTTTTTGTTTCCAGATTTCTGTTGACTAGATATATTTTATACGTTACTGGCATGAAAGTTATTCCTCTATAATCTTCCATTTTTCTACCCTCTCCTTTCTTTGATAAACAAACTACCAAAACTGTCCTCCACTACTTCGGCCATCCTTCCCCTCTACATACTATATTACATACTTCACAAATCTCTCCTCTAACCCTTCTTTCGCCAAATTTCAACACTTCATTCTCCATCCCATCCTCTCCTGTCGCCTTGTCTCTTTTTAACTTATCAATTGCTTGATTTACCTCCTCTCTAGTCAACTCATTTCCACCTTCCATGCCTCTCTCTTTGATCTTTCTAACTTCCCCCCTCACCTTGCTATCCACCCCTCCTAGCAATTTCTTGAAATATACCGTCCATTCATCCATACTTATCTCTTCATTGATTCCTTTCCATCCAATCCTTTCTCTATTAATCACCTCCCATTCTCTTCCTTCCTTTATTGCTCTCTCTACCTCCTCCATGTACCTCGCCTTCTCCAACTTTCGTTTTACATCCAGTAATTTCTCGTGTCCCTTTTTCTTTTATTATGCTCCTTTCTATTTATCTCTCCTCTTCTCAAATTCCTTAACGATAACTTCATACGCTCTTTATTCTCTATACATTCCACATCCCACCATCCTCTCTTTTCCTGTTCTTCTTCCTCATTTGGCTTAATTTCTTCCACTATCTTCTCTACCCTTCCCGTCATCTTACACAACCTCTCATCCACACCTCTCCCATCCTTAATCATCACATTCTCTTCTTTCATTCTTTCCGTATATTCTCTTAGCTTATCCATTCCCTATTTGTCTATCTTTCCTTTCTTCCCTGTCACCCCTTCCTTCTTCCTTCCCTCTCTTCTGCAATTCCCACATTTCAACGTTGCAATGCTCGGGAAGTTTTCTGACCCTAGTTCGTTCCCTACTTCCATTCTTTCCAATAGCCTCCTTATTCTTTCCTCGGCCAGAATGTAGTCTATTACTATTTCCCCTTTTCCTGCAAACGTTATCTCACCTTTCTCGTCCCCTTCCGAGTTCCTATTATAAATGAAGCATCCTGTTTCCCCCAGAATTTCCAAGAGTGTCACCCTCCTGGTCTACCTGTTTGTGTTTCGATTTTCTCCTAAAAGTCTCACTCGCTTGATCCCATATTTCCCCTCCCTGTTCTCCCGTCCAACCATTCAAATCTCATTTTCATTCTCTTACCCTCACCAATTCATTCCTCACTCCTGACACAATACCCCCTTTATTTCTTTCCTTCGCCTTCTCCTTCTTTGCCTCTTGCATCTGCCACACATATCCCTTGGGTAACTTCCTCTTCACTCCTTTCCAATCATTCTCAGCTACCCAGCGCTAACTCAACATCACTACATCCCATTTCTTCACCTGTTAACAGAATCCTTCATCTTTATTCATTAACCGTGATATGTTCGAAAACGCTAATCTAACTTCTTTCTTCCGTCCTTTCTCCCTTCTTCCTTCCTTCCTTTCTCCCTTCTTCCGTCATTATTTCCCCTCCCTACTTTTGTAGAAACGCCGTCGCTCCGCTTTCCTGCCTTTCACCATCTGCCGTTTTTATTACATCCTCCCTTCTATCCCTAATCTTCGCTTCTTCCCCTCGTCGCCACGGACACTCCCTGAACACTTCACTCAATTTTTCTTTCTCATCACTCCATATCCACACATTCCCATTTATCCACATCCTGTCTTTTCCTATCCATACCGTGTTCCCTTCCACTCTTTCACTCCAGGCTCTTTGTTTCATCATCCACTCTCTTCTTCTTTCATTCCACGTCATATCCTGCTCTATCCTTTCTTTCCTCACCTTTAAAGCTTTCTTCTTTCTCAAGATATCAAATTTTTCTTCCTCATTTCTCACTTTCACTATATAAATAAATACGCGATTCACCTTTATTCTTCCTTCCCATTCCATTTACCTCTTCCACGTACACTTTTGTCCCAATTCCACCTATCAACTTTTCCACTTCTTCTCTTCCTGATTCACTATCCACTTTCATTCTTCTAATCACTATATTTCCACTCCGTTTCGACTTCTTCTCTACTTCTATTTTCCTTTCCAACTCTCTCAATTTTGATTTAATTCTCAAATTTTCTAGGATAACGTTCTCATTTACTTATTTTATTCTCTCTCCTTCTCTTGCCCCTTCAACCCATTTCTTTATATCCTCCGACTTACATTCTAGCTTTCTCACTCTTTCTTCCAACTTCTCCCCATCAGATTTTCTCTCTTTCTCACTTATCCTTTTATTTTTCTCAATAAGCTCCAACTGCTTCCAAATCTTGTCTTTTTCTTGCTGCCACACCAGATCCCATTTTTCCTATTTCTCTCTAACTTTCCTCATTTCTTCGCAAGCCTCCTCCCCTCGCTTTTGCATGCCATTCAGACTTCGGTTCGTTTCCTCTCTAAACCCTTTGATGAGATTTTCTAGGCTCTGTAGATCGACTTTCCTTCTTGCCGCATTCCTCTCCGGAGGAGATTTTTTTTCAAAACTTTTTCCGCTTTTATCCGTAAACCGTCCCCCCTGCCTCCATTCATAAATAAGTTGTCTCGGTCCTAAAGAACTACCTCTGGATCTATTAAGCAGTTTCCGTCTTGACGGCCTGTCTCGAGTCCTCCTATCAGCTAGTCCCCCTTCATTCTCTCCCCACCCGAAGTTTCCTGGCGTAGTATACTAAAACTCGCCATCATCACTATCTCCGGCATCACCCTTACCCCTCCCTGTTTCGCTGGTCTCATTGAGATCATCAGCACCGGGGTTGTTGTCTACCTGCTGCTGCTCTCTGCCGGACCCCACTGGGCTCCTCGCAATAAGCATGCTGGCCTATCTTACCGATCTGTTGTCCCTTATCTTCTTTCTCACTTTTCCGTCCTTGACAACTAACCTTCAAATTAGCACTTTTAACAGTCCTCCTAACCATTTCAATCTCACAAAACAGCCCCCTCCCACACTCCCACGCAACCCCTTCACTATACTGACCTCCCTTACCACGTTTCGCCTTAATCACACCTCCACGCTCGTCGCGAAAACCAAAAAAGATAAAACAGAACAAACAGGCGTACTTTACCATTTGTTAACGAAAACGAAAGCCAAAATAGAATTATTGAATAAATAATAAAATAAATAATATATATTTTGTATTGATTATTAAAATTAATAATATTCATCTTATATGATTGATAGAAGATATTCCTATAATCAATTTAATCGAATTTATTCAATAAAGTAACCTAATTCTTATTATTGGAAATATCTCTTAGAATAATCCGAATTGTTCCTAAACTTTAAAAAAATCCTGCAAAATAAAAAATTGCCTCCAAATTTTCTAGATTCTTTTTCAACGATTTGCAAAATCTTTTCAAACATTTAGTTTTTCTCATTCTTATCTTAAAATGCATTATTCGAAATAAAAAAGCATTTCAATTTCCGTAGAAATGTTAGGAAAATTTTTTCATTCTCCTAAAACCTATCAAATGTCTCAAAAAGCTTACGAATTTTATTTCGAAATCTAAAAAAATATGTAATTTGCTTACAATGTTTAAGAATATTTTTAAACTGTAAATAATTTTTTAATCTTGTTTAGAAGTTCAACATATATTTTAAAATTATTCGAATTGTTCCTGATTTTTTTAATACTGCGAAATAAAAAAAGTGACTTTCAATTTTTTACACTCTTGTTCAAGAATTGAAAGAATAATGTGGATTTCACAACAAAATTGAAGTCAGTTTAAAATATATCCAGGATTGTAGAAATTTTAGAAGAAATTAATTTCTTAAATTTGTTCCCATCGGAAATATTCTTAATCGGGTTGATCTTTTTCGATTTTCTGATGTCCCGCTCTGTAAATGCATCTTGAAGACGTTGAGACGACCCTGCTTCGTTGAACCACATCTGTTTCGGGAATTTGGTTTGCTTCTGGAATTACTATTGTCATAGAAATGGTACTTTTTTTGCTGCCATTTGTCTCGCTGGGCTGACCACAGGCCCACACTGATTGAAGTCAGACATATTCAAACTGATACCTCTCGCGCAAGAATGATTTTATCATAAATTTATGTATTGATCTGCAATTGCATGAAAAAACTGCACATGTAAGGCCATTAAAAGGCTTTTTATCTTTATTCATTCTCAAGATAAAGTTTTTGTAAATAAATCACCGTAAAAAGTAAATTACTGAATATTTCTGCATTTTTAAGAATGCATTGCATTCAGGAATGTTCAAAGAATATCTGTAATTTTTTCAGGTTTTTCCTAACGTCTCCCTCCTTCTGGGAACAGGCCAAAGTGGACCTTTGAAAAAGTGGGCCGAAAAACTCTTTTTTTGGACGTTTTGCCCTACAACTATTGAACAAAATTCTTTAGGACAGAAGTGAACATATCGCTGCATGCGGAAGACTTTAAACTTTCAGATGCTTTTTATCAGACCCGACTTTTAATTAATTTGACGTTATATTTGATAAGTATTAACGGAGTGGTCAAGGGAATGCATGTATAGTACTTGACAGCCGATAGACCTGCGGTTCGAAGGTATCGAAATCCTGAAGCAACTAACTGGGATACTTATAGGGATGATCTCGACAGTTTGCTGGGTTCTATACTGGGTAGAATTAAGTTCTAGTAACAAAATTGTATTTAGGAAAGAATCGCTAAGACCCAGGAATCGAAATTTGAAATACAGCGAATTTTTTCAATTCTGATCTTGGTATTTAATGGAATTATCTTTCCAACTTGTGGTTTGAGAATTCTTCAGAGCATACCTTGATTCCTGGGTCTTCTCGACTTTTTCGTAGTGTAATTTCTATTCTAACACGTCCTATTCCATTCTAAAACAAAAATAAAATTTTGTTAAATTCAATGTAATTTGAATTTTGATTCCTGGGCTGGACGAATTTTTTCTAATGCAAAATGCTTTAGTTTTTACACTAGTCTACATTTCTGGAGCAGATGGATAAGCCATGATCCACTGTAATTAATCAAATTCCATTGCAGTAGAAATTAAAAGCATTGCTTGAGAATTTAAACCATCACATTCTTTTCGCTGGTTACCTTCTGCTGCTGGACGTACTGATTTTCCATTAAATGAGACCTGTCAAACCTTCTAGTCGAAAAATGATCTTCATTAGAAATTTCCATAACTGAAAATTCTTCCCTGCGAACTTCTGGATTTGGAAACCTTTCATTTTGTCCATTCTATAAATTCCTCACTGATATGGATTGTTTTTTGACAACCACAACGGAAAGCCTGTTTAGAGAGAGATGTATAAACAACGTGGCTTGAAAAAGGTGTGGCAGTTTACCGAAAGAACCTACTAATTGGCGGGTGCGTCTGCGAAGACGCAGCAGTATAACATTGCTGCCTCTCGATGGCTTGGATTGAATGCCGGAAAGTTTTTGATTCTTCCTCTCATAGACTTATCATCTGTTTCTTGGGAAGCTTGAAGGTTCATCCACACATAGGTAGATGCATAGAAAGATTATTGCCCCTTTGGAAAAGTAGATTCTCTATTTCAGCTGCAAATTATTAATTAATTATTGTGCCCAGAGGGGCGTCTTTGAGGGCGACACAATAAGCCCTCTGCTCTTTCTCTGCACTTCTGCCAATATTTCTTGCACTAAGAAATTCTCCTGGATATCTCTTACATCCTCAGGTCTATATCTAAAAGCAACTAATGAAAATATCAGTTCAGCTAACTCGGCGTCGGGGGCAGTTAGTAGGATACTTATATCCGCTAAATCGGATACCTGGAGGGTTAAAACTACATTGTTTCGGAGTTTAACCCTGAGCGTTCTGTTCTACGCGGTCCCGGTGTGGGGCCTGAGGTATACTGAGTCTATTGAAAAAGTTCAAACTACCTTCTATAAGAGAATCTTGTCTCTTCCATTTCATACGCCGGGATACGCAGTGAGAATAGAGACAGGCGCCACACACTTGGCCAGGGACGTCCTCAGGGCAGCTCTGGCTTGGATGGAAAAGGTCTTAACTATGCCCGAGTGTAGGTTGCCTTGAATATGTTTAAGAAGGTTGCATGTCCTTTCACAACGGGAAACTGTCTGTCCTAAATATAATTGGATTCTCCAAGTAAAAAATTTCTTTGTGACAGTGGGGATGGACCATTTGTGGCCGACTCTTGAAGCTGCTGAACTGGCCAAAAATAAAGTTTTGATTTTACAGCAGTTCCAAAAGCACCTGAGGCTCGTCGATATGGAGAGACTGTCCTGCTGTGAGAGCCTCCAGGTCTTCCTTTACCTTCCCTTTCCAGAAAACCGGACTTCATATTTACTTACACGTGCCCCTTTCGCATACACTAAAATCTTAGCACAATTAAGACTTATTGGTTCGATGAGAGGTAGAGTGGTGGATGGCGAATGGAGTTATGTTTATACGTATGGAAGCATGTGTACGGTGTGTAATAGGTATGAAGTGGAAGACCTTTTTCATGTTTTAGCTGTTTGTCCTGCCTATAATGACCTCAGACGAAGGTACTTCAATTCACCCGCAATAGATACTAGTTCGAACAAATTTTGGCTGCGCCTCCTCAACACTGATTTGATAAAAGACATTCAAACCGTTTATAATTTTACAAAGGACGTACTTCGCATTCGTGCCTTTATCCTGGAAACGTAATTTTGTGTCGACCTATTGCGTCCAGGATCTCTATTTTCACAGGTCAATAGACCTTAGAAAATTAATATTTGTAATTCGTAGAATACTATTATAATTAATGTTTTTATTTTTATGTATCACGAAGAGCAAATAAATTATTATTGTATTATTATTATTATATTATTATTAAATACAGATGACCTGAAGATCTATGCCGTCACATTATAATTGTAATATGTATCACCTATTCCTTACAGGGCTATGTAGCCCTAAGAATTTTTTATGAATAAGTACAAATGCGAATACAACTTCACAGTACTTTAAGTATCGTCGAGGTGTACCAGAAGAGATATAACATCAGTTAAGAAGTTTCTCTGAAGCAGATACAAGCGTCCTCTTCGACAGATTTGGTCTTCCAATCTGTCGGCGTTGAACAAGGTATCTGCGGCTAACATGTTTGCTGTCCCGATTTTATTCTACTTGTTTGGGGTAGTTGCATAAGCGAAGCACGAGCTTACGGCCCTCGATATCTCGACGCGTAAGATCATGCATATGTAGAACAGCTTGCATATCAATTTGTTCGTTCCGCGATTATTATACATCCCACGCCGTCAAGGCGGTTGTAGACTTCTAAATCTCCAATGTCTTTATTATCGAATTATTCTGGCTACAGCCTATATCGTCGCAAGTGGAAGAGATTCTCTCCTAAAAATGTTAATAAAACACGAGATGATTGGCAAAGGAGCGTTTCTTCACAAAGCCTTCACAAAGCCTCATGCCCTGTTTTCACACATCTTACTGTCGTGAGATGTAGCCATACGTAGGATTTACCGCGGTTCTTTTGGGAGCCAGTGTCATTTTCATAGGTGGCAGTTGCTCCCAGTTTGAAAAATAGCGTTAAAAATTGAAAACTTAAATTCATAGAATTTATGGAAAAATCATACAATACAATATAATATTTATTAGCAAAATGTTACCTCTAGGATAAAAGTCACGGACAGCGGTGCAGAAATTAATATAATATACATTTAGTATAAGAAAGCTCATTATAATATTAAAAATTTCACGTCATGGTCCTACTTCAATCGAGCGCGAAGTGCGAAACTCTTGAGGGGAATGCATTCCTTAAAGCCGAAGGAGCATTAACCCGGCGTCCATGTGCCTGGTTAATTTAGGCATTTAGAAAAATACTCAATCACTCTTCTAAACACCTGACGCGTTTTAGGCAGTGAGAAAAAACCAACAATTCATTTTTTATTTAATGATCATCAAATTCTTATTCTAATTCTAAACGTTTACAAAATTATAAGAATAATGATTTCTTGTCATATATTAAAAAAATCTTTCAACTTAGTTCATTTTTTGCAGGATTCGAAGGTAAACGTTTTATTTCTAATTTTTTTCAATCATAATTAGATTATGAAAATTAATAAATAATTACTAATGTAGACAAATTTGATAAATTCAATATCTTGATTGAATTAAAAATTATTCATGTTAATTGAATAATTAAACTATAATAATAATTATTATCAATCATAATAATTAGGAATGTCATAATTTTTTTTCATAATTAAAACTACATGTATTTGTTATTACATCTTCAATACTTCATGTATTATCATTGTTTACTATTCCGTATTTTGATTTAGCAGTGCCGTTTTTTTCATTCAATATAATATAGATGATATTCATACCATTCGAATTTTGATTGAAATTAATTGTCATTCACTACTCTTTTTGATTAAAATTACTCTAATAACTTTGAGATTCCTAATAGTTCGCGTGTTAGATCGCGCTGTTGTCAAGGCCAAAGAGGTAGCCTACTAGCGTATAAGCGAGCGAAAAAGCAAAAATTATGTTTGTGTAAGAATAACAATTAGAAATTTTCTACTTTGAATTTAAGGACATTTGTTAATTTCTTAGTACATTTTAATTTTAAGTTTTTAGTACATCGCTAAATTCATCATTCAACATGCATCGTAGAAACTCTAATCAGATCTTTTTCTTGAAAGTTAATCAATTTTACTATTTCAAATTGTAATTTTGTGCAAGGAAAATGAAAAACATGGCCATTTTACGTTGTAATATTCACTAAATTACATAAAAACTGGGTTCAGAGCTCAAAGGATGCGTGCTAAATGATAAATTTAGCCATTCACTTATTTCCGTGACCGAATTACAAAACAAAAATGAAAAACAAAAAAACAACAACAAAAAAAGTCGGCTGCTCCACAGGCATTAAAAACACGGCCATGTCCATGCATCTGTTATAGAAAATATCGTATGAACCATAGGGGAAGGGGGGGCTTGCGCCTGCTCGCCTACGATTCACAAAAAATTCACAAAAAAATGCTAAGAGAAATTACTTTAAATTTAACAAGTTCAATATTATTATCAAAATTAAATCAAACCTGAAATGTAATGAGTTCAGATATGAAGAATTTTTAAACCGGAATGATGAAAATGTGGATAATTCTAAAACTGAAACGTTAACAGTTTAAGAATTTTAGTTTTCATTACATTTCGGTTTATTGTAAAAAATTACATGAAATCGGAATGTGAGTAGTTTTGATTCACCTTTTTCCACATTTAAATACATTTTTTCACTGCAAACGAATGTTGGATACTCGATTGAGCCACCGTATTGAAAACATTTATTTTGGGTTTATAATTCTTCGCATTGTGAAATACATTTATTTTTACATTTCTGCGGACCCCAGAAATTTTTTTGCACTGCAAAAAGAATTGGAACTTCAAAATATTTCCCATTTTACAAAATAATATTGGGACTGTAACCTGAAATAACTGTATCCTGCAACATGTGTCTCAGGAATTTATTTTCATGCGTGAAATAGTACCTTTTCCAATTTATGTCCCTTATTTCCGTAACACATCTAACACGAGAAATGTTGACATGGTACCACGAAATGATTCTCCTCAACCTCCTTCTGGAAATAACTTCTTTTAATATCATAACATATATTTATTTGATTAGTTTATATTAATTTAAAGAATAATTCACGGTGAGACTACCAAACATCATAATGCGACCACCAAACGATGTGACAAAGAAAAATGGATGATTTCTATTTTTCGAGTCGACCAAAATGATCTACCAATCTGCTAAACGATTCTGCTATGAAACATAACTTTTTTCTAATTTTAAAATTGTTTCGTCTTACTGTAAAACTTTGGTTTTTATTTATTTAAACAGTTATCCGCTTCATGACGTCGAGACATGACTGCCAAACACCACAGTGCGACCACCAGACGATTTGAAGAAGACAACTTCACGATATCTCATTTTTGGGTCATCCCCCACCACTTTCAGAAAAACTGATGTAGATAAATAAGCTCCTGGGCCACTGGACTAAGGTAGTGGACCCGATACTCGAACAGTACCCGATAACCAAACACTGTCAGAGTTATGTAATTTTCGAAAATTATATACATTTTTGTCGTTTCCACAAACAATTTTATAAAATACTTTAATATTTTAAGTTACTATTGGAAATATCAACAACAAAAAACTGGCGCCATCGTTTAGAAAAAAAATAGAAGATCATGGCAACTCGAGAAACCAGCTGTTTTTGCCTCGCAATTTATGGCTAGAGCTAAGAAAGACAGGTTTTTGTGTCGTGATTTTCTTTGGAATGCACGGTTTTGTTTAGTATAAAAGCAGTTTAGATCAATGTGTGCGATCAATGTGGTTAAGGAAAAAAAGGTAATTCAAGATTTGCATGTTTTTTTTTAGTTTTTTGGTGGTGTTTGGGTATACCCTCTCGTTTTATAGTAGATAACCTAAGACCCGAACACTTATGGATTTTCATTGATTTTTTTCAGAGAAAATGAAGCAGTGCCCAAAAAATACGTAAAAGAAGAAACTTTATCTCAAGAAAAAGCAAATTTATTATTAGAAGAAAAGAAAATTAAAAAATCACTTAGTATACAAGAAAACCGTTGAACAAAACCCGACCAGATTAAATTTTATTTTAACTAGAAATTTTGAAGAATTTTTGAATGGCTTGATAGTGAAAATGATATAAAATGTAGATTTTCCTCAAATGTTTGATTTTTGTTGTTTAATTCTAATTAGATGACTTTAAGCCATACTTATTTCGAATGTATCTCACACCTCATATTGATTCAGTTGTTTAGAAGTACTTCAATTACTTCTTGTAAGTAAGTACTTATAATCCCTAACCTCTTTCCACTTCGGATCGCACTTTTCGACTACTGGATCCGTCCCCGTTAGACAACTGCTCCCAGGAGCAAAGCCGCGTTTGACTACTGCTCCTTATGAGTCAATCTTTAAATATATATATTTTGTCAGTTGATGTTAAAAAAAACTATATTTTCTTGTTCAAATAGCTTAGAGAATGTTTATATTCACAAGTAAAAATAGCTTCATACGTTTTCCTCCAAATTTAAATTCTATAAAAAGGCTTTGAAATGGGCAAGTGTAGACACTACGCCGTTAAGTGTTCGAGTATCGGGACCACTACCTTATTGAATGTTAACAGAAGTCTTTCAAATGATTCTGCTTCTGTTATGTATTAGATTTTCCATCACAGCGTCGAGAAAAATCTCATCATTTTTCCGATACATAGATGGGCAAATCGGTTTGGAGTGGATTGAAGCCACGGATAATCCACATTTGCTAGATCTAACCCATGCAAAGGTGTATCAAAATTGATATCGAATTTAAGGAAAGATAAATCACTAATTTAAATAATAAGTTTGGCATAAAAATCCAGGAATAATTGGATAGAAATGTTTTTTATTTCATTGTTCTATAGTCTAAACCAAAATTTCCATTTTCCATGAAGCATAAAAAAATTGTACGATATTTATGCTAACAAATATTTCATTCCACTATTATTTTTAATTGCAATTATTAGACGTTAACAGTTGTGAATAATGTTCATATTTAAGGTCAACTGATTCTAATGTACAGTTCATCCAATGCCATTTGCAAATGTTGCTAAAATTTTTAAATAAATACCACTTGAAGCATCAAAATATTATTTTATTATTTTGCTGTTAGTTCTCCGAGAAACACAATTTTATTAAAAAACTAGAAGAAAAATAATTATAGATTTATAAATAATTATTCTAATCATTATTTCTGCATCCTTATTTGTAATTTTCTGGTTTCTTATCATTTGATTTACTTTTCAAATTAATTCTAGAATTACTATTGTGGGAAGTTGTAGGCTCCGGAAGCTACGATCATGGTTCCTTAAAGCAAACAATCCTGACGTAACCAAAACATGTACGTCATTCCCTCCTGCTCCTTCTATCGTAGAATGGGAGCAAAAGCGGGAAATTTACGCAAGAGACTTCGTACAACACTGTTCCTTGGAGTCCGGTCTCTAGCCTCGGATGACCTTACGCGGCAGACGGCACAGTTGGAGATGCAGGTTTCACCTCTGGATACTTTTTTAGAGCTACTAATCTTTGTATAATGTTATGAGGAACAGTGTTGACGGACCAGATGAAGTGATCCCAGAAGAACAGCATCTTGCGTCAGGCTTGCGATGGACTGCGTCTGACGCTGGCAAGCCGGGATTTTGTTGATTTAGGGTAAAAAATGAAGCATTCATACCTCCAAGACAGCCGTTTATGAAAACTACAAGATGGACTTTGTAGCCTTGGTACAGCCTGCTTAACTCGAAAAGAAGTGCTTCATATTTTGCCCGTTTTTCTTCGTCTTTGCCGTGATATTACCATCGACTGATGCCGAGAATTCAATCACGTAAATGATCTTCGTCTTGAAAGAAAATAATAAATAAATAATAATAATAATAACCCTAACAACGCTCGGACTGCACCTCAGAGGTCCGGGGTTCGATCCCTGAGCCGGTACCTCTTGAATTTTTTCTATGTACCTTTACTGAGGTTTTGGTGGTCCGGAACCCACCTTAAGCTGTAGGTCCCACCATCATGCACTTGACTGCAACCCAGTCTGTGAATGATGGGGTAAAAACCAGGCTTTGCCCAATATGTCAGGGCACACGCTCTTATCAGGTCACTTGATTGCATTATAATCATGCGTCCGTGACTGATAATGAATACCGGGACAACCCCGTGCATAATATTCAAACAAACAAAAAATCCAACTCTGACTAAAAATGCTTTCGACATATTGGGCAATAACCATGTTAAGCCTGAGAGAAAAATGACCCTAACATATATATAACAACATGGTACCTCTAAGAAAGCATCCAGAGGCGACTGTTGTCACCTCAAACACTCACGGCCGCTGTATAAGGATAACAGCGGTAAAGACAAACATCAAACTACACCATGCTCCTAATTTTGTACCTACAACATCGTCCCAAATGATTCCAAACATCGTATTGAAATAACTTACAACATCCTCATCTCATCAGTCACTTCACTTAGTCCGTGGCTATGACGAAAAACCGGGTTCACCCGAAAAAAAGTTTGAAAAAAACAATAATAACCCTGAACTTTTTAAAAATTCTAAACAATAAAAAAAATAAACCCCTAAATAAAAATAATCCTACCGAAGGTGTTCTCGCGTTGTCGTCGCGGTAGGGCTTGAGCTTTCCTCTCATGAATTGGACGGCTAGTTTGGCCGTAGCATTGCTACTGACAGGGTTGTCCATGCTAGACAGGCAGGGAACGAAGGAGAAAGTGACTTAGAGGAACACCGAAACCCATAAATGATAATGGAGAGTCTTTTGAAAATTTTGAAACGCTTGTCGCTACCCGAGGATCATCGGGGCGCCCCTGGATCAACAGCGGAGGGCCACAGCATGCGGGACGTTGGTGATGGTGAGCTGCGAGATGTTCAGGCAGATCTCAGTAATCAAACAGCTGGCCAGCAAGAACATCTGCGACATACGGTAAGCAGTGAAACATCAACTGTGTCTGCCGAGGATTCTTTGGCTAGCGTTATCTATTTGCAGCCAACCACTTTAACAGGAATACCGTGGGAGAGCATCAAATGGGATACCACAATGAATGAGAAACTGATGCGTCTCTATTATGAAAGTGCGAAGTTTGAAACCTCACGCAAAAAAGGACAACATTTTAGAACAAAATTTGCCGCAAAGTATCCTCAAATAGAGAAAGTCGCACTAAGAGATCTTATCGCTAAGGTGAAGGACAACAGGACTAATCTACTCATCTCAGAAGATCGAGCCATGGAGATTAAACAACAGGTTGATTTGGCGCGAAAAATAACGGCAATGAACAGCAGTTAGAGGAAGCCGCGTCACATGAACAAGCAGCGGCAATTGATGTTCCTCCTCAACCTGATGAATATCCAGCACCACCACATCCTCCGGAGGTAGATGGCCTAATACAACCAGTGCCAGAAGCAGAGGTTCAACAGCCAAGGAGGCGATTAAAATGGACATACCATATGGACAGAGATGTGATGCGCTTTTATTTTTTGGCAAAGAGAAGTGGGCAAAGTGTAAGGAGAGAACATCATCGACTCTTCTTACTTAAGTACCCAGAACTAGCCACAAGAATGAATGAGCAAAATCTAGCAGATCAAAAACGCTCAATATCTGTGAACAGCTTGCTTTCGGCTGTTGAAATAGCTGCCATCGAAATGGAAGTGGAACAACAGCTTCCTATTGATGAACTTCCATTGGAGGATGTGGACAACGAAGACTTGATTGAAGCTGAAGGCATGTGTGCTAGGGATAATGAACAACAAGCACCGGATCCACTAGAATCACATCCGGACATTATAAACGATGATCTGAACAGCGAAGTCCCAGAAAAACTACAGCACCTTGAAAGGAATTTTGTTCATGCTTTACTAGAGTTCAGGCATGTAGAGCCAACACAAAGGCATTCACTGCCCAAGATGAACATCACAAATTATCTACGGGCACTAATAGAACACCTGAACAGCAAGGTTTTACCTATGCATTTGAACGCAACACAAAATGCGTTAGAGGTGCAAACTCTTGTATACCGTGCAGCTGTGGCAACCGTTAGAACGTTGGGCAGCAGAACTAGGCCGATAAATGCAGCCTTTGCCCCAGGACGGGAGCGAGATCCAACATAGAAGATCAGGTTGGATATGGATGTCAGCGAAGTAAGGTGCAAATTGGGTCGACTGGCTCAATATAAGAAAGAAAATCGAACCAGAAAGCTGATACACCATGTTATTAAAATCATCCACCCTTGCTACATCGAGAAATTGACACCAGCAATATTGGATGAGATTATAGACTCCCAACGGCAGAGACTTAATAATCTGGCTGCTAGACTGCGTCGGTACAAGGAAAGTAGTGCAAGACGGCGATAAAATCGAACCTTTCAGGCGGATGAAAGAAGGTTTTATCATGAACTGAGGATGAAGCAAAATAACCATCAAGACACCGAAGTCTTTCAATTGGAAGACATGACTAACTATTGGTCGGATGTTTGGGGAAAAACTAACGAAAGCAATTTGGACACTGCGTGGTTCCAACTAGAGGAAGCAAGAGCAAGCAATAACCCTGAAATGGAGCTGACTAACATCACAGCTTTAGATGTTTCAACGGTTTTGAAAATAGCAATTAAGTGGAAAGCTCCAGGTCCGGAAATGGTGCACAAGTTCTGGTACAAATACCTGACTAGTGTGCATCTGGCTAGGTGTTTTCAGAAGATCATCGAACACCCAGATCTGATGCCAGGCTTTATGCTCCAGGGTACTACGTATATGTTGCCTAAAAAACCAGGCGCTGAAAAACCATCTGAATTTCGACCGATAGCCTGTCTTCTAACAATATATAAATGTCTTACAGCTATCATAGCAGAAAAGGTATATTCCCACTGCGACGAGAATGACATCCTTACAGAAGAACAAAAAGGATGTTGTGGAAACTCGCGAGGCAGTGAAGATTTAGTCACCATAGACGGTGTTGCCATGACGCAAGCTCGTAAAAATCAAAGAAACTTGCACATGGCATACATTGACTACAAGCAAGCGTTTCCTTCCGTACCACATGACTATTTGCTTGAAGTCTTAAAAGTATACAAAATTCTCCCACGCATCATTGACATCCTAAGTCAAGCGATGATGCTTTGGGGTACAAGAAGCAAGTATTTTGGTCATGGGCAACCAAGAGTAACTGGATTAATACGCATTACGATGGGTATATTCCAAGGAGACTTCTTCAGTGCATTATGGTTCTGTTTTGTGTTGAACCCACTGAGCAAAAAACTAAATAGCATGTCTCATGGGTTCCGAGTGAATGATAACGAGGATGGTCATCAAGTGACCCATCTTCTACACATGGATGACCTGAAGCTATACGCTAGTTCAGGCGAGAAACTGCAGCAAGTGAGTGATGTTACAAAGCAGTTTTCTAATGATATCCACATAGAGTTTGGACTAGATAAATGTCGAACAGTATATTTAACCAGAGGAGAATTTGGGACCGCAGAGATAGAGAACGATTTCGGGAATGACATCGAGGCAATAGCTGAGGGTGAGTCATATAAATACCTGGGTATTCTCGAATCTGAGGGTATTTAGCATACGATAGTTAAGAAAAGCCTAACGACTGCCTTCACTGCAAGACTCAGATTGGTTCTGAAGGGTTCTCTTAACTCGGCGAACAAGATCAGGGCAATCAACACCTCTGCCATCCCTGTCCTCACGTACTCCTTTGGGCTTATCAAATGGTCGAATATCGACCTCGAACGATTAAAAAGAATCATACTCGTAGAAATGACGAAACACCGAGCACCAGAGTAATTCGGCGAGATGTTACGCTTTACAACAGAAGGATTCGTCATCGCGATTCAGGATAGGGTTTTCAGCACCAGGAATTATCGCAAATACGTGTTACATCAAGAGGTGGTTAACCGGTGCCGATTATGTGGAGATACAAACGAATCCATCGAGCACATTATCGATGGTTGTCGCGTAATGGCTCAAAGAGAATATACGCACAGACATAATGATGTGACAGGCATTATACATTAACAACTTACCCTACACCTAGGACTCTTAACAAAATGAATGCCTTTCTATAGATACATTCCAATGCCCGTTTTAGAAAATGAAGATTACATCTTATATTGGGATGTGACCATCCAGACGGATCATTACATCCGAGCCAATCGACCTGACATCGTGATGCGAGAGAAAAAGGTGGAAGTCTACTTCATCTCATTGCTTGTTCGCTTAACCGAAATTTGCAGGAAACCTATACAACCAAGATTCATAAGTATAGCGAGCTAAGGCCTGAAGTAAAGGGAATATGGAGGAATGTAAAACATGCATCTATTCATCCTATTGTGATTTCGGCTACAGGCAATGTGCACACAAGATGCACTGAACATCTTGAACATTTATGAGTCAGTAGGGTACTGGCGGCAGCTCAGAAGGCGGTTTTATTAAACACCTGTCGCATTGTAAGAAACTTCCTAGACCACCAGGAAGCAAGTGACTAAGAGCCTATGGCGTGATACATGGTAGCTCTAAGAAAGCACTCAGAGGCGACTGTTGTCACCTCCAACACTCACGGCCGCTGTGTAAGGATAACAGCGGTAAAGACAAACTGCAAGCTAGACCATACTCCTAATTTTGTACCCATAACATTAGCGCTGAAGATTTCAAACATCGTATTATATTAACTTCTAACATCCTCATCTCATCAGTCACTTGACTTAGTCCGTGGCTATGACGAAAAACCGGGTTCACCCGAGAAAAATTAAAAAACATATATATATAATAAAAGAGCCTCGGTGGCTCAGCTGGTTAGACGCTCGGACTGCACCTTATAGTCCGGGGTTCAAATCCTCAGCCGGTACCTCTTGAAATTTCTCTATGTTCCTTCGCCGAGGTTCTGGTGGTTTGGATCCCACCTTAGCTGTAGGTCCCCCCATCATGCACTTGAATGAAACCCAGTCCGTGAATGATGGGGTAAAAACCAGGCTTTGGCCAATATGTCAAGGCACACGCTCTTATCAAATCACTTGATTACATTAAAATAATGCGTCCGTGACTGATAATATATACCGGGACAGCCCCGTGCATACTATTCAAAAAATAAAAAAATAAATCCAACTCTAATAAAAAATGCCTTCGAGATATTGTACTGTAACCATCTTAAGCCTGAGGCATTAATTTATTATATTAATAATAGATAATCTTGGAGGAAAGAATCAGGCTTTGTAGCACTGATACGTTGAGTGGTGGAGAATGAGAAATTCAAGTAGATCTTATACTGATCATTCTCCAAAACGCAATCGAGTTTACCCTGGATGTATGGCAAGACGGAAATTAGATAAACATCATAGAAGTGCCGAAGATGGCAATATAACACTTAATAGCCGCATTGTGTCTCTCTATGTACCCGAAGTGTGCATATTTGTAGCATCCACTGAGAACATGTCCAAGTGTTTCTGGCTCTTACTTTGCAAGCTCGGCAGTTGGTATCGCTTACAGGTACATTCATTATGCGCTCGCGGTGAACTAAGGTGTCTATAACGCCGTGTTGACGGGCAGAAAGAAATCCCTCAGTCTCCGATTTTAATCCAGCAGACTTGCGAAACATGTTGGACAGACTCATCGAGAGCTTTTCTCTACGTATAATGCCGTAGAATTTACCATGAAGGGGCTTGTCAGTATGTTCTCTTTGTAGAAGCGTATGTTCTACTTACTGTACACGGTTTTTGAGCACCAAAGGTATTAGTGATTCTAGGCCATGTGTAGTATCGCTGGAATATAATGGGAGGCCCAGCTCCTCTGCGGCCCTATCTGCGGCACGGTATAGAAACGCTGCAGCATTGACGACTCCATGTTGATGCACGACTCGCATAAGAGAATCTGTGTTATTTAGAACTGAGCAGGCTGTAGCCAGAACCGTTTTGCATTGAGGACACTTAAAGCTCAGCAAACCTCTACCCCCTTATCTCGAGCGAAGTATATTCGAGGTACAGAAGATCTAAGATGAAGACTTCGACGGACTGTTATCTTCTTGCGTGTGCTTCGCAGTTTAGGTCCCAGAGATTAACATCCTCGGCAAGCAAATCGGGGAGAGCAGTATTAGCTTCAGCTAATTTGTCCATCCGGAGGAAGAACTTTGGTGGATAGATCTCCTACTTCTCATGGTGGCATTATTGGCTATCTGCAAAGATGTTTGTACTGGAACGGGTGGAATGTTCGCTGTAGGATGTTGCTCTTCTTCTTGTTGATAAATAGCTTCATATCCGTTTTTTCGCGAGAAAGATACCAGATGCGTCTTATGAGCATATTCCGGGTTCATTTTGACCCAACGGTCATGTAACCTTTTCATGAATCCTCTTCGCGCCGGTGAGCTTCTTTGCCAACAGGTAGGGATGTCCCTCCTGAGTTGGTCCGACCATTTAAATCGATATTCTAGCGTTTGTCCGGGGCCATTGCCTGGTCGTCACCTCGATTCGGTCCTAAATTATCACCTTAGGGATCCATAATACCGCTATGAGGCGCCACCGGCCACTATCGTTCTTCATTTTTAAAGTATTGCGTGAGCAGAGGCTGACTACCACTGAACGTTTCATGATATGCAATGTTTACTTGGTGGTGGGATGGGGACCTACAGTTGAAGGTCCCACGACACCCCGTGATGAACAACTCCCTTGCTAGGGTAGTGTTCATCGCATGGGCCGCCGAAGTTTTTCCAGAGTGCCAAACGGAAAACGAACGCGCAAGCTGACGGATTAGGTCTAAATCCTATGCCTTAGCCCCCCGACCATCGTCCCACTTCGCCTTACTGACACTTATCCCCACAGGAGTTAAGCATGCGACTAACATACGGTGTAAAGGCGATGTAAAGCTGTTTAAATGTGTACAATGTGTGCGATGAGAGGAAGATAGACCGAAAGCTTGTTCCTCTACTACATCTCATCACTTCAAGTTTACGCCAGAGTGCAGTCGAAGTATTTTTCAAATTGATGCAATATCCATTGTTCGAATTTCGCACCTTTCTATCTTAGTTTGGTGTCGCTATTAACTTAGCGAGATGAATTGCTGTGTTATTCTGTGAAATAAGGTACTTCAGTCAGGCGGAAGATGAATCATGTGATTCTTCAAAGAATAGGTTTGCTCCTAGCAACTATTCCCTTCGTGGTGATTTCAAAATCGAGCATCAAGCAGAATGGTTATGCAAGCTCTTGAGGAAGTGAGCGCGAACGAATTATTCTTTTTGGGATCTAGAGGAAATGAAATCTGTGAGTCAGCGCCTTCCTTTAGAAGAAAGGAATTAGCGAAGAAAACCTGGGCGTCACCTGATCTTACCTCACATCGCGTAATCTCATTAGACTCGTATCTTATGAGTGTCAATATGTGCTTGAAGAGAAGATTCTTTCTACTGATAATTGCAAAGTAGAAACAGGGGTGGCACGAACCGCATAGATCTGGGGGATGTTTCCTCATGTAAAATTCTTTATCTGGATTTGCTTGGAACATAATTAAATGGAACTGAATTAGAGTATGAGTTCCAACATTATATAGCAGGTATCAAATGCGCTTGGTTGCACCGACTAGAAAAGAGAGAGTGTATGTTTTTGTTTATATGCACGACTTCTTGTGACCCGATATCGAGGGATCTGAACTCGTCCTTCGTCCATGGAAGCACTCCAAAAGAATAGATTACTACCGGGACTGCAAACATGTTCGTTGCAGATACTTTTCTTTTCGCCGACAGTTCAGAGGACCAAATGTGTCAGATAAGACCTTTTGTATTTACACCGGAGAGCATTCTCAATCGATGTAACTTCCCGAATGCGGCTTTGAGGTACACCCAGATATGTGTAGGTTTCTCCACAGCCAAGGTGTTGTGTAGACATTAGGTTTTCCTCGCTGCAAATTAACGTTGGCGCATTCCTCTAACCTGAACTTCATTCCCATCTCTTGAGTGTACTCTTTGACATTCTCTAGAGCTAAAAGTTGCTCTTTACTTTTAGCAGAGTTCTTGAGATCTTGCATGTACAAAACATGAGTGACCTTATGCTTGCGATTTCCAGTTTTTCCGCAGAAAACCCCTCGAAAATGGCGAAGTGCGAGAGATAATGGCAATAATGTGAGGCGAAAGAGAAAAGGGTTCATGGTGTTGAATCGAAAACTTTTCGGTAGTCAATCCAGAACATCGATATTCAGCGCTGGTAGGATGCTGCGTCTTTGCAGACATCCTGCTATGACTGTCTTTGAGCCGCGTTGTTCGTACATCTCTCGCCACATAGGTCCGATTGTCTGAAAATTCCTATTATTAATTATAGCTATGAAGATCTTATACAGCGTGGTCAGATAAGTTATTGGTCAGTTTTCCTTTGGGTCAGATAAGTTTCCCATCTTCGGGAGGAGCACTGTGCGTCCTTCCACCAACCATTCCGGCTTTAGATATGAGATGCAAATGCGGGCCAAATGGTGGTGGCTTGAAGGAAATTTCTTTCACCAGAAGGTTTTGCTACCATCTGGTCCCGGAACGGAATTGTTCTTCATGCCTCTTGACATTTCCTTCACATCCTCGGCATTGATAGGTTGGCATTCCTCCTTAGGTGTTATGAGGGCACTGCACAGCTTCTGGAAGCTAATTATGTTTTTTGAGTTCTCTTCCAGTTGAAGCTGAACTTCGTAGGCTTTTGTCAAAAATGCCTCGACCTCCTATAGTACGGGCGGGTAGTTGACAGTAACTGTGAATCTTGGTAGAGTCGAGATGGGTCAGAAAAAAACTGTTGATTTTCCCTGACCCACCTCGCTTTCCGCTCTAACTTCTCCTTCAGTCAGATAGTATTAGTATTTTGTCAACAATATTCTGTCTGATGGTCAGCAGCTTTGACTTTTTGAGTGTGTGATGACGGATTCGCAGTTCGCGCGCGAACTGTCGAACCCTAGCAGTGCAATTTCCTGCAAGATGTTATGTAGTCCTTCACGCACTAAATATGGGACGCGTAATGTCTTGCCTAGCCCATTGCTATGCTAAGTTAATGCATTCGTCTTTTGGTCTTATGATCAACTTTTTTTACGGTTTGAATCCACCAAAGTTCTTGCTGCTTTATACAAACTGTAATTGATAATCCAGAGGTCGGACTCATCGGAAAAATTTCCACAAAGCTCGTCACCGAGTTCAGTCAGATATTTGGGCTTGAGAGAAACCTGGATATTGATATTTCTCCTCGTCCTAAAGCACCGCTCTTCCTCTATTGAAGACCTGCCCGCGGCTGGTGTCAGTATCGCATATCTTTCTCTGTTACCAGCTTGTTCTGCCTGCGGTTGAGTAGAAGATTCGCTTATGTAACCCTTTTTCCAGAGTTCCTCGGCACTGTTTCGCAGACGTTGATGCGAAAAATGCGAGAGCTCTGGGTGTCTCTCGCACGACAGAGCATGCAGTCACGCTCTGTAACCGTCTCGTTTAGGGGTCATACTGATATCGTGTCACTTCAGCAGGTCATCCCTGACTCGATCTGTCAACTAGAAAGTATTGAGATTCTGCCGGTCCATCGCATTGACGATGGTTCGTCCATCTTTGTAGAACCCCGCATGCAAGGATAAGACTGCATACTCTAAGCGGTCGCCCGGTAACTCAGAGTCACCGTTTGAGACACCACACCCACGTGCTATTCAGCCTTCGGCACGGCTGTTACGCCTCCGCTTGGGGGTTAATTCCTTCGGCACCATCTTATGTCAATTGTCCGCGACTGCTTATTACTTATTGTAATCGTATTCAGCAGAAACCCATCGTACAGGGACCCTCTTTCCGCAACCCGACGACGCGTTCGTCGTATATATATATATATATTACTTACTATTTATCTTTTTTTTATTTACTATACGCTGGAATCTGGATTAAATTACGGTTTCGGGCATGGCTTGCATTGGTCGTGATATTTTTTCCAGGGCATCCAAACATAAACAGGCAGGGTCGCATTGAAAGATTTCTGTTGGATTTTGAGGCATGACGCAAACTAATGCAAACAAAGCGCTGAAAGTGCGGCCCTCCCTGCTGTTTGTCACGCTTGACTAAACGAATCCGTCCCTCTCGACCCCTTCCCCTCATATTGGCTTCTGTAAATCGCCGCGGCATCAATTTTCGGAATATAGTAAATTCGAGGTAACTAATTCCAGGTTCCGGTGTATGTACTATATACTTATTTACCTCTGACAATACGGTCTAGCTAGTGACTGATCAGCTACTAGCAAGCCTGGCCAGTGAAAGAAACATTACAATTCTGGCCATCCTCAGGCCGGACCGTAAGTTCAGAGACAGGACTGGAATCCAGACGGACTGGTCTGGGTCTGGCCAGCTTGAGAATATTTTTCCACACAGGAAATGTAAAGTGTCACTTAACTCATATATTGGCGCCTCTATTAGGATAATATGCCATGGGGAAGTACACCACTGGCGCAGTACTAGCCTAGTACAGATCTCTGGAGTCCCGGTACTGGGCTAGAACAAGCAGCTAATGCTCTGCAGTACTGGCGTGCGGTACGGGCGCAGTACTGAACACTAGAACTAGTTCTGAAAGGGCAAACTTCTAGCATACAAAAGTGCCAGAGTTAATTTAAAAAACGATAAACAATTATTCAATTGTTTTCAGGACGCCTCTATTTTATCCATTCATCATCATATGACTGCATATTGTCCGAATATTATGTATTACAAAACTGTAGATTGCATTCAAAATTTTCATTTAATTTTAACACCGACTATTGCTATAGTCTAAAGATACGACAGAAAAGGTATTCAGAAAATAAGTATTAATTTCTTGCGAGTATTTTGTCTATAAATAACAATGGTCCTGCTTAGAATAAATACATATATTTCATTTTTAAACATTATATCACGAATAAAAATTGTAACACCACGAGGTTTCGAACCTATATCTATACCTAAACCTATCGCCTAGCAGTCGGTAGTCTCCACTATTACTCTATGCTCACAGAATTGAAATAAAAATAATTAATAGTCAAAGATTTGAATTATTAATATTTTTTTATTCAAATTAGACCTTTATTTTCTGGAATATTATAAATATGAAATAGATACATTATATGAATTAAAACTATTACCAATTCATTGTAACTTTATTATTTAATTCAGTTAAAGGCAAACGTTCTTCAAAATATTTGTTAAATAGGAATCGTTGTTAAGAATACAGTTTGTCAATGGAAAAACTATCCTCATAAGCTACAGTTCAAAAAAAAAAGAAGAGCTCAAAAGACGACTTCATATAGATGTAAAATAAATGAACTGTGAGAGGGAATATGAATAAAATAATTTTTAAATAAATAATTTAAGTGGATTACAATTTTTCTTCGTGTGATATTTCGATTTTGCGCGTCTCAAACCATTTTACAGTTTCTATAAAGACATGAAATGTCATTTTTATTAAACATGAAACATTTTTAGTGTCAAAACGGCAATTTTCTTAATATAAAATTTTTTCAAACTTTCGTGTAGCGTCTTGCTTTCTAGCTGTTCGAAACCATTTGATAACGATTTTGAATTACATAAAATGTACTTTTTTGTTATACGTGCATAAGAAATGCTACTTTGCACGTCTGTTTAGCAACCGCGAAATGCTGAATTCCCCACCAAACCATTACTTCAGTGTGCTAAACTGCGTTTCTTAGATGTCCTTGATTATTTTTTCACGCAAAAAATATATTACTTCACGGCAATGCACGCTGCCGCCACCTATTGGTATTAAAAAAAATGAGTCTAAACTCGGGGAATCCCAAGCTTCTATTATTTTTAATAGCTACATAACCTATTGTATAAGAGTAGAATAGTAGATGCGTTCGTGGTGCAATCGTCCATTGTGAAAAATGAGCAGAATGAACTCCAGAACTTTTAAAAAGTGCCAAAGAAGCTACTGAAAACCTACTTCTTGGAAAATCAAAAATCAGGTACAAAACTGTTTACATAATCTTTGTGTTATTGATTGAATTACTTTATGTTTATTCTTTGTAGATCATTTCTTCTGTCGGGGGGCTCCGCCCCCCGAACCCCCCGTTACCCCTCCCCAACCCCTCTTTCGCACTTATAACAAAAAATAGTATGAGTAACTCGTGCGGGGCCACCAATTGCCCACTCGTTGCTCAATATACTATTTTAAACATTTACAATTTATTGCAAAGATGAAAATTTGGTTTTTCGATATTTTAGAAACATGAACCATATTTTTTAACGTATTTTGTCATTTCTTCATTATTTATACTCTCGGCATAGTATTAAGGTAATAATAATAGTAATAAGGTGTGTATTGAGATGAATTAAAAAAGGTGTCAAACATGTTTAAATTTACAGCGCTTTGGATTCAAAACAAAGTCGTTTCCTAACGTTCAATTTTCAAATCATTAGAACTTGAAACATTTACATCTGCACATTTGAATTCCTTTTTAATCCTAATATGATATTTTCTGTGAAATAGTGTATAGATATTTTCTGCGAAATAGTGTACAGATTTTATTTCTCTTAATATCTTAATAGAAGGCCTAATCCTGTTTTATGCGGAAAGAAAATTTTCAAATTGCCAACAGTATAATTCAAAATAATTTCCTGGAACTTAAAGTGATATCAAAGCAATACCAACTAATTTTACAGCGGGCAAATTCACAGCAATTTGAATTCAAAACAATATTCTTTTTCTACATTTGTGAATTCATTTAATTTAATTAAATGCACAAGTTCTTACTAAATGGGTCATTTTATCTCAAGTTGAGATTAGAGTTCAAGACTTCTAGTCTGGTTCCTAACCAGCGCGTGTTAGGAGATTTTTCGATGAGGAATACCAGCAGTTGAAATCCTATGTTATTATTTTAGTAAAAAAAAGTTTCTTCCGTTCCAATTGACTACCATAATGAGCTGACAGATAAAAGTAATGTAAATTAGATTAGAGCACCAGTGATTGACACTGACACCTGGCGTTAGTACGCCCTTCAATGTTCTTTTTTTAAATAAAACGTGTGGAACTATTCTTTGGCGCTCTACGATGTCTGTCTAGTTCGCCTTGAGTTCATAGTGTATATATATTTTCTGCGATATAGTGTATAGATTTAAATTCCCTTAATATCACTGGCGCGCTACAGTCAAACTGTCCAGTGGCTATACACTGGGATGTAACGCTGAGATCGACTAGTTTTCAGACAGAGGATCTATTTTGATAACAAATAATTAATAATTAGAGACTTAAATTATTATTTTCTTTATACATACATGCAAAACCCTCGTTTGCCCACCGTTTACAGACATCCAAAATGGCCGATTCCACACTGTGCGCGAAAGCAATTAGCAAAGTTCCCAACACCGATGACCAAAACGCTGTCACCGGTTAGCAAAATGGTCTCCACGGTTACCAAAATATTTTGGCAACCGGTTGCCATCTAGCGTCGTAAACGGCTACTACGTTTTGTCCACCGCTTGCCATCTAGCGTCGTAAACCGTTACTATGCGAACATCATTTTGGGTGAGGTTGGGTTTATTTCGTTCGTGACAGTTTGTTTTCGTTCATTTTCGTTCAAGTAATTCGTTGCATGAAGAGATTAAAGAGTTTATTACAAGCTAAGGTGCAAACGGCAGAAAATCATAGAAATGGATTTCGCTGACGAAGACAGCATTGCAAGTTTCGATGACCTACAAAAAATGATAGAGGAAGCAGACAACATTGTGTTATTTTCAGGAAAGATAAACATTAGCCCCCCGCGGGGGCTCTGCCCCTCGGCCCCGCTGGAAATTTGCCCCACACCCCCCCCCCCCCCCCAATTTTCGTCAAGTCTACATATCACGGGTTTTGCATAGTATTCTTTAAAGAAAAATAGTGTTCGATACTCGAGTCCTGACGGGCTATTTGGTCTCTCGTATCGAAATATACTATTATTCGATAGGACACTTATATATAGATTTTTCAGTTTATTACAAATATTTACCTTCCTTAATTAAGCCCTGATGATCCGAGGAAAGCAAAAGTTTGCTTTTGTGTTTGTTTTTGTTAGTGAATTTGTTTAGCCTCTGCTTTCTTTACTTCGGCTTCTAGAAGTGAAGCATCTAGATGGAGTAATATACTTTCCAGTAATCTTTCATTTCTCCAGGTAAATTTTGGTACACTTGTCCAATTCAATGTCCATCCTAATCCCTCCTGAGTACTTTTCGACGATATTTATAGCAGTTTGAACATTGCTTTTACCTGAGGCATCGAGTTTCAGGTCATCCATATGAAATACATGAGTGACCTTATGCTCGTGATAATTGATGTCGCCCCAGAGGTATCCAGAAGAATTTCGTAGTGCGAGAGATAGAGGCAGAAGTGTGATGCAAAAAACGTAAGGGCTCATCGTATCGCCTTGAAAGACGCCCCTCTGGAATGTGACGTTGTTCGTTGTCACACGATAATTCCCAGATGAGAGCAAATCAAATTTTCCGAGAGGGGCATCAATATCACTATGCATTTCACTATGTGTGGATGCACCTTCAAGCTTACCAACAGACAGATGATAAGTCTGCGAGAGGTTGAATCGAAAGCTATTTGGTAATCAATTCAGGCCATTGACAGGATGCGCTGATGGGCTGCAGAGTATTTACCCACGCACATGTCTATTAGCAGGATCTCTGGACAGCCTGCTACACCTTTTCCCAAGCTATATTGTTCGTACATCTCTCGCCTGTAATTCTCTGGGTTGGACAAGTCGCCTTCTTTCGGTAGGAGTATCGTGCGTCCTAACACCAGTCACTTTGGAATGGACGTTTCCGACTTCAAATATGAGGTGGGTAAGCTGGCCAAATGTTGGTGCATAGAAGTAAACTTTTTCCACTAGAAGTTCTCGATAAAATCTAGTCTTGCAGTGGAAAAGCTCTTCGTGCCTCTAAATGCTTTTTTCACCTCTTAGGCAGTGATTGATGGACATTCATCCTTAGATGTAATGAAGTGGTCGCGAAACTCCTTGAAGCGGATGTCATCAGTATTTTCTTTCATCTCCAGTGTTTTCGGGATCTTGTATACCTCTCTATAAAAAGTCTCTACCTCATTAAGCTTGGGTGGATTTTTGACAGAAACAGGGTGTTCACTGAGGAGGCGCAATGGGTCAGCAACGTCAGACAACACCTGTATTTTGTCTGCATTATGCTGCTTGATTGCCAGCAGCTTTGACTTATTCAGTATGTGATTGAAGATCCTCAGTTCTTGCGCGAACTTTCGAACCCTTTCCGTGAACAGTCTACCAGACGTTATGTAGTCAATCTTTCACTGAATACGGGACGCATTCTGTTTTGCCATTCAATCTTCTTGTTTAGTTCATGCATGCATCTTTTGGCCTTTTGATCTATCGTCAGTTTTAGCCTTTGCTTTGAGTCAGCCTATGCTCTCGCAACACCATATACTGAACAATTTATGGCTTAGAGGTCGGAATTCTTCGAGATATCCTCACGAAGGAGGCATCCATTTCAGCCCGATCTTGTGGCTTGGGTGGAACCTGCATGCCAATGTTCCTCCTTGTCCTAAAATCGCTATCATCTAGCAGAAAGTGTCTGCTTCCTGCGGTTGTTCTTAATTTCGCTTCCTCATCTTCGTCTGCGGCTTGTTCAAGCAGTGGTTGGAAATGCGCTCCGCGTAGATATCGATTTTTCAAGAGGTAGGCACGTTGATTTTGGAAGGACTGATGCGAAACGTGCTGAAGCTCTGGGCGTTTCTGGCAGCACAGACTGTGCATACGCGCCATAAAACCTCTGTGAGCAGGATCGATACTGGCGTCGTAGCAGTCTAGCAAGGCATTCTCGAATTGATTCGTCTACTCAGTGTGGACGATTCGCCGGTTCGTCGTCGTGTTTCCATCTAAATTATTTTTCGCACCTTGAGCTCTAGGTTGATGGCACTGTTTGCCGACCGATTGTCAGGTGCTCTGCGAGATCGATCGCTTTGAAGCGCATCTACAACTTTGTGGTTGTTCGGTGGTGTTATTGTTGTTCCCACGACCAGGTAGGAAAAGGGTTTGTCCATCCTTGTAGAGCCCCGCATGCAAGGATAAGGCTGAATACTCAAGGATGTCATGCGGTATCCCAAAGTCACCGTTCAAGACACCTCGCCCAGATACCATTCAGCTTTTCGCACGGTCGCTACTCCTCCGCCTAGGTTCCTCGGTACAGGGACCCTTCATCCGCAACCCGAGGATGAGTTCGGTGGATCTGTCATAGGCCCCTCGGTTTGATTTCAGAGGAATCGGAACAGAAACCGAATATATATGTGTGTATATATATATATATATATATATATATATATATATATATATATATATATATATATATATATATATATATATATATATATATATATATATATATATATATATATATAAAAAAAAATATAGA
>CAKNXH010061065.1:0-43542 GCA_932178445.1 Andricus quercusramuli | reverse complement strand
ACACTTTTTTTCAAATATATATGTATATATATATATATATATATATGTATATATGTATGTATATATATGTATATATATACATATATATATATATATATATATATATATATACATATATATATTTGAAAAAAAGTGTTACAGAACCACCGCAGGGTCCCACTGACAGCAACTGCCATCTAAAAAATGTAAACAGCCCCTAGTAGAACCGCGATAAATCACACTCATGGCCACGTCTCACAACAATGAGATGGGTGGTCACAGGGTTTGACGAAATAACAAAGACAGGCCAGCGAAACTCTCGTGTGTCTTGAGGACACGAAGCGACCCCAGGATGACAGCTTTCCGCATCCATCTCGCAAGTGCCTTGACATATTTTTGGCACGCAGGTATGGCTTTAAGGTTACGAACCAGTGATAGTTGCGCACCTCTGAGAGCACCTATCACAAGGACAATTACTTGATGTTGTATTCGGACGGAACCGACAATTCGATCACGAATATAGTTCGTTTCTTGAAGATGGTAATAAAGCAATTTTAGGGCCGCATCATGTCTATAGATATACGTCGTTTCTGGGTGAGTCGGACTCACCGATAGTATGTGTTCTAGATACTCAGCGTGTGTATGACACGCTCTGCACCTTTCACTGGAAACTTCTTGACATGAAATGCGGTCGGGGTATGCTGAGGTGGAAGTAACAACGTCCTGGCATGCGAAAATGAAACCCTCTGTACCTGATTCAAGCCCTGATGGTTTGAGGAAAGCAAAATTTTGTTCCTTTGGCAAGGACTGTTTTTCTACATTTCTGTGCAAGTTTCCGTAAATTTTCTTATCGAACAGCTGTTGGTGAAATTTTCCAACCTATGCTTTCTTTACTTCGGCTTTTAAAAGTGAAGCATCTAGATGGAGTAATGCACTTTCCTCATTTCTTATGTTAAGATTCAGGCCAAGGGTTTCGGCCGCTTGCTCCGCGGCTTTGTAAAGGAACGCTCCTTCGTCAATCATCTTTTGGTGCCTGGCCATCTTTAGGCGAGTATCTCTGCCATTCGCAACGATGTGAGCTGTACTTAGAACAATGCGGTTATGAAGACACTAGAGACTCAGAAGTCTGCGTCCTCCTTGACTGCGTGAAATGTATAATCGCGGAACTGACGAATTGATATGCAAGCTTCTATGCATATGCATGATCTTACGTGTGGTGACATCAAGAGCCTTGAGCTCGTTCTCCCTCCATTGAACCACTCAAACGAGTAGAGTAGAACCGGGACGGCAAGCATGTTGGTCGCAGATACCTTGTTCAACGTCGACAGATTGAAAGATCAGGGTCCTTGGGGAAGCCAATAATCTTTCCTTTCTTCAGATAAAGTTCCTACACTTGTCCAATCCAAAGTCCATCCTAATCTCTACTGCGTAGTTCTTGACGATATTTATAGCAGTTTGAAGTTTTCTTTTACCAGAGGCATAGATCTTCAGGTCACCCATATGAAATACATGAGTGACCTTATGCTCACGCTGATAAGTGTCGCCACACAGGTATCCAGGAGAATTTCGTAGTCCGAGAGATAGAGGCAGAAGTGTGATGCAAAAAATCAAACGGTTCATGAGGGCTCAAAGAGGCATCAATCTCTCTATGCATCTCACTATGTGTGGATGTACCTTCATGCTTTCCAACAGACAGATGATAAGTCTATGAGAGGTTGCATCAAAAGCTTTCCGGTAGTCAATCCAGGCCATTGACAGGACGCGCTGATGGGCTGCAGAGTATTTACCGACGCACATGTCTATTAGCAGGATCTCTGAACAGCCTGCTACACCTTTTCCCAAGCAATATTGTTCGTACATCTCTCGCATGTAATTCTCTGGTTTGGACAAGTCGCCTTCTTTCGGTAGAAGTATCGTGCGTCCTAACACCAGCCACTTCGGAATGGACGTTTCCGACTTTAAATATGAGGTGAATATGCGGGCCAAATGTTGGTGTGTAGAAGTAAACTTCTACCACTTCTTCCAATCTGGTCCAGCAGCGGAAAAGTTTTTCGTGCCTCTAAGTGGTTTTTTCACCTCTTCGGCAGTGATTTTTGAACACCCTCCTGTTGATTCTCCCTGATCCATCTCTCCCTCTTCTGTATTCTCCTCCTTGCGTCAGATAACAGCCGTATTTTGTCAACAATATGCTGCTTGATTGTCAGCTGCTTTCACTTGTGTAGTGTGTGATTCAAAATCCCTAGTTCTTGGGCGAACTTTCGAACCCTTTCCGTGAACGATCTAGCAGGTGTTATGTAGTCAATCACACATTGAAAACGGGACGCATTCTAACTTGCCCATCCGATCTTCTTGTTCAGTTGATGCAAGCGTCTTTTGTTCTTTTGATCCATCATCGGTTTAAGCCTTTGATTTGAATCAGCCAAAGCTCTCGCAGCACTATGAACTGAGCAACTGATGGTCCAGAGATCGAACTCTTGCGCGATATCTCCACGAAGGAAGGCATCCATTTCAGTCAGATTTTGGGGCTCAGGAGAAACTTGCATGTTAATGTTCCTCCTTGTACTGAAGTTGCAATCATCTTTCAGGAGGTGCCTGCTTTCTGCGGTTGGTCTTAATGTTGCTTCCTCATCTTCGTCTGCAGCTTGATCAAGGAGCGGTTGGGGAAGCGCTCCGCGCACATATATATTTTCCCGGAGTTTGTCGGCTTGATTTCGCAAAGACTGATGCGAATCGTGCTGAAGCTCTGGGCGTTTCTGGCACCACAGAGTGTGCATACGCGCTATAAAGCCTCCGCGAACAGGGATGATGCTGGCATCGTAGCAGTCTAGCACGTCATCCGTTAGTTGATCCGTCCACTCAATGTGGGCGTTTCGCCGGTTCGTCGTCGTGTTTCCATCCAAATTATTTTCAGCACCCTGAACTCTAGGATGATCGGCATTGTTTGCCGATCCATTATCGGCTGCTCTGCGCGTTCGATCGTTTTCAACCGCATCTACAACATTTTGGTGTTTTGGTGGTTTGGTGGAAAAGGGTTCGTTCATTCTTGTAGAGCCCCGCGTGCAAGGAAAAGGCTGGTACTTTGACAGGTCGCCCGGTATCCCAGAGTCACCGTTTACTACACCTTACCCAGGTGCCATTCAGCTTTACGCAAGGTTGTTACGCCTTCACTTAGGGGTTATTCATTTGGGACCATCCTTGGACAATTTTCCGCGACTGCTTATTAATTGTAGTAACCATATCATAAGTCCGTCAGTTCTATTCCAAATATATATATATATATATATATATATATATATATATATTCGTAGCCCCTAAATCAGCTTGTGTCTGAAATCCTCGAACTACCTTCCTGCTTAAGCTTTGTAGTAATTTTTATAGTAGCATGTACACTTAGTTCAAACATGCTGCTCGACAAGTGTGCGAAACTTGTTCGTACTATTGAGTACGCGTTAAATTTGATGAACCCACTAGCTACAAACCACTGGACAAGGTGAACCGATGGAGAAATGAATGTCAGCTATGTTTAAAGACCGTGAGGATAGAGTTGCATAGAAGATCATTAAATATAAATCAGAAACGGAAATATCTATATCTTATAGAGAAATTGGTATGCTTTAAAGCTCATTTTGATGTATTAAAAAAGAAAGGAGGCGGTGTTCAGAATAAATAATCAGAACGTGAAGAGATTGGAAATCGAGTGCAGTGGATTGATGTCGATAAAGCGTTCAGTGGTCGAATTCGAACATGTGTTGTCGTCAATCTGGTAGATAGATAAACGTTTATTTTTCAGCCTGCTGGCCTTAAAAAATTGACTTGCTTACACATCCATTTTTTTACAGAATTTCCTTAAAACTAACCCTTAAGAACTAACATCCATCCATTCCTTATCTCTAAGCCGCACGCTCGTATCGCCTTGCCTTCCTCGCTTCGCCTCGCCTCGCTCGCATGACCCTACTTTTTCGCATTGCCTCGCTTGCCAACCTCTGTTTTCACAGCTAATACCTATTACTTATCTACTATTTACAATATTTACATCTTACTTATATCTACTTTCTCTCCTATTTACAATCTTTCCTTCTCCACTCCTCTTCCTCCTTCCTTCTCTTCATCTCCATCTTACCCACCACTCCCTTCACCCATGCTACTGCCCTTTTTTCCCCCTTTTCATGCAACAATGCCTCCATGCTTATCTCACTTCTTTCCACCTCCCCGCACTCCTCCAGCCAATGCTCCACTCTTGCATCCCCCTTTCCGCACAGTTCACACATCCTCTTCTCTCGAGAGAGCCAAAACCTATTGAAACCCTCCATACAACCACACCTCATCCTCGCTATAAGTTCCTGACTTCCTTTCTCTCCTTTCACACACAAATATTGCGCTCTTGCCCTTGGCATAATCCACACATAGTTCCCGTTAAATCTTGACTCTCTTATTCTCTCTTCCCCTTCTGTCTTCTCTCTCTCCATGCTGTTTTGCTTAACCAATTCATAAACCTTCCTTCCTTCCTCGTGCATCCTTCTCACTTCATCCATCTGCAATCCATTCATTCTAAAATACCATTCCCTCTCCGCCTCCATCTTCCCACCCCCTCCCCTGTTCTCCTTCTCCCACCAACACTCCCTAACCAGCCTACTTCCCCCCTCTTCCAAAAATTTCTCCTCATATTTACACGCCCGGCTCCCTGCTAGAATTCCTATACTCGTTCTCCCCGTCTCCCTCCTGACAATATAATTAGGCGTGTTCCTTGCCAACCCCAGGGTCCACTTTACATACCTCTCCTGCGTTCTATTCACCTCTTCACTTTCCTTCCACCCCCACACCTCTACCCCATACAATAGCACACTCATCACTAGTGAATCAAACAATTTCATTCTCCTTCCAAAGTCATCTGCGAATAACTTCATTCCCAACCCCCACACCTGCCTCATCACCACATTTGCCCTCCTCACTCTCTCTTTTATGTGACCATCCACTCCCCCTTCGTCAATCTGGTACACAAGGACGTTCTTGCATTCCTCAACGACGCTGCAACTTTATTTACAGTAGAGGTATACAAGATTCTGCGTGAAGATTATGCTCTGAAAATCAACGCTGTCCTCAACACATATTATCTGAAGATTGGTAAGGAGTCGCCTGACGATAAGAATTTTAAATCAAAAAATGAAGAGATATATCTGGCTACAAATAGGAAACTCTGGTTCGATAACTATGTCAGATACCCTATCCTAAAACAGATGGAGGAGTTTGAACAGGAAGATTCGGGGTGGACCTTGCACTCCATTTTGAATTTAGAAGTGAACATCAATAAGTTGAACCCCATTGAATGTAACTCCTATATCGAACTTCCAAAGTTAATCAAGGAGAAAAAAGCTTGTATTAGCGTGAAGAATAAGGTCAATGAGTGCTTTAAGTGGGCTTTATTATCGGCAATACACCCAGTCAATAAGAACCAATATAATCCTCGTCTTGTATCCAGCTATCAAACCTATAAATATGAACTAGACTTTTCTGGAATCAAGTTTCCTATTGCACTAAAAGATGTGTCCAAACTCGAGGCACAAAATATTATCTCCGTTGATGTCTATGGCTTAATCAAGAAAAAAAAGAAATTTGTAGTTGTGCCATTACATCTAACTTCACACAAGAAGGAGGAACATGTGAACGTTCTTCGAATAGAAGAGGAATATATGAATGAGGACAGCAGTGATGAAGAAGGAGCTGAACAGGGTGGTAGCATCCAATCATTTAACTTCCATTACGTCTGGATCAAGGATCTTTCTAGATTGGTCAGTAGTCAACTATCTGCGAAGAAAAACAGAAAATACATCTGCGACCGGTGCTTGCACTACTTTGCAAGTATGGAAAAGCTGGTTTCACACAGCGAAGATTATGTGAAATTGAATCATTGTAAAGTTGTGCTTCCAAAACCTGGAAGAAACTTTCTGGAATTTAAAGACTTTAAAAAACGAGAGAAAGTTCCCTTCATCATTTATGCCGACTGTGAGTCTCTGCTAAAACCTGTTGACGAGAAAGTTCTAAAACAAAAGTCTATGACTACAGTTTTTCAAAAACATGAATTGTTTGACATTGGCTACTATTTCAAGTATAGTTATAACGACGCACTATCATTCTACAACTCCTGTCCAGAAGATGTGGAACCTGCAAAGTGGTTTGCGTTGGAGTTGCAGCAAATAGCAAAAGATTGCCATGAAATACTTTCCTCTGCAGTTCCGATGGACAACTTGACACCGGAACAACAAGAAGCCTTCGTAGAAGCCACCGCTTGTCACATTTGCAATGAGCCCCTACATCCTCCGATAAAAAAAGTGCGCGATCATTGTCATTTAACAGGTATTTTCCGAGGTGCCGCTCACGAACATTGTAATTTAGCTTATCAAGACTCATAAATTATACCTGTTGTATTTCACAACTTGAGTGGTTACGACACTCACTTTATCATTCGCGACATTGCTACTCAATTCGATGGTAAACTAAAAGCTTTAGCATTGAATAAAGAAAAGTACGTCTCATTTACCTAGTTTGTTCAAGATACTCATATCAAATTGCGTTTCATAGACTCGTTTCGTTTCATGTCAAGTTCTTGGGAAAAGTTAGCATCGTATCTCACAGAGTATAAAATTGTTAATGCAGTATTTTCTGGTACTGAAAGAGAGAAAATTGAACTTCTCACGAGGAAGGGTATTCTTCCTTATGAATAACTGGATTCGAGGGATAAATTAAAGAAAAATCAACGTCCACCAAAGGAAAAACTCTACAGTACTCTAAATGATTCATCAATTCTCGAGGCGCATAGACTTGATCCAGCTCACTACTACACGACTCCTGGCTTTACATGGGACGTCATGCTTAAATATACAAATGTTAGGTTGGAACTCCTCACTGATATTGATATGTTGTTGATGATGGAGCAAGGCAAACGTGGTGGGGTAAGTCAATGCCCTAACCGATATGCCGTTGCCAACAACAAATATGTGGCAGTTTTCCATTAAAGTAGGGAGATTATCTACATTGTATACTTTGATGCAAATAACCTGTACGGTTGGGCGATGGGACAACCTCTTCCATACGGTGGTTTCGAGTGGGTCACAGATTTGATAAAGTTTGATCTTAATGTAGCAGATGATTCACTCGTTAGTTACATACTAGAAGCTGATTTGTACTATCCACCCGAGCTTCATGATTAGCATAATGATTTACCGTTCTGTCCAAAGAGAAGCTTCTATGTACTCTCCTACTGAAAAAAAGTACGTTCTCCATTATTGGGCTCCAAAGCATGCTCTAGCAAATGGTCTTGTTTTGATCAGAATTCATAGAGTACCTAATTTTAACCAATCGACATGGCTCAAAAGTTATATAGATTTTAATATTGAAATAAGAGAAAAGGCTACAAATGAATTTCAAAAGAACTTATACAAACTGGTGAATAATTCAGTTTCCGGTAAGACAATGGAGAACGTACGCAAACATGACAATGTAAAACTGGTGAAAAAGTGGGAGGGTAGATATGGAGCAGAAGCCCTCATAGCTAAACCTAGCTTTCATAGTCGAGCCATTCTCAGCGAAAATCTCGTGGCTATAGAGTTAAGAATGTCGGAAGTCTCGTTCAATAAGCCCATCTATGTGGAGCTTACAGTGCTGGATGTATCAAGAATTTTAATTTATAACTTTCACTACAGCTATATGTGTCAAAAATATGGTATCAATTGTAAACTCTTGTACACAGATACAGATAGTTTGATTTATGAAGTGAAATGTGCAGACATTTACTCCGATATGAAGAAAGATATTGTCAAGTTTGACACATCCGACTACCCTCGAGACAATGTTTTCGGAATGCCGCAAGTCAACAAAAAAATGTTAGGTTTGATGAAAGATGAATGCAATGGCAAAATAATAACGGAATTTGTTGGCTTGCGGAGCAAAATGTACAGTTTTCGCGTGAATGGTGAAGATTTTGTCAAAGAAGTAAAAGGGGTAAAAGCTGGCATAGTCAAGAAATCAATTAACTTCAATGACTACACTGATTGTTTGCGAAATTCAATTATTAAAACTAAAACGCAATGTATTATCAGATCGAGGCTACGCAATGTTGAAACGATTAAACAGAAAAGAATTGCATTGAGTCCTTATGATGATAAACGATTCTTGCTTCCAAATAGTACTGACACACTAGCATGGGGAAATTTTAAAATTAGCGCAATGGATGTCGATGAGGTTTTAAATGAAAATGATAGAGAATTTTTAGATCTTCTTGTGCAAGATTAGTTGTAAATAGTGCTTTAAAGGTTTTCATATTGTAAATAATTGTAAATAGGTGTTATCAGGATTTAACTAAATAAAAAAAAGATTATATATATATATATATATATATATATATATGTATATATATATGTGAGTGTGTGTATGAATTGCTTTTTACTTATCGAAACTTTACATCTAGTTAGAACAAGCGTAGACGTAATATAAATTTAACACAAGCAATTTCATAGCTTCATCATTCATCGTTGGTTCAACATTGATTCATCGTTGTTTCAACATTGGTTCTTCGTTTATTGAACATTGATTTATCATTGGTTTAACATTGCACATAGTTGATTCAACTTTGCACAAAAGTTGATTCAACATTGCACCAAAGTTGATTCATCATTGCACAAAAGTTGATTCAACATTACATAAAAGTTGATTCAACATTGCACAAAGTTGATTCAACATTGTACAAAAGTTGATTCAACATTGCACAGAGTTGATTCAACATTTCTTCAACGTTGATTACATGTCTGATTCATCAATCCAACTGTTTTGTGAGCTATCAAAACCTAACCACTTTACAAATATTTTGCTGCCACGCTTCTTGATTACTCTTTCTACGAGGTATACTTCTGGATGCTTCACTCTGAGAAGTTCTTGTTCATAGAATCCACCAGCGATAGGTTGTTCTTGATAGTCTTTGACCCTGTACGTCACTGGTTTCGTTGAAATAACCTGATCCGCAGTGAATATCTCTGTTGTCCAGTTAGGAGTGTATCCTTTCTCAAAGACATGCTTGTGCTTGCTGACTCGAACTCTGTCACCAACTTTGAACTTTGGCTTTCTCCTGGGTATATTTCGTAGTTTTTTTAAGCGTTGCATAAGCTCTTCTTCATCCTCGGCAGTGACATTTTTCGGCTTCATACCGATTGAGCGATGATTAGTATTGTTGTACTTGGAGATGAGAGCAGGTAAAATGTCTATCCACTTACAATTGCCTCTTCCCTAGTAGCAAGATAACTGCAGACTGGCGCAAGCTGGGCGCCAGAAAAAGAAGAATCTGTTTGCAGCCTGGCACCCGGCTGGTTCCGCTTTGGCGTGCTGTTCTGGCACCAGAGTCTGGTGTAGTAGATCCTGGCCCACATTGGTCATGATATACACCAGACAAAATAAAATAACGTAAAATGGTACTAAATAGGTTTCTATAATAGTTTTACACTATATTTGAGTCCTTTCTGGGAGAATATACTGCGGAGACGTAACAACATTCCAGGAGGCACACTGTAATATTAAAACAAAACATGTTGTCATATAAGCTTGCATGCTTGCATGTTTGATCATACTTTTGAATCATTTAAATTTCCGATTGCTAGATTTTCAATTTCATTATTTATATTCTACATTAATTACTAGTGTTTAAACTAAATACCAGAATCTGGTTCCTTTATTTACCGGATTCTGTGTTTCGTCTGGTCTGATCACTTCTCCCGCCAGTCTGGTCGACTAGAGGGAGCAGATGCTAAGCCAGACTCTGGCCTCTGTCATACAAGGCAGACGTTTCTACTAAGGTGAAGCTAAATTGTGGCCACATCTTATTTTTAAGTGTGCGATTGAATCTTTCACAGATTGATGCCTTCAGATTACTATGCGTTGAGTAGAGATTGAGGCCGTATCGTCGCATAAGTTTAAAAAAATGTAAATTATAAAATTCTTTGCCTTCATTAGTGTGTAAGTTTTTTGGTACACGACCTTGCACAAGTATAGATTGCATTGCTGAAGTAACATCTGGTCCACTCCTGCTTTTAACAGGAACAGCCCATGCGTACTTGGAGAAAATATCTATGATGGTAAGTAAATACTTGCAGCCATTATTTACATTGGCATAAGGTAGCATTTCAACCAATCGAGCGTCCAACTGAGCAATGAGTTCAGTGTTACGGACTGACAAATCTTGTTGGGTGTCAATCTGCAGGTTTTTCAGTTTCTCGTTGATTGATTTTCCGAGTAAACGTATCATTGAATTATTATTGTCAATCTCTGATCGCATAGATGATGTGACTTGATACACTGTACGTATCTCGTTTTGTACAATACGCTGCAAAAGTCCCAAATTGACTGCATCGTATTGTTCTTTGGCCTCACTAACGCCACAAAGTCGTTTGCCGTCTACGTCGTGATGGCCCTCGGAGGTAATCTTGAATCCAACACCAGGAGGCCCACGGCTTGCTGAAGTGGTTCGATCCAGGTGACGTCCAAACACGTCGACACTCATCGTGATACTGACGATAGCGTTATGATTACACTCCCAATATATGATTTAGGCTTCCGCAGTTCCTCAATAATTGATATAATTTCATTGTTGTGATTCGGATTGCCAGCTGCCTGAGACGCTAGGAGTAGACGAAGACGATCAACTAGCTCGTTAGGTTCGTCCCAGTAGATGTAATCAGTCTTTACATTTTTTGTTGCTACCATATACTTGTTTGTCAAATGCTCATAACTATTAGCAGGCTCAGTTGTAGCATCTTCTTCAAGCATAGTTGTATCTCGCTCTTCTTCTCCATCAGCTGTCATGAAGGAAGCGTTATCATTCTCCTCCTCCTCCTCTTCATATTTCTTCGTTTCATGCTCATTTTTTTCAACTTCTTTCTTGATTAAAGGATTAGATATATCAACCAGTTTCTGCAGTGGCATGACATGTCATAGACATGTCTCTAATTTCTTTCAGCCTGCTTAAAAAGTATCAACAGATTGGCATTATCTCGAACTAGATGGTTAGGAATTCGAGCATAGGTTTGACATAAGTGAAAACAATCAACATGAGCGTGTCTACCCATACAGAAAAAGGCTCTAATGTTATCCTGTTTCTCACAGGCCAGATCATCAAATACAATTATAGAATTTGTTTGAGCTTCACTTGGTTGTATTACTTCTTCATGATCATTGAAAGGAAAATATTCAACGCCATGAGAATTTATATTTTGATTGTTTGAGGGATTTCGAGTAGATTTAGACATTATCACATTCCAATACGTTTGGGTGTAGGATTAGGGCAAGTATTGTGTTTATCTTGCCACAATTTGAAGGTCCACAAAACACTGCGCGAATGCTGTCTGGTAGTAGACTGCCATGGCGTTTCACCTTCTCCTTTTCTGATTGGACAAGGATTTCAAAATTAACGACCGGAAGTTTAATAGGTTGTGTCTTGAACCGCATCTTGATCTCGACTGTTGTGAAAGCTATAAATACAGCCTTATATGACTTTCGCATCAGTTGCGTTCTAACCTCCGTAGAGTGTGGAATTATTGTGCACCGTGAAGTGAACAAAGTGTCACTCAATCATCATCATCGAGGTAGAGGATTAATAAACAAAGTCATCAACAAGTTGCCGTTTGAGTTGCACTTGCCTGGCTACCAGTACTGTCGTCCAGGTACTAAGCTAGCGAAACAACTTGCTAGAGGTGATCCTGGTGTCAATCCTTTATATGCAGCGTGTAAAGAACACGACATTGTATACTCGGAAAACCGTGAGAACGTTGAAACGAGAAACGCTGCAGATCGTGTACTAGCCAGTAAAGCTCGGCAGCGTGTTTTTGCCAAGGACGCTGGAATTGATGAGAAAGCGGCAGCACTAGCAATAACTAACATGATGAATGCTACAGCGAAACTCGGTATGGGGTTGGAGAAGAAACCTATTTCAAAGAAGAAGGCCAATTCAAAGAAGAAACCCAGTTTAAAGAAGAGAAAGCCCAATTAGAAGAAGAAACCGGCTACAAAAAATAAGCTGATAGCATTTAGAAAGGCTGTGAATGCAGCTAAGAAGGCAATGAAACAACGTAGTGATGCAAAAGTGGCCATCAAGTCTGCAATCAGAGGTGCACGGGAAGCTGTCAAAAGTGTAGGCGATAAACATCAAGTGCAAAATCCACGTATCCTGCCAATGCCTTCAAAGGTTGGTGGTGTTTTGCCACTGATTGCAATTTTCGCTGGACTCAGTGCACTTGGAGCTCTCACTGGTGGAGCAGCAGGTGTAGCTAAGGCGGTAAACGATGCTAGCGCAGCCAAACAACAACTGGCAGAAGCTCAACGTCATAACAATTCAATGGAGGCGATTGCTTTAGAAAGAGGTTTAGACCTCAACCCTACAGAAGAGGATTGATCATATGAAACCTTATCGAAAAGGACAGGGACTTCGTCTAAGACCGGCGTCAAAAAACTTTTAGTGAAGCTACCTCACCATGCACTCACTGATACCGATCTGTTCACGTATGCTAAAGCTCTAAAGGTTCCACATTTTCGGGGAGTATTTATGCGTAATCAACTACCAGTGGAGGGACCTAACAAAATTGAATCAGCTATTGTCAACCTTGTTGATAGTGACGGCCCTGGTACCCACTGGGTAACCTATAGAAAGATCGGTGATAATGTCCTATACTTTGATAGTTTCGGTAATCTTCGTCCGCTATCGGATCTTGTAGATTACCTCGGTGTTGGTAGCGTAATAAAGTACAATCATGACAGATATCAGGAATATGACAGTGTTGAATGTGGACACTTTTGCTTAAAATTTCTATGTGGCCAGCTACATATAGAAGATAAATACTGTCTATATAAGAGTCTGTGACGAACTGAATGGAGTCAGTACGGAGAAGAACATCATCATGGATGAATCATTTACTCTCACGATAACAAGAAACTCTTATGTGCCAGATGGTGAGTATTTTCCACCAATAGAACGCTCTTCTCATAAGAATTATGCACTTGGACTGGCTGAACTGCTCACATTCAATGCGATTCCTAACGTCGACACTGAAAAGAATTAAATCTATGTCGGTAATCGAGTAGTGACCATACCTACTGGCAGCTATGAGATTGAAGATATTGAGAGTTACGTCCAGAAGGCTCTAGCAATTGATGGCATTATAATTAACATTAAGCCAAATAATAACACATTACACAGCGAGATAAAGTGTGATCGTGAAGCAAACTACCAACCAGACGATTCTGTTGGACGGTTGTTGGGACTCACACCACGTTTTCTCGAAGCCAATAAGACTCATACTGCTGATCTACCTGTATCTATTGTTAAGCTTAACGCTCTACGAGTTGAGTGCAATATCACTACGGGAGCTTACATCAACAATCGCAAAGTGCACACGATTCATGAATTTCTTCCTGTTGTGCCACCAGGACATAAGATCGTTGAAGTACCATCACACGTCATTTACCTTCCGATCGCCGTGAAGACGATACATCGAATTCAGCTCCGCATTGTTGATCAGGACGGAGACTTGGTACATTTTTGAGGAGAGTTCATAACAATACGACTACATATCAAATCATCATAATGGGTATCGTTTACAATCGCAAAGGAGTCTATATAAGAGCGTCAACATGTCAAATGCAAGCCAGTTCTCAAGCAGCACGCAAGACGCTAATACCTCAGAACGTGCTCTTTCTGACACAGCTTGGTCTGAAGATCGAACCTCGTGGAAAAAGAAACTGAAGCGCCCGCTCAAGATATTCATCATCTCCTATTGTTGCAACTTAAATGGAAGAAATACTAAACATTCAAGCACCAGTGAGCTTCGATGAGTCTATAGCTCTCTATAAGATTCATGCACATCAGCCTTATGCCTCATCATCATTCAACAACAGCGATAAAATTAGAATTGCTGTCCAGCATCAAGATGGAGTTACAGCTGTTACTAATACAACACTAGTGAGCAATGCCATCTGCTATCTGTTTGATGAAGTTCGCTATGAACTGAATGGTATTGAGATTGATCGTTGCAAGAATGTCGGTCTCACTAGCACCATAAAAAACTACGTCTCACTTACCCATGTACAAATTAATTTTATGAAGAATGCAGGATGGCTCGACATCCCGGAAGTAAGAAAAAGTTTTACCAATGATGAGGGGTACTTTGATCTCACTATCCCACTGAGTATGATCCTGGGATTTGCTGAAGACTATCGAAAGATCGTGGTAAACGCAAAGCATGAACTTGTCCTGACAAGATCGCGCAATGACTTAAATGCCATTGTTCAGGCACGACAACAGCCAGGAAACGAAGAGCAATTTAAGATCACAGTTCATGAAGTGGAGTGGATGATACGATATGTAATGGCTTCAGATCAGCAAAAGATACAGTTGCTGAACTTTATTGAAAAAGATTTTCTCACATGACCGTCGTCAGATCTGAACAAAGTAATCAAGACGGGGATCTAACAGCCGGAAATATGAAATTCGAAAGGGTTAGCGAGTTTAAATACCTCGGGTCAATTATAACTAGCGAAAATAAGATTAAAACGGAAATCAACGCGCGACTGCACGCTGGCAATGGGTGCTACTATGCAGCAAACACACTATTAAAATCGCGGTTGCTATCTAGAAACATCAAAGTAAGAATCTACAAAACAATAATAATGCCGGTCGTCATGTACGGGTGCGAAACGTGGGCGCTGACGAAAGGAGAGGAGAATAGGTTTAGAGTTTTTGAGAATAAAGTACTTAGAAAAAGCTATGGTCCAAAAAGGGACGAAGAGACCGGCGAATGGAGAAAACTGCATAATGATGAGCTGCATGCTCTCTACGGGTCAGCAAATATTAATAGAGTAATGAAAGCGCGTAAACTAAGATGGGCGGGGCATGTAGCAAGAATGGGAAATGGAAGAACAGTGGCGCAAGTTTTAAGAGGGAAACCGATTGGTAAGAGACCCTTAGGCAGACCGAGAAACAGATGGGAGAAAAATGTAAGGGATGATTTAAAAGAACTAGGACATGATTACTTAAACTGGATGGAGGATGCACAGGATAGAGATGTGTGGCGGTCTCGGGTAGATGAGGCAATGAACTTTCGAGTTCGAACTGCTAATCTATAATAATAATAATAATGAGTTTTCGCTCATGGGAATTGTATGAATACCCCCTGCTTCCCACCACCTCAAGACATATAAGGACTGTGAAAACATCAACTCAGTTGGAAAAATCCTGGTACATTATACTGGGTTTCCAGACAGGTAGAAAGGTTAGGCTACCCAGATATGCTAATCGGTTCGATCATTGCAATATAACCAATGTCAAGGTATTCCTTAATTCACAGTACTATCCGTGGCCTCTGTGGCCTCTGTGGACGTTCGTTTGGAATTTGAATCTGCACACAATTTCCCTGCTGAAACTGCAGCCTACTGTCTAATTATACATGACCGTATTATTCAGTACCAGTCCATTAGTGGTAGCGTAAAAAAGTTGATTTAAGATGGTAGTGTTGGGGTGATGGCAGAGGTGGGGTTATACTAATGGTAGTGGGAATAAAAGGTATAAAATAGAGATGATTTTAATAACAGATTTCAGTTTTCATCGATATGGAGTTCATTGTGGACGTACAAGGCTTCAAGAAGCCCATCAACCAGTTCGTCTTCAAGAAATTGGCTATAATTCCTCTTCAGGAAGGCGCTCAACCCGTGGTCTACCTCTTTGAACCACCCTACTCCTGGGACTCGCTGCCTGCCAAATATAAAAGTGAAAATTCATGGCTTACGCGCAATTACCATGGTATAGAATGGACATCTGGTGATATACCCTATGAAGAAGTAAGACTGGTTATCCGAGAAAAATTACGTGATGCTCGTGCAGCCTACGTCAAAGGACTCGAAAAAGAAAAATGGTTTGCTCAGTACGTGTAAAACGTATATAATTTGGAAGATCTGGGCTGTCCTTCGCTAAAAAAAACTGTACGGCACAGTTCCAACAAGATGCAATCACCACCTCCAATGCTGGAATGCAAGTTGTGCAGTTCGAAGGTTGCAGTTGCTCTCAAGATCTGGTTCTTATCTCCTCGGGATCAGCCAACTATCAGGCATCACTCTGGAAGCAGAACCAATGACGTTAGGTACAACTGAAAGTATTGATACTACGGATACTTCCTTGACCAACAAAACACTTAAAGATTTTTATAACCGTTGTGAATTTATGTTTTAACTACGTTTACTTTTATGACATTATAGGTTAAGATTTTCTCGTGTAAAATTAGACTCTGTCTTTTTCCTTAAATAAATCAGACATTTCATTTTACATCGAGCTCTCACTGCGGGCCTTCATCAGGAAAAATTTTCCATTTCTAAAATAAATCGTGTTTTATGCTAAGTTAAAAAAAACTAAAATACAAAAAACCAACTGAGTAACATAAAGTTTGGTTGTTACCTGTCATTAAAAATTTGCGTCGTGTCAAAAAAATATACATTTTTAAAGTAAATCATTTTATGACTAAAAAAGTTCCATACGGTGAAGACTTAAATCTCATTTCGAAAATAGATAAGCTCAAATTATGAGCCTCAAAAAAATTTTTTTTTGAGCTACTCAAAACCAATTAGATTACATTTTTGAACAGATGAAAGTTCCAAATAATGCTTAGGACGAAGACAAAACAGACATTGAACAGACATTGAGATTTATGCTATAGTTGATACTAAATGGACGATAATGTACAAGTCAAATTTTCATTGAACCACAGATAAGAAAAGCGCGCCATAACTCTTGGATTCAAATTGTGGAGTAAATTTTCTTTTAATATTGAGTTTAATGAATAATACATTGATACATCTGGTTAATATTCAATACTTCAGTTTAATGATTGATTGAAATTTTATTAAATTTTTTTATAAAAATAGATTCAATAATTCGTCGTTTGTAAGTGTTCTGTTCTCTTGCTAAAATTCTAATGTTATCAAAATTAAAATAAAAAAAATGGTCAAAATTCCATGAATGTTGAGACAAACCTGTGTTTAAGTTTCCGATTTCACAATCTCTTTTATGCTCCGCAACTCTTGTTTTTAATCTTCTGCCAGTTTCCCCGATGTAGACTTTATTGCAATCAGTGCATTCAATTAAGTAAATGACACCAGATAAATTTTCAATCTTTTCAGGATCTTTTTAATTCAAAAGAAAATTGTCCAGGGTGTGGTTATTTTTAAAATAAACGTTAATATTAAATTTTTTTAAAGAACATCTTAGTCTTTCAGAAAGGCCTTGAACGTAAGGTAAGGTAACCTTTAAATTTTTATTTTTTTAATTTTTCCAACCACTTTTTATGCTTATTATTTTTTTGTATACTATTATAAATTTCATGGATTCTTTCTTTTATAACACTTTCTATTAACGGAAGTGGATAATTATTCTGCAATAATGTGACTTTCAAATTATCTAAATTTTATATTACTTAATTTTATACGCCTATCTACCAAACCTTTGATTAAACCAAATTTTTGACAGAACGGATGGTGAGAGTTATAATTTAAATAACGTCCAGACCATGGTGGTTTTTTGTACCAATTTAATATCAAATCACCTTCAGTTGTTTTAGTAATCAACAAATACAAATAATTCAAAGAATTATCATTTTCCATTTCGTAAGTGAAGTGAATCGAATCATCAATGCTGTTAAAAATGTTTACTACATCTACAATTTTATTGGTTGATATAATCAAGAATATATCATCCACATAACGTTTATATAAGATTGGTGTAAAATTTAATTTTTCTAATGCTCTCCTTTCTATATCTTATAATACTAAATTTGAAACAATGGAAGATAATGAAGACCCCATCGGACAACCTGACACTTGTTCATAGAATTTATTGTTAAAAGGAAATACCGTATTATTAAAAACAGTTCTAGTTGCTATTGAAATATCGTTTTTTGATATTTTAGTTAAGTTACGATATAAATTTAATTTTTCTTCTATGCAATTTAAAGCCAAATCTAACGGAATATTACCAAACATAGAACCAACGTCAAGAGAAACTAACGGATGTTTTTTTGGTAATGTAACATTTTTTAAGTTATCTTTAAATTCCCAACTATTTCTTACGAATGCATTAGTGTTTCCCGAAATCGGTTTAAAAATGTTTGATAAGAACTTAGCTGAATTATTGTACGTAGGAGAACCAACACTTGAAACAATTAGTCTCCAATTTAAACCTGGTTTATGCACTTTAGGTAAAGCATCAGCCTTGGCAACAATACTACTATGTGTTTTTAATCTATAGGCCGTTTGTTCGTTAATGTATATCTTTTTTCCCGTGTAGAAACAATATCGTTGCATTTGTTTTCAACTGTGGGCACTAAGCTAGTCTTAACATTTTTGTATAAATTGTTGTTTTTAAAAATATTCTCAACATTTTCGTTATAATTAAATCTATTCGTTGCGACCGTAATATTGCCTTTATCGTCTTTTAGAAAAAGTAATTCTTTATGTTCTTTTTGGTAACTTTTAATAGTTTCAAAGGTTCGGTTGTTATTTTCAAATTTATTGTTTGTACAATGATTGGAAACAAGTTCAGTTACAGCTTTCCGAATTTTAAGTTTTTGATCATCTTGTTTAAGATCTTTAATACAATTTTCAATGTTTGCAACAATATTGTTAACGGAAATTTTATTAGCATTAAAAGAAACACAAAAATTACCTCCCAGAGCCAAGGTTTCAGCTATATTATCTGGGATTTCGACATTGGATACATTTTCGAAACATTTTTTAAATCTAAAATCCTTATTCTTCTGATTAATCTCTAACTCCCTGCTTTTAAATAAATCAAACTTTCTTATACATTCTAATCTTTTAGCATACCTTAAGTTGTATAAACCCTGTTCTTGTGAATTGAAAAAAACGTGAATTGAATCTTCTTTAAAATATCTTAATAAGCGGTACATTATGTAGTTAGCATGATGAGCTAAATCCTGAATATTTTCAGTCTTGTTATTGACTTCACAATTTGAGCATTTATTTTGAAAAATCAATTTAGTCTTTTGAAATTTAGGTAACAATTTATAGTGTAAATTATTTAATTGAAATTTATTTGTGTGATTTTGAATATTTACAGGAATTAAGGTTTCTTTTCTGCATCTTATTAAAAAGGTACGTTACTCCTCAAGATGGACTAATCTTCCTTGGACGTTTATGCAGTTCCCAAGTTCCAATCTAATGCTTTGACCGTACTTGTTTGCAATATACGCTAAGTAACCCATCCTTCCAACACGTTACTGACCATGACAGATATAATTATCTAAACCAACTTTTTTGGAGCGAGATCCCAAGTTCTTTCTCCTTCCTTTTCTTCGACCGTTGATATAATTTCAAAATTTGAAAGTTCAGAAAACTTTTTCTTTCTTCGGTCTTACGGTCCAATAAATAAGTAAAAAACATTTCTTAAAAACGATTGTAGTTGTTAAAAACTATCTCAATAAAATTGCTGCAATGGACCAAAATTCAAAAAGTTAGAGCAGAGGTTGCGAGCATCAAATTCATGTAAAAATTGAGATTTTTGTAGTATTCAATTTTTTCAAAATATACATATTATAAGTTTTAGAGAAATATCTTATGAATGAAAATTGTAGCTTATGAAGAGGAAACAAACTCTCATTTTGTGTCCGATTGAAAAAAAGCATTTGGCGCTGGTAAAGGCATAAGTGTTGGATTTCTTAGGAAGAGAAAAATAATCCGTGTTGAAACCGCCCCATTTATCCCCATTTCAATTAGGGCAGTAGTCGGAATCTCAAGTAAGTTCTAATCATGACCCTTCAATTTTAAGATTTTTTATTTCTTATGACTAGAAAAACTATGTGCGCCTAGTTAGGCCCTTATCTTATATTTGAGCCAGGCTTTAGTTGGTTCCTGATTTAGATAAAAGAACAAAAAAATTCTTATCAGGCACTGGTCGGGCCTTAGGCAGCATACCCCAGATAAACTTTCTGACGATCGAACTGCAGTATATATGATGCAATTCCATCTTCAGAAGTTTGTATGCACTACATTAGCTGTAGTGAACAAGCGAATGGCTGTCCCAACAACACCTGACAGCAAACTGAAATTTATTTTGATCTGAAGCATCCGAGTGTTTAACACTTGTAAACACATGCTTTTGGCGAAAATAGCACCACGCGAATTTTTGTTGAATATAGTTCAAGTAGTAGTTTTGTTAAATTCTATTCATTATATATACTGAATGGGGGGTGTGATTATAACCAAAACAATTCAGGTAATTTATTTTTTCATGTTTCACAATAACATAACTTTGTTTAAAATAAAGATAAAATCGTTTCTAATACGTGAAATATAAGGACAACAGTTGAATTTGTGCTATGTATTTGAAACCCAGTGAAAAATAATGAAAATAATCATTTGGCATAGTATAGTGCAAATGTTCAAACATTCAGATGTTGTGTGATATAAGTAACTACAAAAAAGCGGTTTTCAACTAACGAAATATAAACCTCTGAAATCATTGACCTAAAATTAGTGTGCATTTGAATATTCTTATTCATTTTTTTGTTGAGAAATCGTTTGTCACATATATTTATATCATATAGCAGAATGATGAACGTACCGGAAAACAGAGAGGGTCTACTATCTGTTTCGAAAATCCTGGCCCCTCTACAAATCATTAAATATCTCAATCAAGAAAAATCGCTTAAAAAAAGGAAAATCATCTTGTCAATCCTCATTTCATTATGAATAAGTAAAATATCATTTGATTGCGATGCGCCCATAAGTTTCGATGCAAATTCGCAGTGAAGGAGAAAAAACGTGGTTAAAAGCACCTTTTATAACTTGGTTAACTTTCGACCATTCTATTTCGTGGAAAAATGCATGAATTGACAAGTTTGGTTTCGGCAGTAGATAAAAGCGAAGGATGCTAACTCAGCTTCTAATCAAGCTGGAAGGCTCTACTGAGGCCTAACATTTTTCAAAAAAAAGAAACAAATTCAATGGTGGGTTTTTAAAATTTGTTAATTACACCAATAACATGCTATTGCATATTATTTTTTTCTGTTTTTTTTTACGGTAGGCGACCACAATTGTAATCGATACGTTGAAGGGGTTGCCGTCCGCTATTGTCAAAGTCGGTTGACCCACGCGGCACATTCTGCCAGATGTACGAAAGTTGAAGAAAAAAAAGGTCACTTTATGATGCGAAGGATCAAGCAAGATATCGATACCCTGGAACCCGCTGAGAGTATCATCCACTTCTTTTGTGCCTCCAGTCCCAAAAAAAAACCGCAAAAAATAATATGCAATAGCGTGTTATTGATTAAAAACTGTATTAAAAACCCTACCATTGCATTTGTTGATTTTTTTGAAAAATTGTAAGCCTTAGTAGAGCCTTTCAGCCTGATCAGAAGCTGAGTTAGCATCCTTTGCTTTTATTTACTGCCGACACCAAACTTATAAATATTTTTGAATTTTTCGAAAACGTAATCATAAATAAAACTTCAAGCTAACTAGTCGATTTTTTGCCAAAAAATTCATGCATTTTTCCACGAAATAGAACGTTCGAAAGTTGACCGAATTATAAAAGGTGCTTTTAACCACGTTTTTTCACCTTCACTGCGAATTTGCATCGAAACTTATGGGCGCATCGCAATCAAATGATATTGCACTTATTCATAATGAAATGAGGATTGACAAGATGATTTTCGTTTTTTAAAGCGATTTTTCTTGATTGAGATATTCAATGATTTGTAGAGGGGCCAGGATTTTTGAAACATATAGTAGACGGATGGTTGAAGGATATTCCTGTTAGGTCCTTGTTAGAAGTTTTAGATAGAGCCTGGCTAAAACAGCCGGGGGCCTTCTAAATCCCGATCGCACTTTCTACATGGAATAAGAGCATAGTTGTACACCTAAACATTTTTTGTACAGATTGTCAAAATTGTAGGACTTTCTCTATACAGGGAAAAAATATATACGACAGATATAAGACAGAAAATAAAAAACCTAGGCACCAGGAGAAAAAAATTATTTAACATGGCTTTCAATGGTTTCTCCATAACTAAAATTTGATAAAATAAGACGGAAAGAAATAGGAGAAAGAAAGAATAACTTATGTCATATAAAATGATTATTTAAATATTTTGATATATTCATCATCATTTTGAAAATTATGCAATTTTTGTTTTTGAAAGATCCATCAGTTTCAATCATGATTTTTAGTAGATTTCAACCAGATTTAAAAATTATCTCAATGATATAATTTCAATTGGACACAAATTCAAAATGTTCTAGATAATTAATAATCAAGTAGATTAGCTATATTGGGATATTTCTAAAACGCAGTGCAATGATTTTTTTAATCTTTTTAAAAATGACTACAAGTTTTTGTAGAGTTGACTTAGAACCGACCCGTGTGGAAAAATGTCCTGGCAGTCTGATGTTAGGTCTGGTCCGCGTCTGACCTCATCTAGACCGTCTAGTGTGGATGGTATGGTCTGTCCCCGGACTGGCGTTGCTCAGTTATCAAAGAACAATAAACGTTGTAAGTTCGATCTGGCCCAGGATTGGCGCTGATCAGCTATCCTGGAACAAAAAATGTTTCAAGTTCGATCATAAAATTTTTCCTTGACATATTTCGAAAAAGTGACAGAGAGTCTAAGATGATGGAAAATACAAAAATTAACACTAACAAACAAGAATTTTTTTTCTTGCCACTCTGACATTCTGGCCTGGTTTAAAATATTATTTCTGGTGCCCAGTTTCTGGGTCCCCGTCACTTGGATTCAATTCACAGAGGTATATGAAAGAAAAAAATTTGTATCTTGTAAAGTTCATTGCTATAAACAAATTGTATCAACAAATAATCGACATTAGGGTATTTTCATCATCAAAATGTATTTCTTCTCTGAAATTTTCTTGCTTTTATTGTTAGGATGATACGCGGCCATTAAAATTTAAGATTGATGTGTTATTATTGTTTAAACTATATTGAGAATGAATTGTCTAGATACAATTGTGTTATGCGCTACTATTTGATTACTTTATAAACAAATTAGGTAAACAAATTCAGATTTTAGGCGTTTATGGACAGAAAAAATCGTTCTATTATCTAGTCTTGGTAAAATTATATTCTGAATGAAGTGCTTTAGCAACATTTTGTGATTAAATGGAATTCGTGAAATTTAGAAACGAATAATATAACAAAAGACATAGTAGGCGTTTACAAGCAAAAAACAAGGTTCGCCCAACATTGTACCAATTTTTACAAATGCCTAAAATTCACATTTATTCACATAATTTGTTTATAAAATAAAAAGAAGCGAAAAATGGCCAAATATTTTCTGGAAACATAATTTTTCAACATAATTTGAAAAATAATACAAGGATAAACGATTTCATTTGTTTGAAAACGCCTCCAATGTGCATTTGTTTATATCATTTGTTTATAAAATGAACAAATATTATTGCATAGCAAAAATTATTCCAGAAAACATCATTGGCAATATACTTTTCGCTAGGTTAGAAGAAAAAACGATTTCTTCCCGCTTAAAAACGCCCAAAATGTGTATTTGGTTATATAATTTGTTTATAAAATAAACAAATATTGATAAGAGGTAAAATTTTTATGAAAAACTTAATTTCAATATAATTACAACAAGACTGGAATAAAAAACGATTTTTTCTGCCTATTGATGCCTGTGATGTACATTTGTTCATATAATTTGTTTATAGAATTAATTAATAACATTCAGTCTTCAATTTTAATGGCCACAATAATCCTAACGATAAAATAAAGCGATTTCAGAGCAGAAATATACTTTGAAGACGAATATCTCCTCATGTTGATTATTTGTTGAAACACTGTTCTGTTTGAAAATTCTGATTAAAAGTAACATTTTCCGTTTAAGAAACTTCACACATACTCCTAATTTTAAATATAATTGAAAAACATTATGAAAAAAATTAATAACATTTATAGACTTATTTATAAACAGGAGAACGGTTTTGAAAATTCTGTCTGATGATTAAAGTTTTTCAATTATTTAAGATTCTTATAAAAGTACATATGCCTAAAAATCATGAAAAAAATAATGTAATAATAATTAAATACATTCAATATTATCGCTATGTATATCGTATTCAACTATAATCTATTTAAACAATTCTGTAAACACATCATTTTTAACCAAATCACTTTAGCGTTGTTCTCCTAAGAAAATCCGTAATGCTTGCTCAGACCTAACTCGCGAAAACGCCACATACAATTGTCCATGATTAATTACATCTTTACGAAGATCTACTCCGATGTTATCGAAAGTTTGTCCCTGACTTTTGTTAATAGTCATTGCAAATTATTAACAATAGATACGATGGATGAATACAAATTCTCCTGCTTTATGACCTGTTAAAATTCTACATCGCAAAAGATTATATATCACGTTTTTCATTGAGAATTCATCTTTTTTGGTAGAAAATTCAACTACTTAGTTGGAAGTGGAACCACTTTGTTAAAAAATTTATTTATTCGGTTGATTATTCATCATTCTAGTTAAAATCTCCCTCTTTTGTTGAAAATTTAATTCTTTTGTTGACAATAATGTTTCCTAGATGATAATTAATTATTTTAACTGAAAATTTAACTCGTACTTGTTTGGTTCAAAAAATATTTGTTTGAAAATTCATGTTCTTTGTTAAAAAATGAATCTATTTTGTAAGAAAATTCATATTATCGGTTGAAAATTGATCGTTTTCATTTGAAATTTGTTTTTTTCTTATTTAGAATTATTTTTTTAAGCTGGATATATAACTGTTCCATTTTTTGTCGATAATTTATCTTTTTTGATAAAAATGTAGTCTTTTTGGTTAAAAATTATACTATTTCGTTGAAAATTTACTTTCATTTGATTGGAAATTAATATTTTCACTGAAAATTTAAATAGGTATTCTATTTTTAGTTGAAAATTTATCTGTTTTAGGTTAAAATTCAACTATTTGTTGAAAATCCGTCTTTTTTGGTAGAAGAGTACTCTCATTAGTTGAAATTTCACCTTTTTGGTTGAAAAATTAACAGTTTTGTTGACAATTCGTTTGTTTTTTGATTGAAAATTTATTTTAGGAACTGAAAATTATCCTACTTTATTTTTGGTGGAGAATTTATCTTTTTAGTGTGAAATTCATGTATCCGGTTGAAAATTAATTTTTTTTAAATTGAACATTCATCATTTTAGTTGAAAATTCACTTTAACTATTCCATTTTTTGTGGCAAATTTACTTTTTTTGATAGAAATGTGATCTTTTTCGTTAAAAAATTATCTGTTCAGTAGAAAATTTAATGAATCTATTTTTTAAAGAATCAATTTCTTTGGCTAAAAAGAAAACTGTTTGGTAGAAAATTCTTTTTTATTTTTTGATAGAGAAAATTCATTTTTTGGATTGAAAAATCCACTATTTGGTCAAAAATTCATATTTTCGGTTGAAAATTCATCATTGTGATTAAAATTAATTTCTTCGGTTGAAAATTTGTTTCTTTTTGGATGAAAATTAATTTTTCTAACAGAAGATATAACTATTCCATTTTCGCTTGAAAATTTATATTTTTGGTTGAAAATTATTTAATTTCGCTGAAAACTCGTTTTTTCTAAATATACTTCTGTAACTGAAAATTGAAATATTATATTTTTGGTTTGTAAATTTATCTTTTTTAGTTTAAAATTGAATTATGTCGTTAAAAAATAATTTTTTTGTTATCAAAAAACACATCTTTTTTTTAGTTGAAAATTATACTATTTCGTTTAAAATTTACTTTAATTTTATTGGAGATTAATTTTTTCGGTGAAAATTGAACTATTCTTTGAAAATCAATGTATTTGGTTCAAAATTAAATTTTTTAAATTGAAGATTCATCATTTTAGTTGAAAAATCACTTAAACTATTCTATTTTTTGTTAAGAATTAATTTCTTTCATTGGAAAAAAAACTATTTAGTTGAAAATTCGTTTTTTTTTGTTGATAGAAAATTCATCTTTTGGATTGAAAAGTCTACTATTTGGTCGAAATTCAATATTTTTGTTTAAAAATTCATCATTGTGATTAAAAATTAATTTCTTTGGTTGAAATTTCATTTCTTTTCAGTTGAAAATTATTTTTATTTAAATGAAGATAAAACGATTCCATTTTCGCTTTAAAATTTATATTTTCAGTTAAAAATTAATTAATTTTACTGAAAACTCGTTTTTTTTAATATTCTTCTCTAACTTCAAATTTTAAATATTATATGTTTGGTTTGTAAATTTATCTTTTTTAGTTTTTTTTTCTGTTGAACATTTATTTTTCTGACATTTCAACTGTTCTAATTTTGGTTGAAAATTGATTTTTTTCAGATGAAAATTCGTGTAATTTGTTTAAAATGAGTCTTTTTGATAGAAAATTAATGTTTTGAGTTGAATTTAAAGTGATGCATTTTCCCGCGAAATTTAAACAATGTAAGTATTATTAATGAAAGTAGAAAATACGATTGTTTAAATCCCAATTCAAAATGCTCAAAAATGCTAATTAAATTCTAAAAGAACATAAAGGTCGAGCATATTCTCGAGCATATTCTCATGCTTGTGAGAATTTCTCAGAAGACTACACGTGCGCGTGCTTCTCAACTGTCGCTTTATCCACTACAGTGTTCTCAATTCGTGCCACTCCCTCAACTGCGCATGCATCGCCGCGCGGTAAATATCGATTGTCGAAATCGATTGTCGAAATCGATACTTGAGCAACGAATCAGAAGTGCGGTAATAGGCGTTACGATATTTCGACTTCGACTCAATGAACTTTTTAGAATAGGATAACATTTATAAACTACTCTTGAATTAGTTCCATGAACTTTATAAAACTTATTTTTCCGTGTAGTATTAAAAGTTGTACATATTTCAAACATAATGATGAAATAAAATAAGGTAATGAATAGTTCACGCAATTTGAAAAACAAATGTACCTTTCCTTTAAACTCCTTTTCATTGAAATAAAGTCAGTGTAAGATGCTGAAAGGCCTTCGGCCATTATACGAGCGGCCGATCGGTAGGCTAACTTCCTGATCTGATCCGCCCGATAGATTAACAAAAGGGTTACGCAGGTATAATTGTCTATTCGGCTCCAGTTGGCCAAGTTCCTAGGAACTTGGCTAAATGGTGGACTCGGCTACTGTGCTGCGACATACACGGAGAAAATTTATTCGGTAACCGTTACCGAAAGTTGTGGTGAAATGTGGATACCGCGGCTTTTCGGTAAATTTTCTCGTGCAGCACTGTAAAAGGAATTACACGAAAATCTGACGAGCTGCGAAGAGGTTTTAAAGAAATGATAGGTATATTTTCCTAAAAGCACAGGAGAAAGTATTGTGCATGGTCTTGACTGTTTACCAAGCCTCTCGGTACAAAGTACCGCACTGCTCACGAGAGCGTCCTAAGAAGACAAGAAGGTTTACGCTCCAGGACTTGAGAATTTACCAAGCCGCTCGGTACTCAGTACCGCACGGCTTCTAGAGAATAAAAAAATAATATCGTTATTGATTGCATGAATATGTTGTATACATATACATCAAACCCACACCAACTAATGTTAGTATAACTTACAAAGCTAAACTATAAATACACATACATAAATAAACCTATTCCTATAACTAATGCACGCATAAACATATAAACTATATCGCTATATTATACGAATCGCACGCACGACGCTGGGAGTATAGATTTGAATCGTCCTTATATACTAACCAGTAGAATGTATCATCACTTGTGAGAAAGAAATAACTGGGATGTTGATGCGATTTCGCTCTTTGATATACACTTGGTAGTCGTTACCGAACGAACGGTAATTCTTCCAGTCCTGCACTAAAAACCCAGATAGCAAAATGCCCGCCGATTGCAAGCGATCTGCCGGCCCGCGGTCCGATCGATCGGACCGACTTGCCGGCAGATATGCACCTTAATGTGCACACCATTGATGTCTATATGCCCGCCCGACAGGCGGATGTGACGCTGTCCGGCGAACTGCATGCCCGACGGTCCGGTAAAATGCAGGCTGAGAGTGCGAGTTGATTAAAATTGAAAAAATCTTTTTTTATGTAAATAAAATAAAAATTTCCAAATATCACGAAAGGTAATGACGAGAGTCTGCGTATAATAAGTCCAAGTTGAAAGAAAAATGTCAATATTATAAAAATTTCTTTTTATAATATTGACATTTTTCTTACAACTTGAACTTTATATTATTATACGCAGAATTTCATTACCTTTCGTGCTATTTGCTACTTTTGTTGATTTGAAGGACACCGACAGCAAAAAATTGCTAACAAATTTTATGTTCCACTCACAGCCAAACAATACCAAAAACCGCAAACGATGAAAGGTATAACTCCGTTATACAAGTAGATTACTCCGTATTCCAAGTGGATTACTCCATTTACAAGTGGATTACTTACTCTTCTATTTTATCTGGAACGAATAACAATTATTGTTTGCAAATCGTACACATCCGAGCGAAAATTCACGGGAGTGAACGCCACACGAGATGAAACACGACAAGAACAGCTGATCCAAAACGCGCATGCGCGTTTTTGATCTCAAACTTCTCGCACTATCAGCTTGCAGCGGTCGCGTAAATCGCAGGCCCGTCGTTCCTCGCCGTTTGCAAGCCCGACGGGCGTCTCATGTACCGGACCGTTGCCTGCCGTTGTCCGCCTTTCGGTCGCATTCCGACTCTGCCGGCCTGTCGCGTGCATTTAGCAGGCACGCTGGTCTCCAGCCCGTCGGGCCGATCGCGTGCCTGCACGTATTGTTATCTGGGAAGATTCTCGGAATAAAAGTGAAGGCTCGCGAAAGTAAATGGGAAAATTTAATGTGTCTGTTTTGAAATTTTCAATTTATCTTTGAAGAAATTTTACTTTGTTGATACTATTTTCTATCGAATACTTCCTTGCTTATTACATTATTCACGTTAATTTTTATCTTCCACCTTTTACAGTGTGGGACTTGAATAATTACAGCACTAATATGTATTTTTTAATGTACATTGCATCAATATTTCTAAACACTTATTAAATAATACTGACACGACGCGAAATAAACCCCAAAAGGCCACGATATCCACATTTCACCACAACTTTCGGTAACGGTTACCGAACAAATTTTCTCCGTGTATATATACATTTTGAAATCCGTTTGAAAATATTTTTATTACTTAAATGATCTCCGGTTTCTTTTGTGTTTAAATAGCTTCCGCGTTGCGTAGTTTGTGACAGATAGGGACAATTTATTATTCTCGCAGAACCTGACCTACCACTTGGGGATCAGGTGTTTTGAATCGGACAAGCCAATTTTCCACGACGCAAAAGCCTTATATACCCGCCTCCTTTTGTCCTTTTTTTCGTTTGCTCTCAAGTATTCTTTTCTTCCACTCTAGCCTGAACTCAGGCTGGCTGACAATGCACCTGCAAGTCCTAGCAGGTCCCAACAAGTCCAACAGGTCTAGACACTCTAGAGTCTCTAGACCCCACTCCTCCATCCTCCTCTTGTTCCCCTGGACCTTTCAGCTGTGCTACAAGTTCTCTTCCCTTCAAAACTAGCGTTTTCACAGAAACGGTCGAGAGAATCTTCTTGACCTTGAATTCGTTTTGATTTACGTCCCATTTACCGGAAACCGCAGGTACCCCAGACAAGCTGGCAACGGAGAACTTTTTATCAGCTTAAAAACATTATTAGAAATTCGTTTCAAACACTAATTTTAAAGCTGTTTTTTCCTCTATTCAATTATTATTTATACTTTTTTATACTTTTTGAATCTTTTTTATTTCTATCAAAAAATATTCACTTTAGAGGAAATATGTCTGTTATTAAAATTGTAGATCCAAATAAAAAACGATTTTTTTGTAGTCAACCAGTTTTTCCTATCTTTTATTTTTGAAAAAATTAGTTTTGATTTGATTTGTTTATTAAACCCCAATGATAAATACAGAGTAACTAATCAATACCTGCAAGCATTATGCAAGTATGAACCTAACGTTATACGGTTAAATCATTTTTTGTGTGAAACTGAATTTAACAATGGTTTGAACTATTATCGGTTCTTTTCTCAACCCAGTAATCTTATGTAATGCTTCTTAATTTACGATTTAATTTGCACGATTGAACAAGAACCCTACTTTGAAGATCGAGAGGTTGGTTTGGTAGAATCTTTCCTTTTTCTTCTTCATTTTGCTATTCAATATATATTTTTCTCTAATGAGCCAATCACACTGATTTTTGAAAACATATCTTTCCTGTTTTCAAGCTTTTGGTGCAATTCTCTTTACACTGATAAAAATGGATTATACCCTGTAAGAAAAAATTAGTTACCGGATATAATCTTGGAATATTAACTATGGGACAGCGATCCGGATTATTAGAACTACAATCTATAGATATTAAGAAATAGATATTACAGGATAATATCTTGGATGATTAAAATTTATAATCTGAGATAATAAAATCTATAATCCAAGATTTTTAAATCTAATATCCATTTTAGAATCTTGGTCCATTAGATAACCTCAAATATATATAATAATTTTTGCAAACGTATTTATAAATCTATAAAAAATTTTGATAGACGAGCTCGGGATTAGAACTGGAAACAAATTTTAATTTTTTAAACACACAATAAGCAAGAAAGTGCGGCTATCATAAGACTACAAAAACGAAGGTAAAGAAGGCTAAGTTTCTGTACTTTTACAAGTGGCAGTGATGTGTAATGAAAAGAAATATAAACTTACCCATTTTCAAAATCTAATTCACATGTGATTTAGCACTAATAATTATTTTATAACAAAATTATTAGTCGTTTTAATGCAAAGAGATGCATATGACACGCGCCACGATGCGACGTACCATATGCGACTACACAGACGCATGGATATTTTAAAATCTGAGATGTTACAAAAATAATGTCTGAAGATTATAAGAATGTAACATCTAGAGATTATATTCGGTAAGATCTTCATATATTAGAAAAATATTATAGATTATACGCGCTAATTTACTTTCTATACGGTGTATTATTCTTTAATTCTATTATCCAGTTCGTATAATGCATTTTTCTCAGTGTAGACAAGTTGACTATTTGAGTTTATGTTTTTATAGATTTTTTTTTTAAATTTATTATTTAAGTTAGAGGGTTGCTAAACATATATTATACAGTCTACCCTATATACATTGCACAAGACCTACTACTATCGACGAACAATGTCGAGTCCTCTATCTTCGACGTTAAAAACGTGAGTCAACGAAAATTCTCAGTTTAATACATAATCATTTTATAGCTCATAGTGTTGTACGTTAATGAGTCTAAAATTAATATACCAAGAAAGTTTGTATAGCCTGCACACCAAAAAATGCCATTAAAAGTAAAGAAATTTGAACTGATTTTAATAACTGTGAACTTTGAAGCATAGCTTTTGATTGAAAAAATATTAGAAAAAATACCAGAAATTTAATGAAGGGATTTTAAATATTTCCTAACCCTTGGAATATTTTCAAAATATAACAAATTATGCGTTTCTTTTTATTTGGATATACAACAACATTATCTGCAGTTCTAATCAGGGTAATCAAGAGATTTAAATTTAAGGCGGTTATTTCAAATATGTGTAATTATTTGTAATTTCTAAAGAGTATGTGATTGTTTTTTTCTTTGTGCAAATCGTAATATTTGACGACAGTTTTTTGTATGGAAAAACAAGTGTGAGACACATGTGAGGTGACCTTTTTTGCAGGGAGCGCTTTCGGTTACCACCAAAATGTGTTTCTGAATTTTACTCCAACCTTTAAAGTCTATAAGGTCTAACGAATCAAACGGCTAACCATATAGCCAGTCTGACGAATTTAACCACCGTTCTTGCTTTTTTCAGTAATGTACCTATTTGGAAAGGCGAGAACGATCCCAGCAAGAAAAGGCATGCCGCATGTAGAAAAACAAAACAATAACATACTGTTCAGAAATTTCAAAATAATAACAGATAGTTTAAATAACTACAAGTAAATAATAAATAATTGGTTATATTTAAAAACTGTTGATAAAGCATCTGATGTGTTGATTCGCATCTTCGAAACACGTCGAATGACCTATTGACAAACCTTCCATGCCCTCTCATGATCTAGCAATACCGATTCATAAATAAAAAATATTTATTGTTCATTTTGTTGATATGAGGAAAACTTGTTTAATATTTGGAATACAACAGTAATGTATATGATATATTGTTCGCGTCTTCGAGAAATGTCGATTGCCCAATTGAAGAATCTTTCATGACCTATCATAACCTACCAATATTGTTGTTAATAAAAAATTTATTGCTCATTATACAGAAAACTTTTTTTAAATTTCGAGCACACCACTACCGTAAGTAAATAAGTTGTTTATTGCAACAGAACACATCGACTAACATTTTGATGGGCTCTCTGATATTCTGAAAATGAAATTTTCAGTAAGACAGAATCATAAGGTTAAAAAATATTAAGAGTCTGAATTTTTTATTCTGTTAGAAAAAAAAACCTTCCTCTATGAGGAAGCAAATTTATTTGATACTAGAGCCTCATACACGCGCTCCGCGCGCGACCAATTTACTTACATGTAATTATTTTATTTGGAAATGAAGTTCAATAAAATGCCATGAAATTAAGTTTTACTTCAATAATTTTGATTTGTACACGGCTTCGACGACGCAGAATAAATAATTGTGCAACTCAAAACATTTTCATGCAACTTTGGAAAAAAAAACCTATAAAATGTCGGCGCGTACAAATTTTCATAGAAATACACAGTAAATGATCTCGACTCGATAAGAGTCCAGATGTCAAGCCATTTCGAGCGCGCATAGCACTCGGATGGAAGACCATCTGCGACGTATATGACAGAGTTATGTATTCGCTACGTTTTAACCTCGGTTTTAATTAATGTGAGCAGGAGCTTTGACGAGAGGGTTTCTTCGACAAATTGCCAAACTCTTAATTTGCTCATGGAAATATTTTTAATAATTAAGAATTCTTGTAAATTTACAAAACAACATAGAAAAGATCATCGGAAAGACAATCTTAATTGACTCCGTAAACAAATTGTGTCTATTCTTTGAAAAAGACCCAAACTTCCGTAAAAAATTGATATTCTTTTGAAAATAGACAAGCTCTGAATATATTTAGGAAAATTATTTAAATGATTCATAATTATTATAAATTTGCGAATTATCGTAGAAAATAGTCCTCGAAAAGACATTCTTAGTTGTCTCCGATTTGCTGATAAAAATTGTTTGAATAATTAATAATACTTGGCAATTTACAAAGTATCACAGAAATAAGTTATCGGTAAGATATTCTTGGTTAATTGCATAAAAAATGTTTGCCTATTCGTTGAAAATATCCAAAATCAGAATTTGTAAAGAAACATAGAAAAAGATTCTTCGGAAAGACATACTTAGTTGACTCCGTGAACAAATTGTGCCTATTCCTTGAAAAATAGTTAAGCTCTGGATATGTTGATAAACGTTGTTTATATAATTAATAATTATTGTAAATGTGGAAAATATCATACATATAGGAAAGAGTTTTTTGAAAAACATTCTTTATTCCTTCTGTAAACAAATGTAGCTATTCTTTAAAAAAAAAGCCAAACTCTTGATTCGTTCATCAAGATTGTTCAAATAATGATTCATTCTTGAGAATTTACTGAGCATTATAGCAAAAAGTGACTAGAAAGAGAGCCTATTCGTTGAAAAATATAGCCAAACTCTCAATTTTGTAAACGAAATTCTTTAAATAATTGAAAATTCTTGTAAATTTACAAAGTAACATAGATCACAGTCATCGGAAAGATATTCTTAGTTGTATTCATAAACAAACTGAGCCCATTCGTTGAAAAACAGCCAAACTCTGAATATGTTTATAAAAATTGTTAAAATAATTAATAATTATTGCAAATGTGTGAAGTAATGTAGGAAAATCTTATTAGAAATACGTACTTTCTTGCTTCCGTTACCAAATTGAGCCCATTAGTTCCAAAACAGCTAAACTCTCAATTTGTTTATAAAAATAGTTTGAATAATTAATAATACTTGAGAATTGACAAAGTATCACAGAAAAAAGTCATCGAAAAGATATTCTTAGTTAATTGGGTAAAAAATGTAGCCTATTCGTCTACAAATAGCTAAACTCTGAATTTATTTATGAATATTGTTTTAATAATTAGAGGAAAGGGCTCGAATTTGATATACCAACTCCTTTTCGATGGATTGCCGGGACTCCATGGACCGAAATTCGATGAACAATGGGTTATTCGAAAGGCTATTTAATAACCTTTCGGATGGTTTGATTTATTTTTTCATATCATCAACAAGTCTTTTTTAAATAAAGATTTTCCAAGAAACGAGTTTCTCGAAAATCGGCAAATGGTGGCTCTAATTTGATATACCTATAAAAACATCGAAATACATGTAAAATAAGCAAGTTTACGATATTAAAATAATTTTTAATATTATTTAGGATGATACAAAGTATAATCGAATCTGGTATTTGACATTCTGAAATCTGCAAAGAAGACAAGTTGGACAATAAGCGTTAGTATACACACTACACTCGTCATCGCTAGTATAACATGAATCCACACTAAATAAGCACACACATACACACACTTACGTGCATGAATACATGAACCCATTTTTTTACCATTCAGGGAGCTGAATAATGTCTAACTGTGATTTTCTGGTATATCAAATTCGAGCCACCCATGGGATATCAAATTAGAGCCACCTGGTACAAAATTTTCATGTTTAAAAAACATAACCCCTAAACAAAAACATCTCCATATCTACCAAGCAAAACTATTCTACTAACCCTACTCCACTACTACATACAACATTTATTGGAAAAACTACATTCCCGGGATAATGAATAGACATTTAAGACTTCCCTGGAATGAACTCTGGATATCCGATTTTTTATTTTTCTATCTCACACTTTTTGTGAAGCGAATGAAACAGTGAAACTGTCACTATTTTCCACTACACTTAAGTACGTTCAGTTCCCCATATTAGCAACCGAGTACATGTTTTAGTTTTCCAGAAATCCAGGTGGCTCACATTCAAGCTCTATATCAAATTCGAGCCATTTCCTCTAATAATTATTGTATATTTGCAAAGTATCGTAGAAAATATTGATTGGAAATACATTCTTTCTTGATTCTGTAAACTAATTGATCCTATTCATTGACAAATGACCGAGCTCTTAATTTGTTTATTATTAGTATAACTTTTTTATACATGAAAATTTTTATTGAATCTGTTATTTTTTACGTAAAAATAAGTAAATTCTTGTATTATAAGAAGAAAATGATCGTGTCTATAGAACTTTCCAGGCCTTTATGAACGTTATAATCTCTTTCTCATTTAACGCTAAATTAAACAAAGAAATTAAAAAAAAAAAACATAATTTTTTTTCTTCTCCGGAAATCTGTTTTCAAATTTTTTTCTAATAATTTATTTTTTCGTATCGCATAATTTAACCCAGAAAAATATTTTCTACCGGATGTATTCTGCGACTGTACTTGTAGAACATGTCTAATTTTACATGGATTCTTTCTATACACAAAAATTGTATGTAAAATATTTTTCATAAAATGATTGAAAGTATCAAGTGCAGCTTTATACACGGAAAAAATAAGTCTTGGAACATTTCGTAGATTAGTGCTAGACTTCAGGACGGGCCATCATTTTCATGAAGTCTCGTATACTTTCTATAAAGTGGTCATACATTTTCATGGAAAAATAAAGAAAAGTCATGGAAGTTTTCAAGCGCAGTCAAGAAACAACAGGCTTGGAATTCTTATAAGACAGTTTACAAAAAAATATATATACAGTCATGAAGTGGCTATCAAATAACTTCATATATGCAAAGACTTGAATTGAATAAGTGCGCGTGATTCAAAAACTAAGAACTCGAAAGCAAGTCAGAAAAACAGTCCATGACTGTCTGCGAGAATTTTCAGAGGCGCGCTCAGTGGAGCTCAGAGACAAATTCACATTGGTAAGATTGAAGTAGACACTGGTCAAAAAATACTTTTCCGTGGAAAATTATATTTTTCCATTAAAAAAAATTGTTTAATTAACTTGTTATGCAAAGTCAGTCTTGCAGCAAGTTGTCTAATTCGCAGTCCGCCTCACTAAAATTCTTTTTACGCGGCCACGCAGTTTTCAGCTGTAGCAGAACGCCAAGATTTTTTACTGTGTTTTCAGCCCGATCGATTAGCCGAGGGGCTTGCGCGGTTAGGAATGACTTGCGTTAGTCTCGTGTCTAGGATAGGTAGTTCGAATCCCCGCAGCGTGCGTCCGATTTTTCAGAGCGTAAAAAGCGAGCGATTGATATAAGTAATAATTGTGCGTGTTATAATAATATTTAAATAAATATGTAAGTTGAAGATAATAATATGATAAATTTAAAGAATATTTTTTTATTTTTTATTAGCATAAATGGCTAGCTTGACAGTCTACGAACCCTTCCTTGACTGTCTTTGAGAATTTAATATTGGAGTGTTGAACGGCTTACAAATTTTTCTGTGATATTTTGTTGATGGAGTCTAGGAGTGCTTCACTGACTATGCTGGACGCAATTTAAGAAGTCTTTTATTTCTTCAAGCACTATTTGCATGATTTGCCAATAATATGATATTTTCAAATTATCAAATGCTTTTAGACCTATCCTAAAGTCACAGACTCGGTCATTGAAAATTTCCAGCACTTTTTTTTCCGTGTAGTTTTACAAAGTTTGATTAAAATCGAGCAACCACTTATAAATCCTGGTATTTCTGTTGTGTACGGGCCCAGCTTAAAAATGTTATTCTTTAAATCCACATATGTTATGTAAGTAATGATACAAAAAAGTTGCACAAAGTATTTGGTTTACATTGTCGGACTTACGTCGCTTTTTATATACTATTTTTATGAAGCATTGTTTTCATAATTTTATGAGGTTCTTCCTCGTTATGATTGTTTAATTGTCGTTTCAAAATGTAGATAATATTTTCCATTAGTAAAAATATTAAAGTTTAAAATTCATCTGCTCTATTTGTGGTTAAAAATTGATCATTTTGGTTTTAAATTCAACCGTTTACTCGTATATCAAAAAATTCGAGGCGAAAAAATATAAACTGAAAATTAATCAAACCAAATCTGAACTAACATCACATCCATTGCTTAAAGTACTTCGGTGGAAATTCATGTCATTTTTTAACAATTCGTCTTCTTTGGTAGAAAATTAATCTTTTTAGTTGAAAATTCAAATGTTTTGTTAAAAATTTATGTACATATTTCATTCAAAATTATAGAAAATTAATCTTCTTGTTTAAAAATTCATCTTTTTGATTGGAAATTTGAATATTTAGTTAAACATTTAATAGTTTTCTTGGAAGCTGTTTTTTATTGTTTGAAAAATCTTTCTTGGTTGATAAATTCGTGTTTTTGATTTGAAAATAGTGTCTTTAGTGTATTTTCTTCGAAATAGTAGCAGAACAGCGTCATCGCTTAAAAAACAAGTGTCAATAGTGTGTTGGGCCCAAGACCTGAATTTGCAATTTATTATCCTAAAGACTATCACAGCCTCAATTTATTTTTGAAAAGTAACCTTTTTGGACCAAAAAAAGCAGAAAAAAGTGCCGTACAAAAACCGTCAGATTGTTAAGTGTTCGAAGGTATTGTATTTTCAATGCAATTTTGTGGAAAAGCAGATTTCCAGAGAATATCTCGTCAGTGTGAAGCAATAATTTTTAATTTGACGTTTTGTGCAGAAAGACTAATTTCTAATCCAAAAAGTGACTAAAAGTCAATTTGTGCACCAAGATGAAATGAACAAAAACTAAGAATTAAAACAAAATTGATTTAACTGAACAGAATTGATTTAATTTAAAAGAATTTAGGTAAATTAAAAAAAATTGGAAAGAGATAATAAAAGAATTCTGAATTAATTAGCAATGATTCAGGATGCATTTCGAATGATTTCAAATTAATTGCAAAACATATTTGAAAATCTCTTGAAATATGTGAAAACCTACAAAATCACTCACTTCTTGCGAATGAATTCTTCAAAATACACTAAAATATTATAAAATCCCGTGAAGTTGAATGAAATTTTATAATATTTTCCTAAATTCTAGAAAATTTATTAAAATACCTTGAGAGCTTTTAAATCTATTAAAATCATTGAAATCTTCGGAAATCTCATGACATTCATTTAAATATTTTGAAATATATTGAAACCTTCCAGGTCCTATGAAATAGTTTCATATATTCCGAAGTTCTACAAAATTCTTGAAAACTGCAGAAAAAAATTGTTTATTTCTCTTAAAGATAATAAAAGCCTTTGAAAATCCTTTAAAAATTAATAAAATCTTGATAGTGCATTAAAATATTTGAAAACACTTCAAGATATTTTAAATCCTTTCAAATCTTTCAAAATTTCTCGAAACTTTTTAAGGCTCTTGAAAATTCCTTGAAATTACAAACAAAAAAGTCTTAAATCTTTAAAATCTTTTTAAATTATTGAAATATATGAAAAAAATATTTTGGAATCTCTTGAAATATTCTTAATGATTTCAATAAAATTCTGGAAGTGACTGTTTGTCAGCCTGGCCATTAATAAGACCAAAATTCTGAACTTGTAACTTTATTTACATGTAGAATCTTTTATAATAGGATTGAAACAAATTTGAATTTATACATTTTCAATTTATAGGCTGCCACAGTCTAATTTGCATGGAAAACATTGAAAGAGTGACATATTTATACAAAAGGATTGACCAAAAGCGATTAATTCCCAACCCAAAAAAATGACTAACAGTGACTAATGAGGATTAATAATGTTCCTTTTTAAATTGTCCTTTTTAATTCATGTCCTTTTTAATTTTTTATATTTTTTATATTAATTTAAAAGAATTTGAAAGAACTCGATGAAATTTATAAAAATTCCAGCTAAATTTTAACAAATTCAGGACAATTTCATAGAACTTCAAACAATTCAACTAAAATTTAGTAAGATTGAAGAAATCCCTAAAATGTCCTTAATTTCAGTTAAATTGGAGTGAATTTAGTGAAATTCAAGAGAAACGAAAAATATGAAAAATGCATTGAATTCAGTAAGTTTACAATGAGTTAAGAAAAATTCTAGGAAATTTAAAAGAATTTGATGAAGTACCAACTTCCAGATGAATTAAAAAAAAACTAAAAAGAAATAAAAAAATGCATTGACTTTAGTAGAATTAAATGATTTGAAAAAATTAACGTGAATTAAAAAAAATCCAAAAAATTCTGCACAATTCAAAAGAATTTATAAGAATTCAGGATGAATTCGAAATGAAATCTCGTGCAATTCTATTAAATCTGACGATACTTCTTAAAATCCTTGACATTTATTCAAAAACTTAGAAAGCATTTATAATGCTTCAAAAACAGAGAAATTCTCAAAAATTTAATAAAATCTCGTAGAATCTTTAAAAATATTATTAAATAACAAATTAATATAAAAATGTTCATATTAATTTAACATTCTTATTATAAATTATTTTTTAATCTTTTAAAATTCCCTAAAATATTTCAAATTCTTTGGAAGCTCTTGAAATCACTTGAAACTTTATAAGGTCCTTGAAAATCCCTCAAAATTGTTAAAAATAACGTTATATATTTCAAATCATTTAAAATCTTTTCAAATGCCTTGAAATGTATTGAAGCTCTTAGAAATTCCTTTGCGTTTTAAAAATACCTTAAATATTTCAAATTCTTTGAATTAATTGGAAATTCCTTGAAAACTTTTAAGATATACTAAAATCTTTCAAATTCTTCGAAATCTTTGATAATACCTTAAAATATTTGAAAATCTTCTAGATTATTATTATTATACCATTAAGCCATTTCCCTTTCGGGGTAGGCGTGACTTGCTCGGTTGGGGAATAGTAAACAGGTGAATAGGTATAGAGTAGGTTGGTATATGGGCATAAGGTATATAGGAGTTTTATAGGTGTTAGGGATAGGTGTTTTAGATCGATCTGGAATTCTCGTGTCATTTATTTAGATGACACGTTCATTCCGCAACACTGCTCCGACCCAGGTTGCTGATCAATCTCTCTAGCGATCACCCCAAGTGAGGAACCTCACAAAATTGTTATGTATGGTTCCCCACTTGGGCCCATTAGTATCCAAAGTCTCTGTTTCAGGCGCCATTCACACTATTGTCACTCTGTTTACAAACTATTTGTCGCCACACATTTCTGTCCTGGCATACTACTCTAGCTTCCTTCACGTCCATGCATTTCTTCACGCAAGCTCTTCTGTTCCTATGGCTTCTTACGTCTCTTCGGATTAATGTCTCATTCACAGATTCTGACCATTCTTTCGGCGGTCTACCTCTGGGCATTCTACCATTTACTTTACCTTTATACACTTGCTTCGTCAGTCGTTCATCTTTCATTCTTTCAAGATGTCCGAACCACCTTAGCTGATTTCTTTCCCATATGTCAACTAGTGTCTCTTGTGTACCACATTCTTTGAGGATTGTCTCATTTCTGACTTTGTCCATCAGTGTTTTCCCGCATATTATGCGGAGAGGTTTCATGCCGATCGCGTTGATTTTGCTCCTGTCCTTTTCTTGACAGGTCCATGTCTCGCTACCGTATAGTACAGTTGGTACGAAGATAGAGTTATGTATGGCCATTTTAGCTTTTTTTGATATGTTTTTATTTCTGAGGATGGATCCTGCTCTACCGATAACCTGCTTACCCTTATTTATGCGCCTATCTAACTCCCCATCTATTTTTCCGTCGCTAGTGAATAGGCTACCCAGATATACGTACTTGTCAACTTGTTCTAATCCCTCACCATTTAGGACAATGTTGCACATTGTTTTCTCGCTTTTTCCCTCAAACACCATGATTTTCGTTTTATTCACGTTAATTTTGAGGCCCATGTTCTCCATGCTTGTATTTAGTTTATTCAACATTCTTTGCAAGTCCTCGATTGATTCTGCCATAAGAATCTTGTCATCTGCGAAAGCTAACCCACGTACCTTGACGGTTTCGAGATTTACACCTTCTTCGTCGAAGAGGGCAGTTCTTAGACATTTATCCATGAATATGATAAATAGCCACGAGGACATAACGCATCCTTGCTTCACCCCTTGCATAATATCGAACCAGTCGCTCAGTTTCCCATTTACCCTTACACTCGCTTTACTGCCTGTATAAATTGTTTTTATTGCTTGTAGGAGCCCTCCATTTACTCCATACTCTTTAAGGATTTCCCAAAGTTTAGTTCTATTTACCTTGTCGAATGCTTTTTCTAGATCAATAAATGCACAGAAAACTTTCTTTCCTACTCTCAAGCTCTTTTCTGTGATCTGTCTTAGGCTAAATATCTGATCTGTACATGACCTTCCTGGCATAAATCCACATTGGACTTCCCATATCTTCTCTTCTGTAATTTCCATTACCCTACGGATAAGTATTTTTGAGTATATTTTACTTACGGTACTTAGTAGGCTGATACCTCTGTAATTACTGCAGTTGCTTTTATCTCCTTTTCTTTTGTATATTGGTACGATAATCGCTTTTCTCCAATCGTCTGGGACTTCTCCCGTTTCGATAAATAAATTTATTAATTCGCACAACCTGTGAGGTATGTACTCACCACCGTATTTAAGCATTTCAGCGCTAATATTGTCTATACCCGCAGCCTTACCGTTTTTCAAGTTCTTAATTATATCTCTGACCTCAGTGACACAGACTTTTTCAATTGGGTTTTCTAGTGCATTATGTTCTATGTCGCAGTTTTGTTGCCCTATATCTTCACCTCCTAATAGATCTTTAAAAGAATCTTTTAAAGCGTCTACTATCCCGTCTATATCATATAGCATTTCGCCTTTACTGTTTCTCATGCTAGCAAACTCTGTACTTTTACTTTCCTTCAACTGTTTATATAATAGTTTCATAATTCCTTCAAAGCAGTTTTTTATTTTGTTCTCTTCTTCTGTTCTGATTTTCTCTTTACTCTCTTTGACTAGTCGTTTAACTTTCCTATTTTTGTGTCTGTAATCATTTTTAAGTCTAGTTTTCTCCTCATCGCTAAGACCTGTCATGTTCAGCGTTCTATTGCGCGCTTTTTTCTTTTCTTTTTGGGCTGCCGCAATTTCCTCATTCCACCATGCATCACCAGATTTTCTTCCTACAAATGCCGTACCACATATTTCGGTCGCAGTTTTAACAATGATATCCCGTAATAAAGTCCACGCGCCCTCTACATCTTTATTGCTTATAAGCGCTTCCCACGTTGCCCTATCTATGCGTTCAGTTAACCTCTTTTGGAACTCTGTTTCCACTTCTTGTCTCTGTAAATTTTCAATTTTTATTCGTGTTTGTTTCGTTTTCTTTGTTTTCTTTGTTCTCCATCCCCGCCCTAAGTTTATTTTGCAGACTAAAAGGTAATGATCAGTATTGCATTCGGCCCCCCTCATGACTCTTGTATCTGTAACTAGTTCTCTTAGTCTTTCATCTGCAATAACGAAGTCAATTATACTGCGGCTATTTCCTTTACACCAGGTGTACATGTGGATCATTTTATGTCTAAACCAAGTATTTGTAATGAATAGGCTCTTTTCTAAGCATAAGCTAACTAATTTTTCCCCGTTATAATTTTTTCTTGTTGTGTCCCCAAAATTACCTAGCACCCCTCCTGTATCTGTATCCTGACGCTGGACGCCGACCCATCCGTTCATATCTCCTAACAAGATTATTCTTTCACCTTGATCGCAAGTACTTATTGTATCATTTAAAGTGTCCCAGAAGGCGTCCTTAACTTCCCTCGAATCGCTATCAACTGGTGCGTAGCACGCTATGATAAATAATCTTCTGATTCCTACCTTCATTCTAGCCCATAGCAATCTGGGTGATACAAAATCATGATCTATGAGATGTTGACTTGCTTTTTCATTCATAATTAAACCGACCCCCTGACTACGATGTGATTCACTATCTACTCCTGACCATATTTCACAACCGCCTTCCAACACCCCATTTTCTATGTTTCTAAATTCGCAACCTTTTTTCTTCGTCTCAGGTACACAGAGAATATCTAGTTTCCTTGTGTGCATAGTTTCTCGTAGTTCTCTTATCTTAAGATCATTCACTCCTCTAGCATTCCAAACACCCAGTCTCCATTCATCGCCCGAAACACGACCTTTACGTTTACCGTGTGCATGCCTTTGGTCAATCCGAGTTTCAGTCCATTCCGAGGCTACTTTATTGTTTGTATTATTCATGTTTAGATTGTACTCCCAACTATCACCTGTATGCGCGAGATTTATTTTGCGAATCGAAATCATGTCCTAACTAAGCAGTATTTGTCGTATGGTGGAGTCAAGCTGTAACGTCAGTCCCACCAAAACTTCTGTTACTGGGGAGGGGGGGGGGGGGGTAA